>JARQOD010000004.1:524099142-524198834 GCA_033576555.1 Oophaga sylvatica | reverse complement strand
GGTACAAAGATATACATCTTTACTGTAGCTAATAAATAAGGATCCACCAATCACAATGTGCAATATCACAGCTGACCCTGCTCCCCCTCCCTTCACAATGATCTTTGCACACGCTCATTGGGTGCTTCAATACAAAAAATAGGGTTTGAGTCTGTTTATTGCTGCTAATGTACATATAGATTGCCTGAAACAGGAAGTTAGAGTCTTAAGAAGTCCTAGTGGCCAATGAGAGAATTGCAATTTCCATTTTTTTTTATAGAGATTGTGATATGGAAAAAAAGTGGCCAAAAAATAATCTAACAAGAAAACCTGATTTAAATAATGTGTCATTTTCAGATAACACAATCCCTTTAAACAGTTAATTAAAAAGAACTTTTGCCCTATCTCTTAGATTACCAGGTAAAGATAGGGTTATTTTGCTGCTTTCATAGTTCAGTGAATCACAAGTTCTGTTTATTTTTATAAATATACTTTATTATTATATTGAAAAGTTTACCTTTGCTACACTGTATCTTTAACCCCTTAACCCCCAAGGGTGGTTTGCACGTTAATGATCGGGCCAATTTTTACAATTCTGACCACTGTCTCTTTATGAGGTTATAACTCTGCAACGCTTCAACGGATCTTCACGATTCTGAGACTGTTTTTGCAATTTTCAAATTTTGAATTTTTATTCCCTTTAAACAGAGAAATATGTCACACAAAATAGTTACTAAATAACATTTCCCACATGTGTACTTTCCATCAGCACAATTTTGGAACCAAATTTTTTTTTGTTACGAAGTTATAAGGGTTAAAAGTTGACCAGCAATTTCTCATTTTTACAACAAATTATACAAAACCATTTTTTTTAGGGACCACCTCACATTTGAAGTCACTTTGAGGGGTCTATATGGCAGAAAATACCCAAAAGTGACACCATTCTAAAAACTGCACCCCTTAAGGTACTCAAAACCACATTCAAGAAGTTTATTAACCCTTCAGGTGCTTCACAGGAGCTGAAGCAACTTGGAAGGAAAAAATTGAACATTTAACTTTTTAGTCACAAAAATGATCTTTTACAAACAATTTTTTTATTTTAACAAGTGTAAAAGGAGAAAATGGACAGAAAAAGTTGTTGTGCAATTTCCCCTGAGTATGCCGATACTCCATATGTGGGGGAAAACCACTGTCTGGGCGCACGGCAGGGCTTGGAAGGGAAGGAGCGCCATTTGACTTTTTCAAACCAAAATTGGCTGGAATTGAGATTGGAAGCCATGTTGCGTTTGGAGAGCCCCTGATGTGCCTAAACAGTGGAAACCCCCCACAAGTGACACCATTTTGGAAACTAGACCCCCTAAGGAACTTATCTAGATCTGTGGTGAGCACTTTGAACCCCCAAGTGTTTCATTAAAGTTTATAATGCCTGGGTGTGAAAAAAAAATCCACAAAAATGATTTTTTAGTCCCCAATTTTTGATTTTTCCCAAGGAAATTGGACCTCAAACGTTGTTGTCCAATTTGTCCTGAGTACGCTGATACCCCATATGTGGGGGGGAAAACTGTTTGGGAGCACAGCAGGGCTTGGAAAGGAAGTAATAACATTTTGGAATGCAGATTTTGATGGGTGTCAAGTTCAGTTTGCAGAGCCCCTGATGTGCCTAAACAGTGGAAACCCCCCACAAGTGACCCCATTTTGGAAACTAGACCCCCTAAGGAACTTATCTAGATCTGTGGTGAGCACTTTGAACCCCCAAGTGCTTCACACAAGTTTATAATGCCCGGGCATGAAAATAAAAAAGCCTATTTTTTTCCCTCAAAAATTATCTTTTATTCACCAATTTTTTATTTTCCCAAGGGTAACGGAGAAATTGGACCCCAAAACTTGTTCTCCAATTTGTCCTGAGTACGCTGATACCCTACATGTGTGAGAAAACTACTGTATGGGCACACGTCGGGGCTCGGAATAGAAGTAGTGACATTTAGTAATGCAGACTTTGATGGAATGGTCTGCGGGTGTCATATCGCGTTTGGAGAGCCCCTGATGTGCCTAAACAGTGGAAACCCCCACAAGTGACCCCATTTTGGAACCTAGACCCCAAAGGAACTTATCTAGATGTGTGGTGAGCACTTTGAACCCCAAGTGCTTCACAGAAGTTTATAACGCCCGGGCGTGAAAATAAAAAAAATCATATTTTTTCCACAAACATGATCTTTTAGTCCCCAGTTTTTTATTTTCCCAAGGGTAACTGGAGAAATTGGACCCCAAAAGTTGTTGTCCAATTTGTACTGAGTACGCTGATACCCTATGTGGGAGAAAACTACTGCATGAGCACACATCGGGGCTCGGAAGGGAAGTAGTGACGTTTTACATTGCAGACTTTGATGGAATAGACTGCGGGCGTCATATCACGTTTGGAGAGCTCCTTATGTGCCTAAACAGTGGAAATCCCCCACAAGTGACCCCATTTTGGAAACTAGACCCCCAAAGGAACTTATCTAGATGTGTGGTGAGAACTTTGAACCCCAAGTGCTTCACAGAAGTTTATAACGTAGAGCCATAAAAATAAAAAATCATATTTTTTTTCCACAAAAATGATATTTTCGTCCCCAATTTTTTATTTTCCCAAGGGTAACAGAAGAAATTGGACCCCATGAGTTATTGTGCAATTTTTCCTGAGTACGCTCATACCCCATATGTGGGGGTAAACTACTGTTTGGGCGCATGGCAGAGCTCAGAAGGGAAGGAGCACCGTTTGACTTTTTCAATGCCGAATTGGCTGGAATTGAGATCAGACGCCATGTCACGTTTGGAGAGCACCTGATGTGCCTAAACAGTGGAAACCCCCCAATTCTAACTCCAACCCTAACCCCAACACACCCCTAACCCTAATCTCAACCCTAATCATAACCTAACCACAAACCTAACCCTAACACACCCCTAACCCTAATCCCAACCCTAACTTTAGCCCCAACTCTAACCCTAACTTAAGCCCCAACCCTAACCCTAATGGGAAAATGGAAATAAATACATTTTTTTAATTCTATTATTTTTCACTAACTAAGGGGGTAATAAGGGGGGGTTTGATTTACTATTTATAGCGGATTTTTATGATTGGCAGCTGTCACACGCTAAAAGACGCTTTTTATTGCAAAAAATAGTTTTTGCATCACCACATTTTGAGAGCTATAATTTTTCCATATTTTGGCCCACAGAGTCATGTGAGGTCTTATTTTTTGCGGGACGAGTTGACGTTTTTAATGGTACCATTTTTGGGCACATGACTTTTTTTGATCGCTTTTTATTACGATTTTTGGCAGGCAGAATGAACAAAAACCAGAAATTCATGAATTTCTTTTGGGGGGCGCTTATACCGTTCCGCATGTGGTAAAATTGATAAAGCAGTTTTATTCTTCGGGTCAGTACGATTACAGCGATACCTCATTTATATCATTTTTTTATGTTTTGGCGCTTTTATATAATAAAAACTTTTATATATAAAAAATAATTATTTTTGCATCGCTTTATTCTGCGAGCTATAACTTTTGTATTTTTTCGCTGATGATGCTGTATGGTGGCTCATTTTTTGCGGGACAAGATGACGTTTTCAGTGGTACCATGTTTATTTATATTCGTCTTTTGATCACGTGTTATTCCATTTTTTGTTCTGCGGTATGATGATAAATCATTGTATTTTTGCCTTGTTTTTTAATTTTTTTAAGGGGTTCACTAAAGGGGTTAACTAGTCAGACAGGTTTATAGGGCGGGTCGTGATGGACACGGCAATACTAAATAAGTGTACTTTTATTGTTTGGATTTTTTTATTTACATGGAGAAATCAATTTATTGGGGAATATTTTTTTTTTCTTTATTTAGGAATTTTTTTTGCACGTTATTTTTATTTTTTTAACTTGTTTACTTTGTCCCAGGGTGGGACATCACTGTACAAGGTCAGCGATCTCACAGGCACTTCTGCAGGCTTTCTCAGCGCCTGCTCTCAGCAGGCACTGAGGAAGCCGCCTCCCTGCAGGACCCGGAAGGACCCGCAGCCATCTTGGATCCGGGATCCTGAAGGGAGGAGTGCCGGGTGTCAGTTGTGATAATCAGCTGACACCAGGCTGTGATCAGCTGCGCTCTCCCTGGGAGCGCTGCTGATCGCATGTGATGTACTATTTCGTCCTTGGGAATTAAGTCCCAGGGCACATGGACGGAATAGTACGTCAAATGGAAGAAAGGGGTTAAATTGGCTGCCATATTGGCACAGTTCTGCCACAGACTATGCCTGAAGTGGGTTATAGGTATTTAATTTTAAGAACTTATAAGGTCCAGATATCTTTTTATTATGTCCACATACTTAAAACAATAGAATTCAGAGATAGTGTACTTGGCTTTTTTATGACTATATTATATATGTTTTTTAAAATGGCCGCAGAACATGTCCTCAAGGGGAGATATGTATCATCGAGGCTGGTTTCATCGGTTATGTAAGCCCAGAAAAGCAGTCTTGAGCATGTATAATGCTGAGAAAGTTAATAGGGCAAATCAAAATCCAGGTTTACGAGCAGGGTGGGACTGCCTGCTCACATATTCCCACCTCCGGGCGTGGTACGACAGATATATGGAAGCCCAGTTGTATCATTAGGCACAGTGTGTGTAAGGTGAAAAGACCTTGCTTGTGTAGCTCAGTCTCTGCAAGAGGCTGAATGAAGGTCTGACGTTTAAATGGGTGGGCTTCTGCTTTATATGGACTGTTCATGTTCCGTTTTGGCGCTGATATTGTTTTTGTACCGAAAATAAGCTGTTTTGTGTTAAACTGGACAGCTTATGAACATTTAATAAACCGCACGTTTGTTTTGAACCAACAAACCGGATCCTTGTGTTTGTACCAGCGTCTACCAGAGAGTCGATCCCTTGATGCTTCGAATGTGGGCAGAAATCATAGAGGAAACAGGTGATGTTGATTGGAAATTGTATGTCCTGGATCAACACACCTCTAGCATTGCAAGCACGGTCTGAAGCCATAGAGGAGCTAATCATGCATTTGATTGAGGCTAACATCCAGCAGCAGCAGGTCCAGCAGGAAACCAACAAACTCATGATACAACAGATGGAACTCCTGGCAGAAGCTGTCCGCGGCAGGGAAACTGCCCCACCCCCAAGTCAAGGTGATGATTGACACATGAGGAAGACTGTAAGGAGAGCTTTGCAAAAGCTGACCCTGGGTAATGATGTTCAGGTGTTCTTGTCAGTGTTTGAAAGTGTCGCGGAACAGGAGAAACTGCCTCTGGAGCAGTGGGCAAAGATACTAGTGCTATATCTAATGGGGGGCACCACAGAAGTACTATATTGACCTGGCCTTACAGGACGCAAAAGAGTATGCAAAGTTGAAAAAGGAGATCTTGGTGCGTTAGAGGTAACTCTGATTGTCAAGATGCAACAGGCGCACCACAAGGCCTATGACGGTGACAAAAATCCAGACTCAAATGTTTGATCTATTACACCTGGTTCAAAAGTGATTGCAATCCTTGTCCCCAGCGCAGAAGGTGGAGCGGGTCGTCATGGACAAGTTCCGAGGCCGGTGCAGTCCTGGGTTGGGGTCCCCAAGGTTGGTGTAAGGTTCTTTGTACATGTTTCTTGAAACTCAGTTTTTCCGTCGGTCATTTTGCTTTCTGTCTTGCTGCAGCTATCTTGCCCTCAGTCAATATGGAGTTTCCAGCTTTCATGTTCCCGCCCTGATTCTCTCCCTCTTGCTTCTTAAGCAGCCTCAGCTGAGCAATCAGTGCTTCAGAATCAAGCCTGCAGTGAGCCTGTGACCTGACTCCTGGAAACCTTAGACTTTGTACTCCAGCTATTTCCTACTGAGGAACTTTGGAACACTTGTGGACTCTGGAAACCTGCTATTAGATAAATCCACGTTTGCATGGAATTACGGTAACAGAGAAGAGATCCTGAACCTGTTGTGGAGAGTTATTGCTGAGCTTAAGTTACTCTGGCCTGCTGTGTCTCCTGCTTCTGTACCTGCAAACTGTGTGACCCTTTTTGCCACTTGTATGAAGTAATACAAGTCCTTCTATATCAAACCTGTGTCTCATGTGTTTTCCTCGCACCCAAGCACAAGACGCTATATGAACTGTACACCATACATTACAAGATTCTGAAGCCAAACGTTAGTGTCTGCTGGGTCTGGGAAGGCTGTGTCTGCTGTGACTGTGGATATCAGATGTCCGGTTATACTTTCTGTGATGACAGTGGTTGTGACTTCTCACAACCATTCCAGGTGAGCACATTCCCTTAATTTTACTCTGCAGTGTTACCACAGGTAAACACTATTGTTTTTTGTTTTTTGTTTTTCTCTTCTCCTTCCAGTACTCCTGTCTTAAAAGATCTGGAAGATGGAGGCTCGCATAAAGGAGCTTTGCGGAGTGACTGATACAATCCTTGCAGATATACAGACTATAAAGACAAGTTTTGCAAACCTACAGGACCTCACTAATCACAATTTGCAAGTGTTTGGACAAACTACCCAGGATTTACGAGCCAGGATTGAGGTTCTAGAGGAACGAGTCCAGGCTCCTGCCATAACCCCGAGTTCTGGGATTCCCAAGTTACCCCCTTTTCATTTTGGGGTGAACGTGAGAAATTCAGGGGATTTATTAACCAATGCAGTCTTTTTTTTTCTGCACATGCTTCACAATTTCCCACTGAACGATCTAAAGTGCTTACTATAATCATGTTGCTTACCAACAAGGCTTTGATGTGGGCAAACCCTCTGATTGAGACTGAGGATGAATGTTTGGATCATCTTGATGCTTTCATTTCAGCCATGGGGCAGGTGTTTGATGACCCCAATCGAGGTGCAACAGCTGAAGCAGCCATGTTAACTTTGCGCCAAGGTAAGCGCTCAGCAGCCGAATATGCCTTGGATTTCAGGAGATGGGCCCTCGATACCACTTGGGACAGTTCCGCCAAAAAATCTATTTTTCGAAAAGGGTTGTCTCCACTGATTAAGGATGAACTTGCTCGTGCCGACCCTCCCACTGCGTTAGGTGACTTTATTAACTACTGCATCCGTATTGATGCTCGTCTGACTGAACGCAGGCAAGAGAGATGGTTCGAAAGTAATCGCACTAACCTTTTCCTACCTTCCTCCCCAGCTAAGGAACCTTTGAGTAGGATCACACGGGAACCTGAACCTGAACCCATGCAGGTGGACTCTTTACAAAGACGGGTTAGTGATGCACGCAAAGAACATCGTTTAAAGGAAAATCTATGTTTCTACTGTGGTAAGTCAGGGCACTTCATTATAAACTGCCCCAGCCGTTCTCGTAAGACTACTGCAGCAGTCATTCACTGTGAGTGTTGCGAGAGGAGATCTGTCAGGTCCGAGCCTCAGGCTCCAGAGAGATCTGCAGCAACAGATATTGATTTCTCTGACTTAAACTCCGTCACTTCTGAGGACGATGACTGTGTAAACGCTGCAATTTTTCAAGTTTCCTCAGCGGTGTCCCAGCTGAGTTGTAAGAAAAACAATTCTCATTGCTTCCTTTCCATCAAACTCTGGGTTGACTCAGTCTGGGTGTCTAGCTCTGCTATGATCGACTCAGGGGCAAGTGGAAATTTTATGGATATCTCCTTTGCTCTGAAACGGGGGATACGTTCAGTGAAGAAGACTACTCCAGTACAGATGGAGACTGTGGATGGCTCCCTGCTGACCTCTGGACCAGTGGATCAGGAAACGGAGCCTTTGAGGGTCCTTATGGGTAAAGATCATCAAGAGAAACTGTCCTTTATGCTTATCTCTTCTCCCCACTTTCCCATTATTCTAGGGCTACCATGGCTGCAGGCTCAGAACCCTACCATTAACTGGGAGACCAAGGAATTACACTTTCCAGAGAAACAGATGAGTCCAGAAGTTTCAGCTTGCTCTGTTCCTAAAGGAACCATGTCAGTCCCTGAACTACCAGCTGTATACCAGGACTATGTGGATTTATGTGACAAGAAGAACGCTGACCAGCTTCCCCCTCACCGTCCATATGATTGTCCAATTGAATTATTGCCTGGAGCAGAGATACCTTTTGGTAAGATCTACCCCTGGCGGGGCCCGAGCTAAAGGCTTTAAAGGATTACATAGACGAAAATCTAGCCAAGGGCTTCATACGCCCCTCTTCATCTCCTGCAGGTGCACCCATCTTCTTTGTAAAGAAGAAAGATGGATCTCTGAGACCCTGCGTAGACTATAGGGAACTCAATAAGGTTACTATTAGAAACCGTTATCCATTGCCTTTAATCCCTGAGTTATTGGAGAGAGTGCGGCATGCCAAAATTTTCTCTAAACTGGATCTCCGTGGGGCCTATAACTTGGTCCGTATTAGACCTGGGGATGAATGGAAGACTGCATTCAGGTCACGCTATGGACACTTTGAATATCTGGTTATGCCTTTTGGTCTGAGTACCGCCCCAGCCACTTTCCAACACTTGGTGAATGACATCTTCAGGGATCTCCTAGATACATTCGTGGTGATTTATCTGGATGATATTCTAATTTTTTCTAACTCCACAGAGGAACATCATGGACATGTGAGAATGGTCTTAGAACGTCTAAGACAAAACCATCTTTACATCAAACTTGAAAAGTGTGAATTCCATAGGACCGAAATTCAATTTCTGGGGTATGTACTGTCTACACAAGGGATTAGTATGGATGGAAGCAAGACCCAAGCCATCAAGGATTGGCCAATTCCTAGAAATGTGAAGGAGGTGCAGCGCTTCATCGGGTTTGCCAACTTCTATAGACGTTTCATTAGGAATTTCTCTGAGGTAGTGTCACCTATCACCCAACTTACCCGGAAAGAGTCTAGGTTCTCCTGGACCCCCCAAGCCCAGGAAGCATTTTCCCGTCTAAAGGATAAATTTACCACCGCACCGATCTTAGTACATCCCAACCCCGAACTTGCCTTCATAATACAGGTGGATGCTTCAGACTGTGCCGTTGGAGCTATACTCTCTCAGAGAACAGGTGAGAAGAATGTCTAGCATCCCTGTGCCTTCTTTTCCCAGAAGTTGTCTTCGGCTGAGAGGAACTACGATGTGGGCAATAGAGAGTTGTTGGCCATTATTGCCGCCTTCAAAGAATGGAGACACCTTCTTCAGGGAGCTGCACAGCAAATAGTCGTCCTGACAGACCATCGTAACCTTGAATTTATCAGGTCGGCTAAGTGCCTGACTCCTCGCCAGGCTCGCTGGAATCTTTTCCTAAACCAATTTAATTTTGTAATTTCTTATAGGCCAGGATCGCGCAATGGAAAGGCTGATGCACTCTCTAGGATTCATTCAGCAGAGACCCGTCCACTTACTCCTCCTAAGACTATTCTTCCTGACTCTAGATTCCTGGGAGTGATTCATAATCAAGACCTACTTAAGGACATCAAGGAAGCATACCATGCGGATTCCTTGTTGGCACAACCCCCAAGGGACGTAAGTCTTGTCTTTAAAAATGGGTGTGGATTCAGGGACAACGTCTGTATATACCTGAAACAGTCAGATTGAGAGTATTGCAACTCATCCACGATTCCAAGATAGCTGGGCATAGAGGAATTCTAAAGACACAGGAATTTCTTTCTCGTTTCTTTTGGTGGCCCACTTACAGGAAAGATGTTTTAAACTATGTCACTTCATGTGAAGTCTGTGCAAGATGCAAAACACCTCGCTCCTCACCAACTGGTCTGTTGCAACCCCTTCCCACCCCGTCCCGCCCGTGGGGATCCATTTCTATGGACTTCATTGTGGAGTTACCAACCTCTCAAGGGAAGAACACCATTCTAGTGGTGGTTGATCGTTTAACAAAGGCAGCTCATTTTATCCCTTGTGTCGGCTTACCCACTGCAAAACAGACATCAGATTTGATGATTAAGAATGTGTTTCGCTTACATGGAGTACCGGATGAGGTCATTTCGGATCGAGGGGTGCAATTCACTTCAAGGTTTTGGCAAAATTTCGGTGCCGCATTGGACATTAAAGTAAACCTTTCTTCTGCTTTTCATCCCCAGACTAATGGACAGACAGAACGAACCAATCAGACCCTGGAGCAGTATCTCCGCTGCTTTATCTGCCACCTACAGGATGATTGGGTGGATCTACTTCCACTGGCTGAGTTCTCTTATAACAACTCTCAGAGCGCCTCCACTAAGCAGTCTCCTTTTTACTCCAATTTAGGTTATCATCCTAACATTCTTCCTCGATTTCCCATAGAAACGCCCTTGCCAGCAGTGGCTGAAAGAATCACGTCTTTACAAAAGAATATGGATCTTCTAAAGGAAAATCTGGAATTGGCTCAGGAAAGGTACAAGAAAGCAGCAGATAAATTTCGTAAACCTGCACCAGCTTTCAAGGTAGGAGACTTGGTCTGGCTGTCAACCAGAAATCTTAAGTTAAGGATTCCATCGTCTAAGTTGGGACATAAGTACATTGGACCCTATAAAATCAGTAAAATTATAAGTGCCGTTGCTTGTCGTCTTCAACTGCCCAGAACTATGAGAATCCCACCTGTCTTTCATGTATCCCTACTAAAGGCTGCAACACCCAATACGTTTCCTGGACGTTCTTCTCCTTGCCCTGACCCAGTGCTGGTCGATGGTCAGGAAGAATTTGTGGTGGAAAGGATTCTAGATTCCAGGTTGTACAGAAATCAGTTACAATATTTGATTAAATGGCAGGGCTACCCAGTGGAGGACAACTCATGGGAACCAGTCAATAACGTTAATGCTCCTCGCTTGCTCCGCCAGTTTCATCAGAGGTACCCAGACAAGCCTGGTCTGAGGTCATCCGGAGGTTGTCCCTAAGGGGGGAGTAATGTAAGGTTCTTTGTACATGTTTGTTGAAACTCAGTTTTTCTGTCGGCCATTTTGCTTTCTGTCTTGCTGCAGCTATCTTGCCCTCAGTCAATATGGAGTTTCCAGCTTTCATGTTCCCGCCCTGATTCTCTCCCTCTTGCTTCTTAAGCAGCCTCAGCTGAGCAATCAGTGCTTCAGAATCAAGCCTGCAGTGAGCCTGTGACCTGACTCCTGGAAACCTTAGACTTTGTACTCCAGCTATTTCCTACTGAGGAACTTTGGAACACTTGTGGACTCTGGAAACCTGCTATTTGATAAATCCACGTTTGCATGGAATTACGGTAACAGAGAAGAGATCCTGAACCTGTTGTGGAGAGTTATTGCTGAGCTTAAGTTACTCTGGCCTGCTGTGTCTCCTGCTTCTGTACCTGCAAACTGTGTGACCCTTTTTGCCACTTGTATGAAGTAATACAAGTCCTTCTATATCAAACCTGTGTCTCATGTGTTTTCCTCGCACCCAAGCACAAGACGCTATATGAACTGTACACCATACATTACAGTTGGGCTGATAGCAAAAAGGAGGGAACTAGAGCCACATCTGGGGGGGATCCAAGAGCCCCGGGAAACGGCAGAGTATTCGCCGAAGGCCCCATTTAATATCGCTATCTGTTGGAGGTTCCAGTTCACATAGCTGCCCATTGTCCCATGACCACAGAGCTGATGGACTGCAGCATAGGACAGCGCTGCTTATATTATACATACCCTGTCTGCAGAGCCAACTCTTATCCATGCGAGGGGAAGCAAGCATGTCCCGTATGAGTGAATGGAATGGCCATGACTGGTCTATTGGACTCTGGAAGTTTGGTCAACCTAGTAAGGGCCACATTTCCTCAACAGTTGATTTCTGGGAAGATGGTGGGCTCTGCTGTATCCATGGGGACTACTCTGTGGACCAAGTGGTCATTGATACAAACTGTGGCACCGAGTCCCTATTAAACCCTGTTATAATAGGGCGGGACTTCGCCTTGTTTTGGCTCTTGTGTTGGAAAGTGAAAGGGGATCGCCTGATTTCTCTGACCACAGCCAGGTCACTCTTAAAGAAAACTCAACATAGCCCTAGTCTGGGTTTCCCCCTTTGTGTGTTGGTTGGCGATGAGGCAGCGTCCACTGAGGCCAGCATCCCTGAGCTAGAGGTGTCGAGTGGAATCTTTGGTACTGCCCAACTCAGGGACCTAACTCTTAAAGGAGCATTTGATAATGTAACTGTACTTAATGATGTTGCTCAAGAGCCTGGGGCAAACACCTGATATACATATTTTGCTGTAAATGGGGAGTTCCTATATCGAGTCATCAAGCACAGAGGTGAGATGATTGAGCGGTTACTGGTGCCAGGGCCCTACAGATTCAGAGTCTTAGACCTGGCCCATTCTTATGTGTTAGGTGTTCATATGGGGGGTAGACAAAACCCAGGAGTGGATCCTCCAGAGGTTTTACAGGCCCGGTTATCACAGAGAAACCATTTACTATTGTATGTCCTGTCCCACCTGCCAGCTGACCTCACCGGTGGTTCACTTCCGTAGTCCCTTAGTGCTGTTTCCCATCATTGATGTCCCGTTTGATCACAAAGCCATAGAACTAATGGGACCAGTGGTCAAGTCTGCCAGAGGGTGGTCCTAGATTATGCTACACGGCATCCGGAGGCCGTACCACTACAAAACTCCTCTGCTAAGTGTATAGCTTAGGAGTTGGCCTATATCTTTTCCAGAATGTAGTTGCCTAATGAGATCCTAAAGGACTAAGGGATTCCATTTGTGTTGAAAGTGATGAGAGTTGTGCAAAACACTGTAAATTACACAACTAAGGATCTCAGTGTACCATCTACAGATGGATGATCTGGTGGAAAGGTCTAGTAAAATCTTGAAGGCCATGCTTAAGAAGCTTGTAGAGAAGGTTGGCCGAGACTGGGACTGTCTACTGCTGTATCTGTTGTTCTCCATCAGAGAAGTCGCACAGTCATCTATGGGGTTTTCCTTGTTTGAACTTTTGTATTTCCGGCACCTCCGACTCCTGGAAATAGAAAAAGATCTGGGAAGCAGATGCTGCAACATACAGGAGCGTGATCAAGCATTTCACCCAAATACAAGATAGGATTGCTGAAGTGATGCACATTGTGAGAGCACCTCAAGACGCAAGAGACGCAGTCACTGGTGTACCACCAGTCAGCAAGGGTGCGACAGTTCAGCCCTGAAGATCGGGTACTAGTACTGGTACCCACAATAGAGAGCAAATTTCTGAGCAAATGGCAAGGCCCCTACACAGAAGTCGAAAAGATTGACGAGGTCAATAATATAGCCGAACAACTGGGGATAAAGGAAGCCCTACCAGGTGTACCATGTCAATCTGATAAAGCCATGGCGAGATAGAGACGCAGTGGAAGCTCCATGTTTGCTGATTAAGCCCGAAGAGGACGTGAAGATGTCAAAGTGGCAGAGATGTCACCTGCCCAGAAGCAGCAGTGTCAAGAATTGTTTAATTGGAACAAAGAACTGTTTTCAGAGTTGCCAGGTTGTACTCAGGTTATAGAAAATGAAACCCTCACGAAGCCTCATGTACGGGTGAATTTAAAGCCATAACAGATTCCCGAAGCCTGCTGAGAGGTAATCTCAAAGGAGGTGAAACAAATGTTGAACCTGGGTGTCAGTGAAGAGTCCAAGAGCGGCTAGTGCAGTCTGGTCATCTTGGTGCCAAAACCAGATAGAGAATGGTGGTTCTGGTGTCGATGAGCTCATTGAAAGGCTAGTGCCAGCCTGGTACATTACCACTTTGGACCTCATGAAAGGGTATTGGCATTCCGAGGAGACGATGGCCTATTCAATGCCAAATTGTTGATTCCAGTACGTCAGGATGCTATTTGGGTTGCAAGGAGCTCCAGCCACCTTCCAGAGAGTCATGGACCGAATCCTAGCACCCCACAAGAAGTAAGCAGCAGCCTACCTAGATGACATCATGATCTTCAGTCAAGATTGGGGAAGCTATCTAGGCAAAATCCAGGCAATATTTGATGCTGTAAGGAAGGTTGAAGCAATCCAGAATTGGCCACAGCCGCTCTCAAAGAAGCAGATCAGAGAGTTTCTTGGCATCATGGGTAACTACCGTCTTTTCACCCCTAACTTCTTCTGATAGTGGCACCTGTGATGGACCTCTCAGGAAGCGAACAGCGGCGAACACCCGATAATGTACCTGAGTCGGAAACTGTCTTCCTGTGAGAAAAACTACTGCATCATGGAGAAGTAGTGTTTGGCCATCAAGTGGGCATTGGACACTTGAAGATACTACCTATCAGGTAGAAAGTTAGGGTTTCTGTCAGAACATGCCACGCTGAAGTGATTCTGTTAGAAGGCGGACAACGACCCTGAATTCATTGTAATCACCCCTGTGCTTTCTTATAATAATGCCTCCTGTGCTCTCCCTATAAAGATTCCCCATTGTGCCTCCTTGTAATAATGAACCCCAGTGCCTCTTTATTGTAATAATGCAGGAGCATACATAGAAATCATGGGTCCCAAGAGCAAAAGTCCTGTCATGGCACATAGGCGCAGTAACAGAAGAACATACTGTACATCCCAACTTTTTAATTCATGAAGAGGGTTAGAGTATTGCCGGACTTATACAGTTATTTTGCCCCTATTGATTCCCCTTAGTATTCTCACCCACTGATACCCCTTCTATGGCCCCCGTAGAGTGTAATGCCCCTCCAACATGCCCCAACACAGTATGATGTTCCAACATTTCTCCACCTACACAACATGATGGCCCCACAAACCCCACATAGTAAGATGGTCTCCACAGCCCCCACACTCAGTATAGTGGTCACTCCAGTCCCCCCTCACAGTATGATGGTCACCACAGTCCCCCATAGAGTATGATGGTTACCACTGTCCCTCCACAGTATGATGGTCCTCCTACAGCATGGTCTCTACAGCTCCACACACAGTATAATGGATCCCCCATAGTATGATGGTCCCCCACATAGTTTTATGGTCCCCACAGCCTCAAATATAGTATGATAGTTCCCCTTTAGCCCTCCATATAGTACACAGTATAAAGGTCCCTCACATACCACATTATAGTATGATGGTCCCCACAGTCCCAATACAGTATGATGTCCCCCCCACAGTTCCAATACAGTATGATCGTCCTCCACATACCTCTTTATAGCATAATGGTCCTTCCCACCGCCCCAATACATCATGATGGTCCCAACAACCCCAATACAGTATGATGGTCCCACTACAGCCCTCAACATAGTGTGATGTCCCCCCACAGCTCCAATACAGTATGATGGTCCCTCACAGCCACAGTCCAGTATGATGATCCCCCCACAGACTCCCATATAGTATGATCGTCTCCCACAGCCCCATATAGTATGATGTTTCCCCACAACTCCAATAAAGTATGATGATCCCCCACAGACCCCCATATAGTATGATGGTCCTCCACAGTCCCTATATAATATGATGGTCCCCCACAGTCCCAATAGAGTAGTTTATGCCCCCACAGACCTTCATAAAGTATGATGTTCCCCTGAATCCCCCATATAATATGATGTACTCCACAGCCCCCATATAGTATAATGTTCTCCCACAGCCCCATATAGTATGATGTTCCCCCACAACTCCAATAAAGTATGATGATCCCCCACAGACCCCCATATAGTATGATGGTCCTCCACAGTCCCAATACAGTAGTTTATGCCCCCACAGACCTTCATATAGTATGATGTTCCCCTGAAGCCCCCATATAGTATGATGTACTCTGCAGCCCCCATATAGTATAATGTTCTCCCACAGCCCCATATAGTATGATGTTCCCCCACAGCTACCATATGATATGATGTTCCCCCACAGCCCTCATACAGTATAATGTTCACCCACCGCCCCCATACAGTATGATGTCCCCCCTCAGCAGCCATACAGCATTATGGTTTGCACAGCCACAACACAGTATGATAGTCCTCCACAGCCCCAATACAGTATGATGGTCTCCCACAGCCCCAAAACAGTATGATAGTCCTCCACAGCCCCAATACATTATGATGGTCCCCCACAGCCCCAATACAGTGTGATGTCTCCCTCAGCCCTAATACAGTATGATGATAACCAACACCCCAAATACAGTATAATGGTCCCTCCACAGACCTCCATGTATTATAATGTTCCTGTACAGCCAACAAAGAGTATGATGGTCCCCAATAGCCACAATACAGTATAATGGTCCCTACACAGACCCCATACAGTATAATGGTCCCCTACAGCCTCTTATAGTATAATGGTCTTCCACAGCCCCCATATAGTATTATGTTCACCCACAGTTCCCATATAGTATGATGGTCCCCACAATCTGAATATAGAATGAATGTTGCCCAATGCCCCATATAGGATGATGGTTCCCCACAACTCCCATATAGTAAGATGTTAACCCACAGCCCCCATATAGTATGATGCTCCCCTACAACATACACAAAATTTTTATACTTTCCTAATCCAGCTGCAACCTCTATCTCTTCTATCCTGTCTCGCTTGCAGCAATGGACACAGGCTGCCCTAATGTAGTGACTATATCGTACTGACGTCCCCTGCATGGCGCTGACCACCAGCAGGCCGTAGGCTGAAAGTATCTTATGGCCTGCCGAAGTAAGTGATGGCTCCATGCTCCGCCGCAGTTGTTGACAATATATAGATATTGTTAATAGCGTCACAACTGATGTGACCAACAGCCGGACCGGACCATCTAGAATTTGTCAGATAGACAAGTCCGGCCTTGGCTGTGACCCCGCTGGCCATGCATAATGCGCCAATCAAACCAGGGGAGTTACAACTGGGTTACTGTGCATTGCTAGGGAGGCAGAGATTTGCATAGAGCCGGCATTGACAGCTTGCTGTGTCCTACGTTACCGCTGCCTAACTCACTAATAAAGCCGGTGTACATACACCCCGTTTACTGCGCATTGCCGGGGAGATAGTCTGGGGAAAACAATGCCCCCGTAACTAGTTACCCACTAATTACCAAATAGCAAGTCCAGTTATAAAATATATTTTTTAGCATATAAAGAGATCAATAAGACAACAAAATGAGCTAGTTAGGAAGGGCTTAATGATAGCAATAAATTAACGGTGGTGGTTTGGGGGTCCTGGCGAAGCTGTCCCCTTTAAAAAATTTGATATGCCCTTGGAAATTACTGTAACTATCTGTATAAGCTTGTGCAACCTTGACATTTACCATAAAATCATACTATACCTTTAATTTATGTAATTTATCGCTGCCGAGTCCTTGACAGTAAATCTAGGAAATAATAGAAGTTATTAACAGAAATGCAAACAATGTCCAAAAAGTGTGAAATCAGTGATATTAACAACTTAGAATTTTTTTTCTCACCTCAAGGTAGTCAATATCTGTTTCTTTTATGGTTGAGCTCACATTGTACACCTAAAATGTTACAAAAGCAAAATGTGACGCAGTCCAGTTGTTACTTTGTCGTAGATTTGCAGTGCAGTGTTTAAAACATTCACATTTGGTTATGTACATAGCTTTGGGGTTGTGGTTATATTACTATTAGTGATGATTGAGGAATAAAATGGCCCAGTGCTCAGTACTCGAATCGAGCAGGTCGGACACTCGGATAGGTTGGAAATGAGTAGCGAGTATAATGGTAGTCAATGGGAAGCTCGAGAATTTTTCTGGAATACCCTAACAGGAGGGCTGGGGAGGCAGGGAAATTGCTGAAATGGAAGGAAACAGTGTTTAAATGGAATGGGAATCTCTGACTCCCAGGTTGCTGCTGGGAACAGTGTTGTCAGAGTATTACTCCACTTTTACGGACTGATAACGGATAAATGTATATAATTTATACAATGTGATTTTCTGGATTTCATTTTTGAAATTCTATCTCTCAATGTTAAAGTTAACCTACCCTCAAAATTATAGACTGTTCATGTCTTTGTCAGTGGGAAAACTTACAAAATCAGCAAGGGATCAAATACTTATTTCTCCCACTGTATGTATAATTATATATATATATATATATATATATATATATATACACATTGTGAGACAGTGAGAGTATGTGTATTGAATGGGGTGTATATTTCACCTGGGTACTTTGCTGACTGGTATGGGGGAAATGTGTGGCTTTGTAGACCTAGTGGTAGAGAAAGGTCACTACACCTTACATTCAGTACACACTTGCAGCTCAGGCCTGAAACCACTCAGGTGTTAATTAGGAGACCAGAAGTAGGTGTCTGCGAACACAGACAGAGAGCTCGCTTAGTCTGGACAAGGAGTCCAGGCACAAGAAGGAGTCTCCAGGAGTATGAGCTGTCTCAGTCTGGGTGCTTGATGTACCCCGGACACAGGAGTAGTCTCTGTGAAAATCCATGCTGGTAGCTGCTGAATAGGAGGGGAGCTCTCTCAAGTCTGGACGTTGAAGGTGCCTTCAGACACAAGGAGGAGACTCTGTGAAACTCCATGCTGATAAATGCTGAACATATGTGTTGTTTTGGCCCAGGCTGTTAGAGTCTGGTCCCGGATAGTGAGGGACATTATCTGTGTGTAGTGAGTAGCCGAAGCGGCTCAGATTTTCTGTTTATGATTTGGTTTTGATCACCTTCTGTTTGCTGTGGACTTTAATAAAGCTGGTTGCGGCCAGTTTGCACCAGAACTGCTGTCTGAATGAACTGTTTCTGTGCCACTCCGTCTACCCGGACGGCGATCCCAGAGCTATATCCCCTGAAAAGCTTACAACATACACACACTGTATGTAAGAGAATTGTAGTGGTAGGCCTCATACAAATCCTGTAAAAATTATGAAGGAAGGCATAATCCACAGCATGGAAAAATAAGGAGCGAGGGCCACCTGATGACCCTCTAAAAATTATGAGTGAGGTGCTGGTACAGGACCCCTGAATTCCTCCATCACCTAGGTCTCTCCGAGCCCAATTTGTGTTGGAGATGTGGCACTCACAAAGGGAACTTATCACATATATTTTGGTCCTGCCCTAATATACAACCTTTCTGGACAGATGTTAACAAGACATTAAGAGACCTTGGTCTAGTGACACATGAACTGAAACCTGCTGAAGTCCTGTTGTCCTCTCCATCCAGACACTTTAAAACAAGAAAACATGACCTTTTAGGGTTGCTGATTTGCTCTGCCAAACACCTAATTCCTATTCATTGGAAGCAATCAACTCCCCCTACCCACTCCGAGTAGCTGTCTAAGACTCAAATGATCTGTCGACTGAGGAATTATCTAGTTGGGAATTGCATTCATACCCACTTTTTATGAAAACATGGTCACCATGAATTGAGAGATTTGGAGCAGGGTCTACAGGCAATACACCATCCATCCCTTCCAAGCCTCATCCTCCTTCCTCCACTCAGACACCTTAAAGTAATTTTATGTTCCTCCCACAACAATCTCCTTCACGACCTCTCTTCAGCCCTCTTCCTCCATTTCTTGTTACCCTTAACTGGTTTCAAATCCCCCCCTCATAAAAAGAGTGTGATATGATTCCTCTCTTGCCACATTTTTATAGTCTCTTTAAATTAACCTTGCATCTTTGTATTTTGTACATCCATATTTTTTGTACCTATACAATTTGTTGTCGTTGATCTAGTTTGATTGTATGTAAATGTATATGTTTATAATAAATAAAGAATTTAAAAAAAAATTATGAGCGAGAACCGCATGACAACCTTCTAAAAATTTGGAACGAGGGCTGCATGATGACCCTGTTGATATGGTGGAGGAGGAGGACAAGAAAAAGAAGAAACCATGAACCGTATACCCTTTTTTGGGTGAGAAGGGATGTATGGGAATACACCAGAAAAAAAGGAACATTTGAATTAGCTATATGTGCTGCTGCTGACATCCGGTGGAGTTGAAAAGTCTGGACCAATCCAGGCCTTGTTCATTTTGATAAGAGTCAACCTATCAGCATTTTCAGTTGACAGTCGGATGTGCCTATCAGTTATTATGCCACCGGCGGCACTAAAAACCCGCTCTGACAAAACGCTAGTGGCAGGGCAGGCCAGCGTAGAGGGACAGTTCATGCCACGTGTCCAGCTGGGATACACAATAGTTGTTCGACACAGAAGAATCATGAAGGACGCTGGTAAGGTCGGCTAGGTACTCCATCTTCAAAAACGTTTCCCTCCTTGTCAGACTACCCTGTGCATCAGGGTCTGAGTGCTAGGAGGGTCCAATAAAACTGTCCCAGACAGTTTGCTAGTGTTCCCCTGCCTCTGTTGGACCTGGTGTGTGTGTCTTTCGTATCACCGCCTTGATTGCTAAAGGAACTCTGACCTCTTCTGCCAGAGTTGTAATATGTGAATTTTTGTACTAATTGTTCGACAAGGGCCTTCCAGTATTGCACCATTTTACTAGCCCTCTCTGCCACAGGAAGTAGAGATGTAAAGTTCCCCTTGTAGTGGGTCGAGAATGGTGAACAATCAGTAATCAGTGTTGGCCAAAATGTGTATAACATGAGGGTCACGGGAAAGGCAGCAAGCCAAAATCAGCCACGTCTGCCAGACTCCCAACAGACAAGACTTCTCGGTCCACACATGACTCATCTCCTCCTCTTTCTCTTCAGCCCATCCAAGCTGAACAGACGGGACGAAGCTGGTGTAGGTAGTACCCTCTAGAGCCAGGCAACCATCTCCTGTTCCTCCTCCTCCTTGGCCGCCTCCTCATTATCACCCAATCCGCACTGAGAAGATGAGGCTGAGCTGGGTAGAATCATTCTGTGTGCTTTCTTCCTCCATCACCACCTGGTCCACGTGCAAAGCTTCCATTTTAATTGCGAGCAGTGAGAATTTGAGTAGGCACAGAAGTGAGATGGTTACACCAATTATGGCATCATTGCCACTCACTATCTTGGTTGATGCCTCAAAGTTTTGTAGAACTTCACAGATGTCAGATATCCATGCCCACTTGTCCATTATGTGCAGAGGTTGACCGGAATACCGGCGGGCATGTTGTAGCAGGTATTCAACTACTGCCCTCTGCTGCTCGCAAAGCTTTGCCAATGTGTAATGTGGAATTCCAGCTCGTGGTCACGTTGCACACCAGTTGGTGAGCTGGCACTTGCAAGCGCTGCTGCAGCACTGCCAGACCTGCTGTAGCTGAATTGCAGAAATGGGCAGACATGTGACATACATTTCCCAAGTAGCTCAGGCAAATCTGGGTAGGTTTTCAGAAACCACAGAACCACTAAGCTGAGCATATGGGCCAGGCATGGTACGTGGGTGGGCTTGCAAAGCTTCAGAGCTACCACCAGGTTACAGCCATTATCACACATGACCATACCTGGTTGTAGGTTCAGTGGCAAGAGCCACAGATTTGTCTGGTCTGTTATACCTTTCCACAACTCTGCGATGGTATGCTGTTTGTCACCTAAACAATTTAGTTACCACAGAGCCTATTGCCGCTTCACCAAGGCAGTTCTGCAGTGCTTCCAGCTTGTGACTGATATGGATGAAGTGCTCAAAAATCACAATTAAGAGATGAAGGATGAGGAGGAGGAGTGGTGCAGGAATTAGTGTAGGAGGTGAAGGAAACCATGATGGAACTAGGGCCCGCAATCCTCGGCGTCTGTAGCACGTATGCAGTCCCAGGGTCAGACTTGGTCCCGGCCTCCACAAGGTTCACCCAGTGTGCCGTCAGGGAATTGCAGTGTCCCAAGACACAAGCACTTGTCCACATGCTGGTCATTAAGTGAACCTTCCTAGTAACTGCGTTGGTCAGGGCATGTTATGGGAAACATGCTGGTGTAAGATGGGCACAGCACACTGGGAAAGATAGTGGCGGCTAGGGACTGAGTACCAAGAGATGGACGTCACCATGAGGTTGCAGAAATCGTCAGTGTCCACAAGCCCAAACGCCAAAATTTCCATGGCAAGCACAGTCTGGAATTGTGCCCGGTTAGTGTTTGGCCCTGTGGATGGGTGGGTGGCTGGATATTGCGTTTGTGTTCAAAAGCCTGGGGAAGAGACAGCTGAACGCTGTGCTGGAATAAAGAATTGGATATGGTTGCTGATGGTGCTTGTGAATGTGCAACAACAGATGCAGGGCAGGAGGGATCCACGCCTGCGTCCTAGACAGGGGATTGGCAAGCACGTAGCACAGGGGAAGAGGCAGTGGTGTCACCTGCAGACACTGATTGTGAACCCACGGTGCTTTGATGACATGCCTGATCATGCTGGTGGTGGTCAGCCCCCTGCTGATCTTAATATAACATAGGTTGCAAATGATCATTCTTTTATCACTTTATTTAAAAACGCGCCAGACTGGGGAATGCCTAACTTTTGGCCTGAGAATTTGCTACGTGTTGGTGCTCTGGGGAGCAGATGACAGCCTTCTCTCTCTGGCCACCGCACTGACTCTTCCTGCCTGTTGGGGTGCTGTGGATCCCTCTCCCTCTGCGCTGCTATCCTTGCTTTGCATGGCACCTACCCAGGTTGGGTCAGTGACTTTATCGTCCACAACCTCGTCTTTCACTTCCGCATTCTGGTCCTCCTGACTGGTTGACTTAACAACATCAATTGTTGGCAACTGGTCTCATCTTCATCTACTTCTTAAGACACTGATTGACGTTACCTGCAGTCATCTTCTTCTGACCGTGGCTGCACACATACAGGTGCATCTCACAAAATTAGAATATCATCAAAAAGTTAATTTCAGTTCTTCAATACAAAAAGTGAAACTCGTATATTAGATAGAGTCATTACAAACAGTGATCTATTTCAAGTGTTTCTGTTAATGCTGATGATTATGTCTTACAGCCAATGAAAACCCAAAAGTCATTATCTTTGTAAATTAGAAGACTTTATAACACCAGCTGGAAAAAATGATTTTAAAATCCGAAATGTTGTCCTACTGAAATGTATGATCAGTAAATGCACTCAATACTTGGTCAGGACTCCTTTGGCATCAATTACTGCATCAATGCGGCATGGCATGGAGGTGATCAGTCTGTGGCATTGCTGAGGTGTTATGGAAGACTAGGTTGCTTTGATAGCAGCCTTCAGCTCATCTGCATTGTTGGGTCTGGTGTCTCTCATCTTCCTCTTGACAATACTCCATAGATTCTCTATGGGGTTAAGGTCAGACGAGTTTGCTGGCCAATCAAGCACAGTGATACTGTTGTTTTTAAACCAGGAATTGGTGCTTTTGGCAGGGTGGACAGGTGCCTGCTGGAGAATTAAATTTTCATCTCCAAAAAGATTGTCGGCCAAGGGATGCATGAAGTGCTCTAAAATTTCCTGGTAGAGGGCTGCGCTGAGTTTGGTCTTGATAAAACACAGTGGACTTACACCAGCAGATGACATGGCTCCCTGTTATGATTTGGTTACCGAGGAGGACAGTAGCCAAAATACCAAACCAGACACCCAGATAGGTTGGAAACTAATGGATTGCAGACCCCTAAACTGACAGCTCAACTAGAAGCTGCCTTGGGACGTGCCTACGGTGCCCTAGACGCCTCGACACAGCCGGAGAGTTAACTAAGCCTAAAGAGAGAAAGGGAAAAGCTAACTGCCCCAGAGTAGACCCCAAAGGAATAGGTAGCCCCCAAACATATATTGGCGGTGAGACAAGATGAAATACAAACACAGGCAGAAAATAGAGCAAGCAAATGCTGGGCCCAAACTGTCTAGATAGAATAGGACAGGAAAGAATACTGTCTGCAATCCAGCAGAAACCCTGAGAAAAACTCCAACACGTCTGATATGCAAAAATACTGAGACCACACAATCTCTCCCCCGCTAGATCAGACTCTGGTGTGCACTGGTAGCAAATCAGCAGAAACCGAAATAACAGGGAACTGAAAACACATAAACTGTCTCTGGTGAGAACAGGTAGCAAATCAGCAGATGCTAAAATAACAGGGAACAGTGTCCAGTGCAGGCCCCCGCAGGGGAAACTGGCTGTACAAATCAAAAGGGTAGAAAACTGAGATAGACAAAAACAAATGCCACAGAAATAAACAGCAAATAACTTATCTGAAAGTTGCAGGAAGCAAGCTGATTTCCAAGAGAGACCAGGAAGCAACAAATCACCGGCGAGGATCATGGGAAGGTAGCTCACTTATATCTCCCCAGTCGGTCCCACCTGATTGCCACTCATCGCCCCCAGGTGATGGACTTCTGTTAGCCAAAGCAGCTTCATTACTATCAGCAGCCACCAGAGGGAGCCCAAACTCAGAAGTCAGATCCACAGTGTTCACAACAGCTCCCGAAACCATCATTGATTGTGGATACTTCACACTAGACCTTGGAAATCAAGGTCCCAGAGTCTGGAGGAAGAGTGGAGAGGCACACAATCCAAGCTGCTTGAGGCCTAGTGTGAAGTTTCCACAATCAGTGATGGTTTGGGGAGCTGTTATGTTTCGGTAACTGAGGAGAAATAGCAAAAAATAGCAAAAGCGGTAATACACCAGAGAGGCTGGAACCTATTGGATTGCAGTAACCTGAACTAACCACATAACTAGAAGTAGCCGTGGAGCTTTCCTACGGTGATCCTAGATGCCTCGTCACAGCCTGAGAGATAACTACACCTAAAGGCAGAAAGATGAAAGCTATCTGCCCCGGAGCAGATCCCCAAAGAAAATAGGAAGCCCCCAAACATGTAATGGCGGTTAGACAAGAAGAAAGCATGGACACAGACAGAAAATAGAATGAGCAAACGCTGGGGCCCAATCTGTCTAGACAGAAAAGTACAGGAAAGAATTCTGACTGCAATCCAACAAAACCCTAACAAAAATACCAACACTTCTGATTGCCAAAAAACCTGAGATCACACAATCTCATCCACCTAAATCAGATCTCTGGTGTAACAAACGCTATTCAGCAAATAAAAAGTAACAAAGGAGCAAAGCAAAAATGCAGACACAAACGGAGCACAATTGCAGCGCCAGACCCCCAATAGGGGACAGGCTGAAGTCCACTACAAGCAGCAAACCAGCAGAGAAAATCAAACAGAGAAAAAAAACAGCAAACACTTATCTGAAGGAGAGCAGGAAACTAGCAGAGCTTCAAGCAAGACCAGAAGGAACAATTGATAACCGGCAAGGCTGCTGGGAACTCAGGCCACTTATATCCTACCATTCAGCGCCAGCTGAAGGCCATTCAGTAATCAATTCATTACCCTCAGCAACTACCGGAGGAGCCCCAGCTCAGAAGTCGCCTCCAGCATATTCACAACAGTAACCCCCCTTGAGGAGGGGTCACCGAACCCTCACCTGTGCAACCAGGCCGATCAGGATGGGCTCGATGATAGGCATGGATAAGTCTCCCAGCATGAATGTCCGAAGCAAACACCCAAGAATTGTCCTCCTGACCATAACCTCTCCATTTAACCAAATACTGGAGTTTCCGTCTAGCAAAACGAGAATCCAATATTTTCTCAACCACATACTCCAAATTGCCCTCAACCAAAACAGGGTCGGGAGGCGCAGCCATAGGAACCACTGGTTCGACAAACCTCTTCAATAAGGACTTGTGGAACACGTTATAGATCTTAAATGTCCCTGGAAGAAGCAAACGGAAGGAAACCGGATTAATAATTTCCATGATCTTATAAGGTCCAATGAACCTTGGCTTAAATTTTGGAGATGCAACCTTCAAAGGGATATTCCTTGAGGACAACCAAACCAAATCCCCCACTTTAAAACGAGGACCATCAGTCCTATGCCGGTTGGCAAACCGCTGGGCCTTCTCCTGAGAGAGAGACAACCTCTCCACCACCAGGTCCCAAGTCTGCTGCATACGCTGCACAATAGAGTCAACCCCCGGACAGACAGAAGACTCCGCCTGTCCTGAAGAAAATCGAGGTGAAACCCGGAATTTCAGAAAAATGGAGACATCAAGGTGGCAGAGCTAGCTCTATTAGTAAGAGCAAACTCAGCCAAAGACAAAAAAGAGACCCAGTCATCTTGATCAGCAGACACAATACATCTCAAATAAGTCTCCAAGGTCTGGTTTGTTCTCTCGGTTTTGTCCATTGGTCTGAGGGTGAAATGCAGAGGAGAAAGACAACTGAACACCAAGTTTAGAACAAAATGTCCTCCAAAATCTGGAAACAAACTGGACTCCTCTGTCAGACACAATGTTCTCCGGAATACCATGTAACCGAACCACGTGCTGAAAGAACAAAGGCACCAATTCGGAGGAGGAAGGCAACTTAGGTAATGGCACAAGATGTATCATCTTGAAAAACCTATCACAGATTACCCAGATAACGGTCATTCTCTGAGAGACAGGAAGGTCAGAAATAAAATCCATAGAAATATGGGTCCATGGCCTCTTGGGTACAGGTAATGGCATTAACAAACCACTAGAACGAGAGCAAGGCTTGGAATGAGAGCAAGTCCCACAGGACTGCACAAAGTCCCTGACGTCACGAGACAAAGTAGGCCACCAAAAGGACCGACTAACCAAGTCTCTGGTACCAAAAATCCCGGAATGACCGGCCAACGAGGAACAATGAATCTCAGACATCACACTCTTTTTCCACTGGTCTGGAACAAACAACTTCCCAACAGGGCAGCGCTCAGGTTTATCCTCCTGACACCCTTCCAGAGCCAGTCTCAAATTGGGCGAAATGGCGGAAAGAACCACACCCTCTTTCAAAATAACAGCAGGATCAGATAACTCATGAGAATCTGCAAAGAAACTCCTCGAGAGGGCATCCGCCTTGACATTCTTAGTGCCAGGAAGAAAAGAAACCACAAAATTAAAACGTGTGAAAAACAAGGCCCACCTGGCCTGTCTAGGATTAAGTCGCTTGGCTGATTCAAGATAAATCAGGTTCTTATTGTCCGTGAGGACCACCACCTGATATTTGGCTCCTTCCAGCCAATGTCTCCACTCTTCAAAGGCCCACTTCATGGCCAATAACTCCCGATTACCCACGTCATAATTACGTTCAGTTGGAGAAAATTTTCGAGAGAAAAAGGCACAAGGGTTACTGTTAGAGGTCTCTGGATCCCTTTGGGACAAAACGGCACCTGCCCCAATCTCAGAGGCATCAACCTCCACCTGAAACAGCAGAGAAACATCAGGCTGCCGTAGAACAGGAGCAGAAATGAATCTCTGCTTAAGTTCCTGAAACGCAGAAACTGCCTCAGGAGGCCAATTCACCACATCGGAACTCTTTTTGGTCAAATCAGTCAATGGTTTAACAATACCAAGAAATTACCAATAAATTTACGATAAAAATTGGCAAAACCCAAAAATCTCTGAAGATTCTTCAATGAAGTAGGTTGAACCCAATCACAGATGGCCTGAACCTTGATCGGGTCCATTTCAATAACAGACGGAGACAAAATGAATCCCAGAAATGAGACCTTCTGTACGCCAAAAAGACACTTTGATCCCTTCACATACAGTGCATTCTCTCTCAAAATCTGGAACACAGTCCGAACATGTTTCACATGAGAGTCCCAGTCATTGGAAAAAATCAAGATATCATCCAAATAAACAATCAGAAATTTATCCACAAAATCACTGAAAATATCATTCATGAAGGATTGGAAGACAGAAGGGGCATTAGTAAGCCCAAAAGGCATCACTAGGTACTCAAAATGCCCCTCTGGGGTATTAAACGCCGTCTTCCATTCATCCCCGTGCTTAATGCGAATAAGGTTATACGCCCCCCTGAGGTCAAGATTGGTAAACCAACTAGCACTTTTCGCTCTGGAAAATAGGTCACAAATCAAAGGTAACGGATATTGATATTTAACAGTGATCTTATTCAGGAGGCGATAATTAATACACAGCCTCAATGAACCATCCTTTTTGGTCACAAAGAAAAAAACGGCGCCCAAGGGTGAAGAGGATGGTCTGATATGACCCTTCTCCAATGACTCCTTGATATAAGATCGCATAGCATCGTGTTCAGGTACAGATAAATTAAAAAGGCGACCTTTAGGAAATTTACCACCAGGCACTAATTCAATAGCGCAATCATAGCTCCTGTGAGGGGGCAAGGATGCAGATTTACTTTCACTAAATACATCAGAAAAATCTGTCAAAAAGTCAGGGACATCCTGAGACTGGGGAGAGGCAGAAAAAACAGGAGTGTCAGTATTAACACATTGGCAGCCCCAACTGGTCACAGACACAGATTTCCAATCAAAAACAGGATTATGAGACTGTAACCAAGGGAAACCTAGTACAATAATGTCATGCAGATTATGCAACACCAGAAATTTGCAACTCTCCTGATGATCTGGTTCAACCCTCATTATCATCACCTGAGTAGAAAACTGGGGTTTATTCTCCGCCAAAGGGGTAGAATCAATGCCCAGTAGGGGAATAGACTTCCGCAGGGGTATCATGGGAAACCCACAACGTTTGGCAAAGTCAAAATCCATCAGGATAATAGCGGCTCCTGAATCAAAAAAAGCCTGAGCAGAAAATATGGACAGGGAGCAAATCAGGGTAACAGTCAACAGAAATTTAGTATGAACACTACCCAAGACAACTGAGCGTTCAAAACGTCTTCCCCGCTTAGGGCAGACAGAAATAGCATGGGAAGCGTCTCCACAGTAGAAACATAACCCATTGCGCTAACTAAACTCATGACACTGAGCCCCAGAAGTCACTCCATCACACTGCATGGGCTCAGGAGTTGGCTCACAAGGCAACACTATCTCACGCATACCTCTGCGCTCATGCAAACGTCTGTCAATTTGAATAGCCAAAGACATAGAATCATTGAGACCAGAGGGAACAGGGAATCCGACCATAACGTCCTTTACTTTTTCTGACAGACCCTTTTGAAAAAGGGCTGCCAAAGCATCATCATTCCATTTGGTCAGGACTACCCACTTTCGAAATTTCTGACAGTACAGCTCAGCGTCTTCACAACCCTGATTTAATGCCAACAAGATCTTTTTAGCTTGATCACTGACATTAGGTTCATCGTACAATAACCCCAGAGCCTGAAAAAATACATCAATATCATTAAAAACAGGATCCCCAGGTGTCAGGGAAAAAGCCCAATCCTGAGGGTCGCAGCGCAGCAGGGTGATGACAATTTAAACCTGCTGTGCCGCGTTCCCTGAGGACTTAGATTTTAAGGCAAAAAACAACTTACAATTATTTTTGAAATTCAGAAATTTAGATTGATCCCCCAAAAACAAATCTGGCATGGGAATCCTAGGTTCCACAACCGGCAACCCAGCAAGATAGGTAGCAATACTCCGAACCTCAGTGGCAAGCTGATCCACACGGCCAGACAACTGTGCAAACTCCATTGAGAGAAAAAAAAAATTCCTCCTCAGCACCCAGAGAAAAGAGGGGAAAAAAATGCAACAAACAGAGTTTCCTTATTACTATTTTCCCCTTCTGTGAGTACCATACAATTTTCAGTTTTTGGGCCGGTTATTCTGTTATGTTTCGGTAACTGAGGAAAAATAGCAAAAAATAGCAAAAGCGGTAATACACCAGAGAGGCTGGAACCTATTGGATTGCAGTAACCTGAACTAAACACACAACTAGAAGTAGCCGTGGAGCGTTCCTACGGTGATCCTAGACGCCTCGTCACAGCCTGAGAGATAACTACACCTAAAGGCAGAAAGATGAAAGCTATCTGCCCCGGAGCAGATCCCCAAAGAAAATAGGAAGCCCCCAAACATGTAATGGCGGTTAGACAAGAAGAAAGCACGGACACAGACAGAAAATAGAATGAGCAAACGCTGGGCCCAATCTGTCTAGACAGAAAAGTACAGGAAAGAATTCTGACTGCAATCCAACAAAACCCTAACAAAAATACCAACACTTCTGATTGCCAAAAAACCTGAGATCACACAATCTCATCCACCTAAATCAGATCTCTGGTGTAACAAACGCTATTCAGCAAATAAAAAGTAACAAAGGAGCAAAGCAAAAGTGCAGACACAAACGGAGCACAATTGCAGCCCAGACCCCCAAAAGGGACAGGCGGCAGTCCACTGCAAGCAGCAAACCAGCAGAGAAAATCAAACAGAGAAAAAAAAACAGCAAACACTTATCTGAAGGAGAGCAGGAAACTAGCAGAGCTTCAAGCAAGACCAGAAGGAACAAGTGATAACCGGCAAGGCTGCTGGGAACTCAGGCCACTTATATCCTACCATTGAGCCCCAGCTGAAGGCCATTCAGTAATCAATTCATTACCCTCAGCAACCACCGGAGGGAGCCCCAGCTCAGAAGCCGCCTCCAGCATATTCACAACAGGGAGCCATGTCATCTGCTGGTGTAGGTCCACTGTGTTTTATCAAGACCAAAGTCGTCTACCGGGAAATTTTAGAGCACTTCATGCTTCCCTCTGCCGACAAGCTTTTTGGAGATGGAAATTTCATCCCTTGTATCTTCCTTATCCCACAACCCCAAACAGTTGTTCAACACTTAACTCCCTCCTCCGCCGACCACTGCCCTCTTCAACTTCCCTAATCTCTGCCGAAGACTTTGCCATGCACTTCAAAAATAAGATTGGCCAAACATGGCAAGTCTTTGTTGTCCGACCACCAATGCCCTAACCCCATAACTTCCCTTTCCAGAATCAATGAAGGAGTGCTTGCTCATCTTCTCTCCAAATCATACCTCACCACTTGTGCACTTGACCCCATCCCACCTCCTCCCCAACCTCACCACCACACTTATCCCATCCCTAAGCTATCTCTTCAACCAATCACTAACTTCTGGTACCTTCCCCTCGGCTTTGAAACCTGCCACAATCACACCTATCCTCAAAAAGCCATCCATTGACCCGAGCGTTATGTCCAGCTATCGCTCCATATCTTTGCTCCCATTTGCTTCCAAACTCCATAAGCAGCACTTCCACGCTAAACTTTCCTCTCACTTTACATCTAACTCGCTCTTCAACAACCTACAATCTGGCTTCCGTCCCCACCATTCCACTGAGACTACCCTGACCAAACTTACTAACAACTTACAGCCAAAGCTAACAGACAATTCTCTATACACCTCCTTCTTGACCTGTCCTCTGCCTTTGACACAGTTGACCACGGCCTACTACTACAGATCCTCTCTTCCTTTGATGTCAAAGACCTTGCAATATCCTGGATCTCCTCATACCTTACCAACCGCACATTTAGCGTTTCCTACTCCCACACTACCTCTTCATCTCGCCCTCTCTCTGTTTGTGTCCCTCAAGGCTCTGTCCTAGGACCCCTTCTCTTCTCAATTTATACACTTGTCCTCGGACAACTCATAAAGTCCTATGGCTTCCAGTACCATCTATATGCTGATGACACTCAGATCTACCTCTCTGGCCCAGATGTCACCTATCTGCTGTCCAGAATCCCAGAGTGTCTATCAGCTATATCCTCCTTCTCCTCTCGCTTCCTCAAGCTCAATGTGGACAAATCTGAACTAATTATCTTTCCTCCATCTCACATATCTTCCCTACCTGATCTATCTATCACAATAAATGAAATCACACTTTCCCCTGTCCCGGAAATCTGTTACCTCGGAGTAACCCTTGACTCTGCCCTGTCCTTCAAACTGCACATCCAAGCTCTCCCCACCTCCTGTAGCCTCCAGCTCAAAAATATTTCGAGGATCTGTCCTTTCCTCAACCCTCACTCTTCCAAAATGCTTGTGGATGCCCTAATCATCTTCCACCTCGACTACTGCAACATCCTCCTCTGTGGCCTACCTTCTAACACTCTCGCACCCCTCCAGTCCGTCCTTAACTCTGCTGCCTGATTAATTGATCTCTTTCCTCGGTACATTCCTGCTTCCCCTCTTTGCAAATCTTTTCACTGGCTCCCAATTTCCCAGCGTATCCAGTTTAATCTACTAACACTGACCTACAAAGCCATCCATAACCTTTCTCCTCCGTATATTTCCGAACTAATCTCCCAATATCTTCCCTCACGTAATCTCAAGTCCTCCCAAGACCTCCTTATCTCCTCCATGTTTATTCGCTCCTCACCCAATCGCCTCCAAGACTTCTCCCGAATATTCCCCATCCTCTGGAATTCTGAGCCCCAACATGGCCGGTTATCCACCACATTTGGATACTTCAGACAGAACCTGAAAACCCATCTCTTCAAAAAAGCTTACAACCTGCAATGACCGCATGGCCAACTCAACACCATCAGAGCTACTGCAACCCCCGACCTACTGTCTCCTTCCTCATAATCCTGTAGAATGGAAGCCCGCAAGGGCAGGGTCCTCTCCCCTCTGTACCAGTCTGCCATTGCTAGTTTGTTTACTGTAAGTGATTTGTATTTTGATGTAACCCCTTCTCATGTACAGCACCATGGAATCAATAGTGGTAATATAAATAAATTCTGATGATAATAATAATTCTCCAGCAGGACTTGGCACCTGTGCACACTGACAAAAGTACCAATACCTGGTTTAAAAACAACAGTATCACTGTGCTTGATTAGCCAGCAAACTCGCCTGACCTTAACCCCATAGAGAATCTATGGTGTATTGTCAAGAGCAGGGTGGGCAATTAATTTTGCCAGGGGGCCGCATGAGAAATTGGGATGGTTTTAGAGGGCCGGACTAATATAATTAACTCCGTTCTACCCAATACTGTATATATACATAATATATATATATATATATATATATATATATATATACTGTATACTGTATATATACATACCTGCCCATTATCATCATCTTCTCCCCATCATCATCAATGCCTCCCCATTATCAGCAATGCCTGCCCATCATCATCTTCTCCCCTCCAATGCCTGCCCATATCATCAATGCCTGCCCATTATCATCATCTTATCCCCATCATCATCAATGCCTCCCCATTATCAGCAATGCCTGCCCATCATCATCTTCTCCCCATCATCAATGCCTGCCCATTATCATCAATACCTGCCCATTATCATCATCTTCTCCCCATCATCATCAATGCCTGCCCATCATCATCATCATCTTCTCCCCATCATCAATGCCTGCCCATTATCATCAATACCTGCCCATTATCATCATCTTCTCCCCATCATCATCAATGCCTGCCCATCATCATCATCATCTTCTCCCCATCATCAATGCCTGCCCATTATCATCAATACCTGCCCATTATCATCATCTTCTCCCCATTATCAGCAATGCCTGCCCATCATCATCTTCTCCCCATCATCAATGCCTGCCCATTATCATCAATGCCTGCCCATTATCATCATCTTCTCCCCATCATCATCAATGCCTCCCCATTATCAGCAATGCCTGCCCATCATCATCTTCTCCCCATCATCAATGCCTGCCCATTATCATCAATACCTGCCCATTATCATCATCTTCTCCCCATCATCATCAATGCCTGCCCATCATCATCATCATCTTCTCCCCATCATCAATGCCTGCCCATTATCATCATCTTCTCCCCATCATCATCAATGCCTGCCCATCATCATCATCATCATCTTCTCCCCATCATCAATGCCTGCCCATTATCATCAATACCTGCCCATTATCATCATCTTCTCCCCATCATCATCAATGCCTCCCCATTATCAGCAATGCCTGCCCATCATCATCTTCTCCCCATCATCAATGCCTGCCCATTATCATCAATGCCTGCCCATTATCATCATCTTCTCCCCATCATCATCAATGCCTCCCCATTATCAGCAATGCCTGCCCATCATCATCTTCTCCCCATCATCATCAATGCCTCCCCATTATCAGCAATGCCTGCCCATCATCACACACAGACAGCACATAAGCACTCTCTCACATACATACACACACACACACACACACACACACAGCACCGCACTACATAGACACAGAACACACACAGAGACACGTCTTACCTGTCCAGCGTCCCCGCTCTCTGACATAGCCGGCCGCTGAATGATGACGTCATTCAGCGGCCGGCTGTGAGAGGAAGCGCCGGTGGAGCCCCGAGCTGCAGCAGCGGAGGCACGGGAGAGGTAAGTATTGTGCCAGCTGATGCCGGGGCCCTGAGACTGCCGGAGCGCCTCCGCGGGCCGGTCACTGACAGCCGGCGGGCCGGATGCGGCCCGCGGGCCGCCCCTTGCCCGGGTCTGGTCAAGAGGAAGATGAGAGACACCAGACAAAACAATGCAGATGAGCTGAAGGCTGCTATCAAAGCAACCTGGGCTTCCATAACACCTCAGCAGTGCCACAGGCTGATCGCCTCCATGCCACGCCGCATTGATGCAGTAATTGATGCCAATGGAGCCCTGACCAAGTATTGAGTGCATTTACTGAATATACATTTCAGTAGGACAACATTTCAGATTTTAAAATAATTTTTCAAGCTGGTGTTATAAGGTATTCTAATTTACTGAGATAATGACTTTTGGGTTTTCATTGGCTGTAAGCCATAATCATCAATATTAACAGAAATAAACACTTGAAATAGATCACTCTGCTTGTAATGACTATATAATATATGAGTTTCACTTTTTTTTATAGAAGAACTGAAATAAAGTAACTTTTTGATGATATTCTAATTTTGTGAGATGCACCTGTATTTGGGCATCACTTCACATGATCGCTTCATATCCCTCTTGAAAGGTGCAGGTCGAGAGGCCAGAATCAATAAATGGAGATGTAAAGAACTCCTCGTGGGTTCCGAGTAGTGTGGGATCACTTGTCCCCTGAGAGTTGTTCTGGTTGGAAGGACGATCAGGGTGGGAATTATGTGGTCCAGACTCTTGGCTAGTGAGATTGGATTGTGTGGAAAACGGGGTGTTGCTGGGAAACATACTGGAAGCATTACCTGCCATCCAACAGACCTGTTTGCACTGTTCTGGCTTCAGGAGTAGTTTCTCGCGCCCCCCTGCAAGTGGGACAGGAAATTAGGTCTCGTGGATGAGCGGGTTTGTTGTGATCCCGCAGCTAGCACAGTTTCACCTGGCCCACAGCCTCGACCTCTGCGTGCACCATCAGCAGCATGTCCACTTCCCCGTCTCTTACCACACACCTTGCGCATTTTAAATTAAGTATTAATATGGAAAAGAAAATATGCAGCCCTGAAAAGGACTTTTGTACTTTTGTTTTTAGGTTGCAGTAGCACTTTACCTATAGATGGACTGTAAAACAATTATCCCTGCCTTTATGCCTCTAATCCAAAACTATCCTTCCTCCACCAGCTATCCCTACACTGAATGTAAGTATCAGTGGTCTTTGTAGAGAAAAGACAGTTTGTAGTCCTGAAAATGACTTTTCATTTAATGCTGCAGCAGCGGTATACAAATACTGCAATAGCAGTTAAACACTTCCTATATGCCTGCTCTAATCTATCCTCTCCGTCCTATAACAACTCTCCCTGAACTGCTTCCAGAGGAGCGTGTGCCGAGCATCACGTCACCGGGTCAAATATAAGACGACGCGACGATGCGGCCGGCCAATCACAGTAATGCCTGTAGCCAACATGGCTAATGCATTACCGTGTATGTCAGGCAATCCTTGCTTGTTTATTGGCTGTCTAACAGCCGCAAAAGATGTGGGGCGAGGACTCGAGCATGGTGTTTGAGCACCCGTGATACTTGATCGATTAATGCGTGTATCCGATCACCCCTATGCTCGATCGAGTATCAAGCAGTGGCAAGCACACTCGCGCATCAATAATTATTATAATAATAATAGCGCCAACATATTCCGCAGAACTTTATATTACAGAGGGGACTTGTACAGGCAATAAAGATATTACACAGCAACACATAATTCAATATATACCAGGAGGAGTGAGGATGCTAGTCCTAGGTCATTAGCGACATGGAGAGGATGGGTAGGGTGGTAGACAGGTGAGGGAGGAGACGAGTCTCGATTCTTTTTTTTTGGTTTATGTAAGCTAATTTTATATCTTCAGTGATCAGACTTTAACATTTCAGTGATACCAAATATGTTTATTTTTTAATTTTTTAACACTTGTTTATAAATGGGAGAATGGTTGCAATTTAAATTTTAGATATTTGTTTAAACTTTTGTTTTAAAGTTATACTTTATTTCTTAGTCCTCTTCGATAATTTGAATCTGCTTTTATTGCTTACACTGTATTGCAGTATATACGGTAGTTAAATTGCACTTCTCCCATGAAGCCCAGCCACAGACTGGGCTAGATAGGAAGACCAACATGGCATCCATGGGGGACTTCAGCAGAACTCCTGTAGTCATGATAACCCATCAGTAACCCACATTTGTGTTGTGAGGGGGAAAAGGAAGCATGGCGATAGGCAAATATGCATGCTCAGCACACTGGCAACTTACCCATTTGATTGTCGCTGTCAGTAATTGACAGTCACTTAAATGGTCAAACAGGAGCACTAGGAGGTAGTTCCATCCACTGCTTATACATGCAGATGCTAGCTGTGTAATACAGCCACCATCTGCCAGATATGGTGCAGGTTCAGTTACTGAGCCTGCTCCATACACTCCCTGTGACCATATGATGTAATTTTAGGTGACGTGAACTTATCTCAAGTTCATAAGTGGGAGGGATTTTTAATTTTGCAAAGTAAAGTTTGCTTCCTAGGTTAGCGGCCACCGTGCGATATCTAGGTAAGAAAAACCCTGGCAAAAGCAGGCGCTTCAATTAGGATCCTGCTTGCGCCGCTATGAAGCTGGCCAGTTTGTTGGTCTGGCCAGCTAAAGTGTCCTTGTTCTTCTCCCTTACTGTAGAGGCAAAAACGCCTCTGCTAGCACCTTGGATGAGAGCACAGTTTGGACCAATGGTGCGACCTACATGCCATTGATCCAAACTGTCAATCATCAGCATTGTACCACCCCCCACTATTTACATGCCATTACCAATTGCTGAATATCGGTCAAAGTTCAAATTTTCAAAATCTGAAATTATTTAACCTGTACGATAAATGCCGACTGTAAAAAGACCTCATATATACCACACACTGGTACCACTAAAAACTATAAATTATCCCCCAAGAAAGCAAGCCTTTACACAGCTCCGTCAGCAAAATTGTGATGGGTCGTAGAAAATGGTGACACAAAGCAAAAATTTGTAAAAAAAATAATTAATTTTGTAAAAGCAATAAAATAATATATATATGTAAATTTAGCATTGTCGGAATGATACACATCATGTTACTAGGTCATTCTTATCCCACAATGAAAGCCTTAAAAATGAAAAAAAATATTGTCCCTGCCATGAACCAGCTAATGATGCACCCCACTATTGGTGTAATAAAGGCCACTTACAAGGTGCGAGCTGAGGAGCATGGTTAACATGCACATCTTTATGTTGGCCTTTCTATCAACGTATATATCCATGGAACCTTCCATGTCCATCAGAAACACAGCGATCTGCAGGGATAAAAGAGGCAAAGTTAGAACTTAAAGGGGACCTGTCATCTGATCAAAAGTAACTCATTTTTGCTCTTATTGTATTCCTGCTGCTCCCCTGAGTATTCATTTTTTTGTACTGTATATATCAGTGATAAGGTTACATAGAAAAATGGTCTTTGTATTTAAGTGCTCATTTTATGGCCAAGTGGGCGTGGTACACAGGCTGCTCTGCATGATTTCACTGTAAGCACCGCCCCTTGGAAAAAAAATATAAAAATAAGCACCAAATCAAAAAGCACATATGTTGAGAACTGTATGACGTATTTAAAAAAAAAACTAAAAAAACAAATACTCAATAGAGCAGTGGGAATAAAATAAGGGAAAAACTGGCCATTTTTGACCTGGTGACAATTCCACTATAAATGGCAGAATGCATGGCCTACGCTACTTCCAAATCCCTTATGCAGCAACTCTATTACAAACTACTTTTTATTCCAGCCTGAGATCCCCTCCAGATCTGGCAACATTTTTGCCAATTGGTCAGAGACTACTTTTATCATCTACGCCAGTGATGGGCATTCTTTGAAGTTACAACAGCTTGGGAGGTGGAAGTTGTACAGCACTACTAGACACAGGGCACAGGATAATGACTGCAAAAGCCACAGGAGACTGTCTAGAGCTAAGAATAGGGGTATTTTGTCATTTACATATCACTTACTTTCTGCCCATTTAGCTGTAAAATGAAAGGTTTACTCCATATCCATATTCCTTTAGTAACTGTGTCTGGGCCAGGCTTCCAAGAAAAACCTTCTAATATCTCATCTTCTGCTCCTAGATCAAATCTATTAGCTCTCTCCTAAAAAGACAAATAAGAACATATAGTATGAATAGAACTTTTTTGGAATTAGGTAAAATACATTTATATATGTTGTCACATGATCTAATCTCCTATGTAATCCAAACATATAATTCCCTAATCCAGGAGTGGGCAATTAACTCTCCCGAGTGGCCATATGATAGACCGTGACTGTTGTGGAGGATGGAACCAATAGGCTGAAATGAATTCTCCTCAATATTAATATTAACATATATTGATCACAATTCTTTGTTTGTTGGAAGACAAATCTCCGTCCCAGTCTCAGGTCTTTTGCAGACTCCAACAGGTTTTCTTCAAGAATGGTCCTGTATTTGGCTCCATCCATCTTCCCATCAATTTTAACCATCTTCCCTGTCCCTGCTGAAGAAACGCAGGCCCAAACCAGTTGCTGCCACCACCATGTTTGACAGTGGGGATGGTGTGTTCAGGGTGATGAGCTGTGTTGCCTTTACGCCAAACATATTGTTTGGCATTGTTGCCAAAAAGTTCGATTTTGGTTTCATATGACCAGAGCACCTTCTTCCACATGTTTGGTGTGTCTGCCAGGTGGATTGTTGCAGACTTTAAATTACATTTTTTATGGATATCTTTGAGAAATGGGTTTCTTCTTGCCACTCTTCCATAAAGGTCAGATTTGTGCTGTGTACGACTGATTGTCGTCCTATAGACAAACTGTCCCACCTCAGCTGTAGATCTCTGCAGTTCATACAGAGTGATCATGGGCCTCTTGGCTGCATCTCTGATCAGTCTTCTCCTTGTTTGAGATGAAAGTTTAGAGGGACGGCTGGGTCTTGGTAGATTTGCAGTGGTATGATACACCTTCCATTTTAATATGATCGCTTGCACAGTGCTCCTTGGGATGTTTAAAGTTTTGGAAATCATTTTGTATCCAAATCCGGCTTTAAAACTTCTCCACAACAGTATCACAGACCTGCCTGTTGTGTTCCTTGGTCTTCATGATGATCTCTGTGCTTCAAACAGAACCCTGAGACTATCACAGAGCAGGTGCATTTATACGGAGACTTGATTACACACAGGTGGATTATATTTATCATCATTAGTCATTTAGGACAACATTGGATCATTCAGAGATCCACAATGAACTTCTGGAGTGAGTTTGCTGCACTGAAAGTAAAGGGGCCGAATAATATTGCACGCCCCACTTTTCAGTTTTGTTATTTCCAAAAAAATATAAAATAACCAATAAATTTCATTCAACTTCACAATTGTGTCCCACTTGTTGTTGATTCTTCACCAAGAATTTACATTTGGTATCTTTATGTTTAATGCATGATATGTGGGAAAAGGTTGAAAAGTTCCAGGGAGCCGAATACTTTCGCAAGGCACTGTAAAGGGGTATTTCCATCTCCAAGATCCTATCTCAATATGTACAGTGGTATGGAAAGTATTCAGACCCCTTTAAATTTTTCTTACATCTACTATTATTATTAGTAGATGTAATAATAATAATATTAGCAAATACCTCCAATAAGAAATGTAGTATAGTTCTTGTGATACAGTGGCATGTAGAAGTTTGGGCACCCCTGGTCAAAATTACTGTTATTGCGAACAGTTAAGCAAGTTGAAGATGAAATGATCTCTAAAAGGGCTAAGGTTAAAGATGAAACATTTCCTTTATATTTAAGGCAAAAAAAACATATATTTTCTTCTTTTACATTTTAAAAATTACAAAAAGGAAAATGGACTGATGCAAATGTTTTTGCACCCTTGGAGATTTATGTGCTCAGATGTCTTTGACCGAGGTTTCAGACCTTAGCCTGTCAGAGTTATGACTTGTTCACTATCATTATTAGGAAAGCCCAGGTGATGCAAATTTCACAGATTTATAAAAACCCAGCCTCCTCTAACATTGTGCCAAACACAGTAACCATGGGTTCCTCTAAGCAGCTGCGCAGCATTCTGAAAATGAAAATGGTGGAAGGAGAAGGATATAAGAAGATGGCAAGTATTTATAAGTTGTCTTTTTCTCAGTTCAAAATGTAATTAAGAAACGGCAGGTAACATGAACAGTGGAGGTCAAGATAAGTTTTGGAAAATCAAGCAAAATTTAAGCGAGAGCTGCTCGTAGTATTGCTAGAGAGGCAAATCAGAACCCCTTATTGACTTCAAAAGACTTTCAGAAAGATTTAGCAGACTCCCGTTCAGAGGTTAGAAACAAAATCTCAGATACAGATACAGTAGTATAAAAATCCTAGAAAGGGTAATCAGGATGGAACAAAATGGGTAATACCCAGTGGAGCTCCCAACTAGAAATGAATACAAAAAAATGGAGCTAGACAACCACAAATTAAGTTATAAAATCATGTTCAATAGAAAATTAAAAAAACATAATATACAATGTATCACAGATGTCATAAAATTCTCACAACAGAGAAACTTGATTAAGGTTACAGGTGCACCAACAAAGCCTAAACTAAACCCTAAAGGGGGTGATGAGCATCTATAATTGCCAGGTGAGACTGTGAGAAAGTCAGAGTTAGGACCATGGAACAGAAATCCTTCAAACTCACCAGCCTCTAATCCTTAGAGGCTGCCGAGTCTGAAGGAGGCCAGTATAATGTACATTAATACTGCCCCACTTTGAAAGACAGGATAGAGGAACACGCGTTGCTGTGCACCTTTTTGTTCACTATTCTATAACCCTCATCACACCCAGTCCATTATGTATATCCACACAGAAATAGTTCCCCTAGTGAAGTGCCTTAGTGATCTCACCCATTGCAATACCCTTTTTGTGTCTCCATGCAGTATGAGGCTCCCCCAATGCTCCTCCATATAGTATGATGCCTCCACAGTTAAATGCCCCCCCACATACAGTATAAAGCCCCACAGTGATTTCTCCCATAAAGAAGGATGTCTCTACAGTGCTCCTTATACATTAAGATGCCCTCATAGAATGCCAGCTAGAAAAATACTCACCTAGCCCTGTTCCCCAGACCTGTGCTGCTCTATACTGTGTGAGGCTTGGACGAGCACTCGCCTTTTTGTGCCTTCTGCATCAAGCCTCAGACGTGCAGAAATCACCCACAAGCTGGATGGTGGAGCCGGAAGCTGACAGCTCCTGCTCCACCATTGTGTTCAACTGTTATCGGTGTCCTAATTGAAACCAGGACATTTTCCTGATCTCCTGGACAGCTTCCTAAACCCGGGGATATCCAGCTGGATCAAGGAAGGTTGGAAGTTATTCATATATGGTAGGGCTAGTGATGAAATCTGTACTTAGCCTTAATACACAAGCTGTAACAGTCATCATTGTGTGTCATTTATAATACTGACATCATCTTATGTGGCTGAGGAGCCTTCAAGCCCGTCAGGCACCGGGCACATGTGTAACTGTGATCTCCTCAACCAACTGGAAAACTTAATGTCCACTCACCTGGATATGAAGGGCTTTCATAATGTAGTTCATTAGAAATGATTTTCCTGTACGCCTCTCTCCAATTACACTTATCAGGAAAACAGGGTATTCTTCAATTCCCCCACTCAGGAAACACCTTCTCAGGACATCCTCATTCAGATCTAGAAGACCATTTTCATCCACACTTATTAACTGCAGGGGCAAGGGTTGTCTTGGCTTTAGGGCCTGCAGGGGCTGCAGAAATAAGGAGTAAATTAGTTTTCATAACTTTTACTTTATAAAATCAGATTGAGGTAGATAATATATCAATTTCATGGATGACAACCAACCACTTTATTCAACTGTTCGTTATTTTTAAGACTTAAAATGAAATCTAGAATAATTGCGATTAAATCAGACTAATGCAATCTGAGTAAAATTCGGATTGGATTCGGACCAATGTTATTCAGTGCTCATCTGTGATTTTTTTTATCAGCTTGTATAGGATTGCAATCGGACTGATAAAAAACCGCAGCATTCTGCGAATGGATGCGAATTTCAGATCGCAATCGCCAATTGAAGTCAATGGGTGTGATTAAAAAAAAAAATTGCACGGCACTTGGACCATGTGAGTGCCGTCCAATTTTTACACACCTATGTCCTATGAAAAGCCGGCAATTCATCTGCCACGTACAGTAAAATCATAGCAGGACCCGACAAGATAAAATAGAATCGATATGTGCACATCGAATAGATAGATAAATATAAAGATGTCAGTGACATCTATAATTAGTGCTGTGCGTGTATAGCTTACTGTACATCTTTTTTTTATTATTAAATTATTTTCTGAAAAAAATGGCTCAGTATCCACTGACATTTTATTAACCAGCAGAGGGAAAGCGGACAGCTGGAGGCAGATGTTTAATGCCAGGTAAGGGGGTAATACCCATGGAGCTTTCCAGGCTATTAATATCAGCTCACAGCTGTATACTTATCATATCCTGGTTATTAAAATATGGGAATCCCTCCAAAAAAATTAGGTAATAATAATAACCAGCAAAGGCTAAGCAGACAGCTGCGGGCTGATATTAATAGCCTAGGAAGAGCCATGGATACTGGCCCCCTCCCAGACTAAAAACATCAGCTCTCAGCCGCCCCAGAAAAGGCACATCTATAAGATGCTTCAATTCTGGCACTAAGCCTCGCTTTTCCCACTTGCCCTGGTGCAGTGACAAGTGGGGTGATAGTTGGGGGGTTGATGTCAACTTTGTATTGTCAGATGACATCAAGCCCAGAGGTTAGTAATGGAGAGGCATCTATAAGACGCCCCCATTAGTAACACCATAGTGATATTGTATGAAAAAAACACACCTAAAATAAAGTCCTATAATTGAAATATTGACACATCTTCCTTTAATGAATCTAAACTAAACCAAGCTAGCTATACTAATGTCAACTCTCAATCCACTGACACCAATGTCTCCTGTAATAGAATGAAAATAATAATCAACCATATTCTTCACCTCTCCGATGAGAAGATAATAATCCAAATTTCCCGCGACACATCTAGCGCTGCTACATCTAGATGACAGGAACATGGTTGTTTATTATTTTAATTCTATTACAGGAGGCATTGGCTTCAGTGGATTGGGCGTTGACATGAGTATACATGTTTTTGGTAAATGTAGATTCATTAAAGGAGTCTGTGTCATTATTTCAAATAAAATACTTTATTTAGGGTGTGTATGTTTTTAAAATATCACTATGAGGTTAGTAATGGGGGCATCTTATAGACGCCTCGCCATTACTAACCCCTGGGCTTGATGTCACCTGACAATACAAAGGTGATATCAACCCCAATACTATCACCCCACTTGCCACCGCACCAGCAAGTGGGAAGAGTGAGGTATAAGTATAAGCTGATGTTTAGAATGGTAGGGCCTTCCTAGGCTATTAGTATCAGCCCGCAGCTGTCTTCCTAGCCTTTGTTGGTTATTAATTATAGGAGGACTCTACGTACATTTTTTGGGTGGTCCCCCATTTTAAAAACCAGGAAAGGCTAAATATAAAGCTTTGAGCTGATATTAATAGCCTGTGAAGCTCACTGGGTATTACCCCTTTACAGGCTATAAACATCTGCCCCCAGCTGTCCGCTTTTCCTCTGCTGGTTAATTTATTTAGAAAAAAAATAAATACATATACGGTAAACTACACCTGCAAAGCACTGATTATATATCTCACTCACATATTTATACCTATCTTTCTGTATCTACCTAATCTCTCTCTCCCTCTCTATATATATATCTTGAAGAATATTTCCCTGGAAAACTATGTGTAAATGACATAGAGAATTGCTCTATGTAAAAGCTGATGTTAAAATCGCATTGCAATCGGATTGCATTCACATGGAAAGCAGATGTAAATCGGATGCTAGGTGTGAAAAATCGGATTGTACGCGCATGAAAATCGCATGACACTTGCATGACACTAGTCCGACTTTTCTGTATTGGGATGAAACAAATTACACATCTCTCCACTCTCCTGTCTGTCCTCTACCACCAGCGTTCCGATGCTCAATGTAAGGAATAGGGTGTGAGGATACCTAGTCAAGAACATGAAGAGGATGTGTAAAGTTCCAGAAGGTGGGCTACTGCGGTGGGATCAGTGAAGTGAGAATTTATTTTTCAAGGTCTCTATAATTCAGGAAAAGGACAGCTGTCTGGCCATTATTTTGATGAATTTGCAAGAAGCAAATCTCAAAAAATGTTGGATTCAGAATAAACTGAATATTTTGTAAAATTCTAAGCGAATTCAATTTACCTTGAACAGATTCACTCATCTCTAATTAGAATAAAATAGTATGAAATATATACAGTATAATAAGAAATATAAATATATACATTAGGAAATATACTGTAGGTGATACATTTATTTAAATGGGTTATCTAATAATGTAATACAATTAAACCTGTCACTGAATTGAAATGGCAGCCTGTCCTAGTCACGTGTCAGGTTTCGGGAGCTGGGTTTCTTCATACTGCAGCTCATCCTATGACTCAACTGACGGAGAAGCTACATCATGTGCACCGATACCTCAGTGAGCCTAGGAGAAGAAATAAATCTTCTCTTCAGTGCACTGAGCACAAAGGATTTTTTCTCCTGTCTCAGTCTTTAGTGCGAGTTCAGCCAAGGAGAAGATTTATTTCTTCTCCTGTCCCAAACCTTCTCATAGAGTATGTGTGCTTACGATAAAGCTCCTCTGTCATTGAGACAGATTTTGTGTGTCTCAACTGTCTGTGTTTCTTCAGACTGCAGTCCGTCCCGATATGCTACTAGGATGGGCTGCAGTTCGAATTATGTGATGGGGGTCATTTTATTAAGTGCTACAAAGAATGTAAATAATTAGGGCTTATGCACTTACATGATCTGTCATACACTGTATGTATATAGATATTATTATCTATGTTTCCTTCATAAATTTGGAATCTGATGAATTATGTCACAAATTTGTTGGATTCATAAGGAGATTTATCTAATAAACCTTTCCATGCCACCATACATAATCACAGGCCTATGGAAATACAGTAGAGGCCCTATGTAACTTTTTACATGGGTGGTCATTTGCCGATGGGTGGTCATTTCAAAAAGGTGTGTTTTTGTTTGCCCAAAACAACTCTGACCTTATTTATTCCTTTGCGGTTGATGCACGACGGACAACTACCTCCAACGTTCCCTTTTATAGCTCGATATTTAAAAAGACAATTCAAGCAGAAGCTGTGTCCACAGGGTTTACTGATCGGATCCTGTATCTTCCCATTGCAGAGAGAGCAGATAGAACCACGACTCCTGTTATAAAACATAAAATTAAAATTGTTAAATAGTAGTGATGAGCGAGCACTAAAATGCTCGGGTGCACGTTGCTCGGGTCGAGAAAGTATCAAAACGTCGGAAATCTATGGGAACAGTGCACAAATGACATGGGAACATCATGGGGAAGATCCCTGGAAGCATTTCTGACTCCTAGGTCACTGCTGTGAACAATGTTGTCAGAGTGTTACGCCACTTTTACAGGCGCACACTAAAACGTACAAAAATGAAACCAAAATGGATTTTCCTGGGAAATATGTTAAGGAACATCCTTTCCAGGTTAATGATTTGTATGTAAGGCAAAATGAATAACCCCCCCCCAAAAAAAGTACCTCCACCATTTGGGCTATGTCCACACGTAGCGTTTTTGATGCGTTTTCAACTTTTGCATTGATTTCAACCAATACAAATGCATTAACTGGGAAATGTAATTTTAACATTTAACAACCTTAGCTGGCCATGTGGTGTGTGACACATCAACAGACACATCTTGCTTCATTTATGAAGGAGTGACTCTTAAAGTCACAAAGCCTATTTTTATAGGGGCATCAGGCGGCATTAATAATCTTAAAGAGCCATCAGCCGGCTATGCTTTGTTGCTCCCATTAAACAGTGGGTCTCCTATACTGTTATTGCCTATGCAGTGAGTGGCTGGGCTGCCAAAAATTAGGACGCACCCCAATACCCCTTTGACGAGACGTACAGGAGGGCCTCATGAAAAAATGTTCCTATTATAAGAAAGTGGGTCTCCCATAGTGTTTGCCTTTGCATTGAATACAAGGCCTGCCCTGCACCAAAGTTACAAGTACCCCAATAACCCTTTGATCTGACGTACTGGATGGCAACATGAAACCAAAGTTCCCAGTTTTTTCATTTTGTACTGCCATACTGCTAGCCTATGCATTGAATGCAAGGCCTGCCCTGCACCAAATGTAGACGCACTCCAATACCCCTTTGAAGAGACGTACAGGAGGGTCTCATGAAAAAATGTTCACATTAGGAGATAGTGGGTCTTCCACAGTATTTGCCTATGCATTGAATGCAAGGCCTGCCTTGCCCCAAAGTTACACACACCCTAGTAACACTTGGAACAGACGTCCTGAATGGCCACATGAAACCAAAGTTCCCATCATTATGAATTTTGTACTCCCACACAGTTTGCTCATGAAGTGAATGCAAGGCCTGCTCCAAATTTGGACACACCACAATAACCCAAAAAACAGACATCCTGGATGGCCACATTAAACCAAAGTTCCCATTATGCCTATTTTTTTTACTCCCATACAGTTTGCCCATGAAGTGAATGCAAGGTCTGCCCTGCCCCAAAGTTACATGCACCCCAATAACCTTTGGAACAGACGTCCTGGATGGCCACATGAAACCAAAGTTCCCATTATTATGAATTTTGTACTCTCATAACGTTTGCCCATGAAGTGAACACAAGGCCAGCTCCAAATTTGGATGCACCACAATAACCCAAAAAACAGACGTCCTGGATGGCCACATGAAACCAAAGTTCCCATTATTCTTGTTTTTTTTTTAGTCCCAGACAGTTTGCCCACGAAGTGAATGCAAGGCCTGCCCTGCCCCAAAGTTACACGCACCCCAATAGCCCTTTGAATTGATGTAGTGGATGGCCACATGCAACCAAACTTCCATTAGGAAGTTGGTACTCCCTTACTGTTTGGCTACGCAGTGAATTGTTGAACCTGAAGAACATGCATCGAGAATTGCAGTGTCTTTGGATGAAGAAACTGCAGTGAATTGCAGTGTTGAGGATGAAGAGCCAGCAGTGGAGAATTGCAGTGGTGAGCCTGAAGAACCTGGAGTGAAGAATTGCAGTGTTGAGGCTGAAGAACCTGCATTGGTGAATTGCAGTGGTGAGGCTAAAGAACATCTAGCAATGGAGAATTGCAGTGATGAGGCTGAAGAAACTGCAGTGGAGAATTGCATTGCTGAGGATGAAGAACCTGCAGTGGAGAATTTCAATGTTGAAGCTGAAGAACCTGCAGTGCAGAATCTCAGTGCTGAGGATGAAGACCCAAAAGTGGAGAATTGCATTGGGGAAGCAGCTGACCAATCCCTACAGTTCCCATTATTAGGAACTGGGTCTCCCATGGTGTTTGGCTATGAAGTGAACGCAAGGCCTGCCCCAAATTTGCACGCAACCCAATCCCCTTGGAAGAAACGTGGAGGAGGGTCTCCTATACTTGTAATGCCCATACACTAAGTGTATGGACTGACAAACACTTCCCCCTGGGGGGTACACATCAAAATACTGTGTAAACATTTTTTTACGGGCATCATAAACACTAAGGTGGCTATTGCATCACGTACCATGGTCACCATGGTGATCTAGTGGTGGTGGATGATCAGGATGAGGAGAAGGAGGAGGATAACACCAAATAGCCAAAATCAGGAAGCGTATACCCATGTGTGGGTGTGAAGAGGTGCATGGTAATACACCTCCCAAAAAAAGACACTGTATTTGAGGTTATGTTTCGCTGTTATCATTCGGTGGTGTAGAGAAATCTGTCCCAATCCAGCCCTTGTTTATTTTTATAAGAGTCAGCCTGTCAGCATTTTCAATTGACAGGCGGATGCACTAATCAGTTATAATTCCACCAGCGGCACTAAAAACCCGCTCTGACAAAACGTTAGCGGCAGAGCAGGCCAGGACCTCTAAATCGTAGAGTGCCAGTTCATGCCACGTGTCCAGATTGGATGCCCAATAATTAAAAGGCACAGAGGAATCACGGAGGACGTTGGTACGGTCAGCAAGGTACTCCCTCAGCATCTTCCTAAACTTTGCACTCCTTGTGAGAGTACCCCGTGCCTCAGAGGCAGTGCGATGGGAGGGTCTGAGAAAACTATCCCAGAACTTTGCCAGTGTTCCCCTGCCTCTGTTGGATTGGAGTTGTGTCTCTCTTGCCTGTACTCCTGGGTTGTCCAACAAACTGTGACCTCTGCCGCCAGCGTTTTCAGATGGGAATTTTTTTAAATAATTCCGCAACAAGAGCCCTCTGGTACTGCCCCATTTTAGTAGACCTGTCTGCCTCTGGAATAAGAGATTGAAAGTTCTCCTTGTATTGTGGGTCTAGAAGTGTCACCAACCAGTAATGAGTGTCACCCAAAATTTTGAGAAAGCGAGGGTCACGGGAAAGGCAGTGCAACATAAAGTCAGCCATGCGTGCCAGACTGCTAACAGGCAAGACTTCTGTGTCTTCACCAAGAGGACGACTGACCATCCTGCCCTCCTCCTCCCTGACCTCAGGCCATCCACGCTGAACAGATGGTATGACAGTTGTGCTTGTAGAACCATCTATAGCGCAGAAATAGCGAGAAATGTGTGAATTTAGTATTGTGGTCTGTGGGGCATTGGCTGCGTATTTCCGTTTGCGTTCCAATGACTGGGGTATGGACAACTGAAGGCTGCGCTGGGACAAGGACGTGGACGTGCTTAATGATGGTTCTAGTTGAGTGTGGACAACGACAACTTCAGGGCAGGAAGCATCTTCGCATGCACCATAGACAGGGGACTGGCTTGCATGCACAACAATGGAAGAAGCAGTGGTGTCACCCGCATAGTCCCTGGACCCTGGGGTTCGGCCCACAAAGTCGGGTGCTTTTCTGCCATGTGTGTTATGTTTAGGTAGCTGAGGAGAAAAAGCAAAAACGGTAATACACCAGAGAGGCTGGAACCTATTGGATTGCAGTAACCTGAACTAACCACACAACTAGAGGTAGCCGTGGAGCGTTCCTACGTTGATCCTAGACGCCTCGTCACAGCCTGAGAGATAACTACACCTAAAGGCAGAAAGATGAAAGCTATCTGCCCCGGAGCAGATCCCCAAAGAAAATAGGAAGCCCCCAAACATGTAATGGCGGTTAGACAAGAAGAAAACACGGACACAGACAGAAAATAGAATGAGCAAACGTTGGGGCCCAATCTGTCTAGACAGAAAAGTACAGGAAAGAATTCTGACTGCAATCCAACAAAAAACCTAAAAAAATACCAGCACTTCTGATTGCCAAAAAAACCTGAGATCACACGATCTCTACCACCTAAATCAGATCTCTGGTGTAACAAAACAAAGCCGCAGCCACTGAAAAAACAGGAAAAAGCAAATGAACAAATAACAGTGGCTACGGATAAATTGAGAGGAGCACAGGCCCCAGGAGGGGACCCGGCTGACCTCCACAAAAGTGCAGAAAACTATGAAAAAAGCAAGCACAAAAAGAAAAGCAGAAAATATCTTATCTGAAAGCAGCAGGTGCAGGCAGGACTCCAGCAAACTTCCAAATAAACCAGGAACCACAATTGAGACCAGAACAATTGATCACCGGCGACCATCATGGGAGGGAACCTCCCTTATATCAGTCCAGTCAGTGATCCCAGATTGCCATTCCTCGCTGAAAGGTTCTGTACTGTCTGTAACCACCAGAGGGAGCCTCTGCTCAGAAACATCTCTAGCACCTTCACAACACATGTGCCTGATCATGCTGGTGGTGGTCAGGCTGGTAGTTTTGCTACCCCTGCTGATGCAGGCATGGCAGGTGGTGCAAATGGCCTGTTTGGGGTTATCGGCAGAGTCTTTAAAAAACAACCAGACTCGGTAACAGTTGTACTGCCAACTTCCGTAATGTTGGTGTTATGAGGAACGGTTGCCCGCCTTCTGTCTGTTGCCACCACACTGCTTCTTCTTGCCTGTTAGGGTGCTATGCCTCCCTCCCCCTGTGTGCTGCTGTCCTCGCTCTGCATGTCCTCCTGCCAGGTTGGGTCAGTTACTATATCATCCACCACCTCGTCTTCCACTTCCACACACTGGTCCTCCTTTCTGGCAATTGTGTCTCATCATCGTCCACCTCTTGTGACACGTTCCCACCGCGGCATTCGTGTGACCGTGGCTGCTCAAATATTTGGGCATTGCTACATGCGATCTCATCTCGCCCCGCTGCAAGTGGACTGGGCAAGAGGCCCGAATCTATAAATGGAAAAGTGAACAGCTCTTCGGAGTGTCCAAGTGTGGGATCAGTTGTCTCCGGGCACTCGACATGGTGGGAGGAAGGAGGATCAGGGTGAGGAAGATGCGGCTAAGACTCACGGATACTCAGACTTGACCGGGGTGGTGGTGGTGGCAAAGCGACTGGAAGCATTATCCACTATCCAACCAACAACCTTTTGACACTGCTCTGGGTTTAAATGTGGTGTGTTGCTGTGGTCCCCTTATAATTGGGACAGGAAGGTCGAGCGAGAAAAGTGGGTGTTTGTTGTGGCCCAATTTCAGCTTGCCCACGGCCTTGGCCTCGGCCTCTGCATGCACCATCACCATCACGTCCTCTTCCTCGTCCCTTGCCCATTTTAAATGGACTACAATATTTTCCACATTCACTACAAATGGCTGAATTTGGAGTGAACTGATATGTGATCCGTGTGCGGGAAAACCACAGTTTAAAATATCTGGCCTGTAGGTAACAATTTCTTTTTTTCAGCAAACTGGTGTCAATAACTAGGCTAAGACACAGGAAAAAACAATTGAATGAAGGCCTCAAATGCCACAATTTGTAGTCCACAGATAGATGAGGCATGTGACGGAGATACTACGCTGTAAAATATGTGGCCTGTATTTTAATTTTTTTTACAGGAAATTAGTGTCACTAAGTAGGGTAGAACACAGCAAAACCAGTTCAATGTAGGCCTGAAATGCCAAAATTTGTAGCCAACAGATAGATGAGGTGTGTGATGGAGATACCACACTGTAAAATATGTGGCCTGTGTTTTTACTTTTTTAAAGGAAAATAGTGTCAAGAACTAGGGTAACACAGCAAAAACAGTTGAATGGAGGCCTGAAATGCAACAATTTGAAGCCCACAGATAGATGAGGCGTGTGACGGAGATACCACACTGTAAAATATGTGGCCTGTATCTTTATTTTTTTTATAGTGTCAAGAAATAGTGTAACACACAGCAAAAACAGTTGAATGGAGGCCTGAAATGCCACAGATAGATGAGTCGTGTGATGGAAATACCACACTGTAAAATACAGGGGTTGGACAAAATAATGGAAACACCTAACGTTTTGGCATCCTAATCTTCGAACATGTTATAAAACCGTGACATATTGTAATGTTTTGTAGTTGATTATTTTTGTTATGTGATATGTGTATGTCAATTAACTGTTTGTTTTGCATAATTGTAAGAACATTGATGAGAACCTGATACCAATCGCAGACCTCTCGGATTTTCAAAGAGGCCAAATTGTTGCTGCTGGTATGGCAGGCGCTAGTGTAACCGAAAGTGCCCGAATGCTTGGCGTGTCAAGAGGTAGTGTCTCTAAAGTAATGACTGTGTTTGAGAGAGAAGGAAAAACGTCCGCAGCAAAGCACAGGTCCGGCCAAAAGTTGACAGAGAGACCGTTGGACTCTAAAGCGAATTGTGAGAGGATCGCAAGACCACGGCTCTGAAAATCACTGCTGAGCTCAGTTTCTACGAAAATTGTTAGTCGGGAGCTGAACAAATCTGGATTCCACGGAAGAGCTGCAATTCGAAAACCGCTGCTCTCAATGACAAATGTTTCCAAGCGTTTTGAGTGGTGAAGAACCGTCCAGAATTGGTCCCTCGAGCAGTGGAAACATGTGATATTCTCAGACGAATCATCGTTTACCCTATTTCCGACCTCCGGCCGCGTGTACGTTTGGAGACAGCCGAAAGAAGCATTCCATCCAGACTGCCTTCTCCAACCCTAAAACATGGCGGAGGTTCTGTGATGATCTGGGGTGCTATTTCGTGGAGATCCGCCGGGACAATGATATCCCTTCATGGAAGAATTAACAGCCGCGATTATTTAGGCATTTTGGGAGACCAAGTGCATCCTATGGTTCAAGCACTGTTCCTGGAGGAGAACACCATCTTTCAGGATGATAATGCCCCAATTCATACAGCTAGAATCGTTAAAGCATGGCACGAGGAACATTCTCATGAAGTTGAGCATCTCATCTGCCCCCACAATCCCCAGACCTCAACATTATTGAGCATTTATGGTCGATTTTAGAGATTCAAGTTAGATGTCGATTTCCGCCGCCATCGTCACTCAAAGAACTGGAGGGTGTTTTCACTGAAGAATGGGCTAAAATTCCTTTGGAAACAATTTGCACCTTGTATGAATCCATACCTCGGAAAATTGAGGCTGTAATCGCCACAAAAGGTGGACCTACACCATATTAAACTAACTTTTGTTGATGTTTCCAGGTGTTTCCATTATTTTGTCCAACCTCTGTATGTGGCCTGTATTTTTTACAGCAAAATAGTGTCACTAAGTAGGGTAGAACACAGCAAAACTAGTTCAATGCAGGTCTGAAATGCCACAATTTGTAGCCCACAGACAGGTGAGGCGTGTGATGGAGATACCACACTGTAAAATATGTGGCCTGTATTTTTATTTTTTTTACAGGAAAATAGTGTCAAGAATTAGGGTAACACACAGCAAAAACAGTTGCATGGAGGCCTGAAATGAAACAATTTGCAGCCCACAGATAGATGAGGCGTGTGACAGAGATACCACACTGTAAAATATGTGGCCTGTATTTTTTTTTTACAGAAAATAGTGTCAAGAACTAGGGTAACACACAGCAAAAACAGTTGAATGGAGGCCTCAAATGCCACAATTTGTAGCCCACAGATAGATGAGGCGTGTGACAAAGATACCACACTTTCAAATATCTGGCCTGTATTTTTTGGGGGGCCAGTAAATCGGTGTCAATAAGTAGGCTAAGAAAAAACAATTCTATGGAGGCCTGAAATGGCACAATTTTGAGCGCAATGATATGCGATCCGTGTGGCGGATAAAACCCAGTGTAAAATATCTGCCCTGTAGCTAAATATTTTTTTGGCAGCAAAATGGTGTTCTGAAAGACACTCCCAAAAAAATTTACAGTACCACAAAAATTGCAGAATTTTCTGCGCATTCAGATGTGATAGCTGGGACAGGCAAACCCATTTAAAATAGCTGGATTTTCATGCTGTACTATGAAAAGGATCTGGCTGTGTTCTGCAGTGTCAAGCAAATGAGAAAAAACGTGTGCTCTGGCCACTGATACCTGGGGTTATGTATATACGGTCAATGTAATAGGCAGCAGACAGTAATGGAATGGACCCTCTTGATGTATGCATTGAAGTATGCCACATGCAATGCCTGCCTGAGTATGAGTAATATCTATATAACCACATATAGTGCCTGTATGCCTTGCACTGATATGTATATACCCACATACACTCCCTGCCGACCTAGCACTGCTATCTATATACCCCGTAATTAATCCTTAGAAGGACTGTTGATTTAGCTGGATTTGTGCATTCAATTATAGTATAGCCACACTATGTTTGAAACCCCCAAATCTGACCCTATCTCGGCAGCAACTCTCCCTACACTAGCTGATTCCAGAGCTGAATGTGACGAGCAGGGCGGTGCCAGGACTGATATAGACTTGATGACACTCTGCGGCCAGCCAATCACTGTAATGCCACAACCAACATGGCTGCGGAATTACGGTGTGTGGCACTCAATACCTGCATGTTGATTGATGCTCTAAAGAGCGCCAAACATGCAGGGCGTGGATCTTAACTCCGGCCGAACAATCGCGGAAATGCTAGGCGCTTGCCGAGCACAGCAAATACAACGATGCTCGGGAGAGTAATGAGCATTACCAAGTTTGCTCGCTCATCACTATTAAATACCATATCTTATTTTAACCCCTTAATGACCTGGTGTTTTTGATTTGTATTTTTTTATTACCACCATTTTGGGCAAATATGCTTTATTGCTTAGTGTGAAATAGCAAAAAAAGTTTGATTCTACAATTCAACTTGACATAATGGTACACCAGCTATCTTGCCTCTGTACAGGAGGATTCCAATAAAGCAGCTTTGTACTACTCCTTCCATTTTTGGATGATGGATTGAACAGTGCTCTGTGAGATGTTCAGAGCTTGGCCTATTTTTTTAAACCCTGCTTTACTCTTCTCCACAACTTTATCCCTGACTTGTCTGGTGTGCTCCTTGCTCTTCATTATGATCTTGGATCACTAATGTTCTCAAACAAACCTCTGAGGCCTTCACAAAACAGTTGAAGTTATACTGAGAATAAATTACACACAGGTGGACTCAATTTATTAACTATGTGACTTCTGGTCACTCAGGGTTTTTATTTAGAAGTAATAGACTACTGGGGGTTGAACACAAATAAATGTCACAATTTTCAGATATATATATTTTAAATAATTATATAAATTTTAAATAATTAGAACACCATGTATCATTTTCTTTACACTTCACAAATACTTGCTACTTTGTGTTGGTAAATCACATAAAATCCAAATAAATTGCACAATTTTGGACAATTTACTCCCCTAAAGGAAGGCACGCAGTCGAAACGCAAGTAGGGGAAGTGGCACCATCGCTAGGTTAAGTTATTATTATACCCTCTTACAGCGCATCTTGTATTGATCATAGTGTTCATTATATTGCACTAAGCACTTTAGTATGTACTAAATGGTCTTTTGCTATATAAGTGTCATATTGAGGTACTTACAATTTAAAACTATTAGCACTTTTATGTACATAAATTAATACCATATCCAGGGTCTAATATTTGAAATGTGCTGTCTGGGGAAAAAAAGGGGGGGGTGATTTTTGTCGCTGATTCGTGAGGGTCAAAACCTTATTATTTTTCTGACAAGGTAGCTATATGAGAGTTTGTTTTTGCAGTATGACTTAATGACTAATACTGTATACACTTAGTAGGAGGAGAGGATCAACACCGCACTGCCGCAAGAAGAATTCCAGGAATAGTAAAAGTTCAACATGGTTTATTCCAACGCATTTCAGGGTTCAGGCGACCCCTTCGTCAGGACATACCACTTACAATATACAGGAATCAGAGACGTACAGGGTTTAAATACATGCTCACATTTGAAAAAACGGCGCCAAAAGATCAGATGACACTCAGTGTCAGAGTTCAGGGTCATCAGAAAGTTCAATTGTCAAAATCTGTATTATCAAAAGAAATACAGGCCAATAACTGTTGGCATATGCAACAGATTAGGATGTATTATAATTAAAAGGAGGACTTTATGCTGACCTGACAATAGATGGCAATGTTGTGTAACGTTTCCTTGCTTAATGTATTGTATAAGAAATAGTCTCACTTGTAGTTTCACTTTTGTTTTTCCTGTTACCTGATGCAATGCTGGAATGACTGTGCATTTTTCCTTTACCTCATGTTGTTAGAACTAAAAGCTTGTTATCCCATGCAGCCTGCTCTGTGAAGTTTTCTACTGCAAAGGTGTGGATTCAGAAGCTGTGCAACAGGTTATGGGTCCAGATACAGTGTGCCCAGATACAGAGAATCCAGACACCAGAGAATCCAGACACCACAGATCCCAAGCACCAAGAATACCAGATACCCAGGACACTGGAACTCTCAGCAAGACCCTGGTGAATACAGAAGAATTCTTCAGTGCAAGTCTCTCCAAACAAGTAAGATAAGTTAAAAATGACAAGTAGTACAGAGCTAAAACTCACAGTAGCTAACTGAATGATGAGAACTATCAGCTATGGAAGTTCAAAGTAGAGATGTTATTGTCTAAAGATGATTTATGGGAAGTAATCACTACAGATAGACCTGATCAAGATAATCAGACATGGGATAAGAAAAATAGACAAGCGAGAGCCACCTGTTATGTTTTGGTAGCTGAGGAGAGTAAGCAAAAACGACACTACACCAGAGAGGCCGGAACCTATTGGATTGCAGTAACCTGAACTAACCACACAACTAGAGGTAGCCGTGGAGCGTTCCTACGTTGATCCTAGACGCCTCGTCACAGCCTGAGAGATAACAACACCTAAAGGCAGAAAGATGAAAGCTATCTGCCCGGAGCAGATCCCCAAAGAAAATAGGAAGCCCCCAAACATGTAATGGGGTTAGACAAGAAGAAACACGGACACAGACAGAAAATAGAATGAGCAAACGCTGGGGCCCAATCTGTCTAGACAGAAAAGTACAGGAAAGGATACTCACTGCAATCCAAAAAAACCCCCTAAAAAATACCAACTCTACTGATTGCAAAAACACCTGAGATCACACGACCTCCACCACCTAAATCAGTTCTCTGGTGTAACAAAACTAAGCCACAGCCACTGAAAAACAGGAAAAAACAAATGAACAAACACAGTGGCTCCAGATAAACTGAGAGGAGCACAAGCCCCCCGGAGGGGACCTGGCTGACCTCCACAGAAGTGCAGGGAACAATGCAAACAGCAAGCACAAAAATAAAAGCAGAAAATATCTTATCTGATAGCAGAAGATGCAGGCAAGACTCAGCAAGCTTCCAAATGAACCAGGAACCACAATTGAGACAAGAACAATTGATCACCGCAACCATCATGGGAGGGAACCTCCGTTATATCAGACCAGTCCGTGATCCCAGATTGCCACTCCTCGCTGAAAGGTTCAGTACTGTCAGTAACCACCAGAGGGAGCCTCTGCTCAGGAACCATTTTTAGCACATTCATAACAGTACCCCCCCCTTGAGGAGGGGTCACCGAACCCTCACTTGTGCAACCAGGTCGATCAGGATGAGCTCGGTGATCGGCACGGATCAGTCTCCTAGCATGGATGTCCGAAGCAAACACCCAAGAATTGTCCTCCTGACCATAACCTCTCCACTTAACCAAATACTGGAGTTTCTGTCTAGAAAAACGAGAATCCAATATTTTCTCAACCACATACTCCAGATTGCCCTCAACCAAAACAGGGTCAGGAGGCGCAGCCATAGGAACCACTGGCTCGACAAACCTCTTCAATAAGGACTTGTGGAACACGTTAAGGATCATAAATGTCCCTGGAAGAAGCAAACGGAAGGAAACAGGATTAAGAATCTCCATGATCTTACAAGGTCCAATGAACCTAGGCTTAAACTTTGGAGATGCAACCCTCAAAGGGATATTTCTTGAGGACAACCAAACCAAGTCCCCCACTTTAAACCGAGGACCATCAGTCCTATGCCGGTTGGACAAACCGTTGGGCTTTCTCCTGAGAGAGAGACAACCTCTCCACTACCTGGTCCCAAATCTGCTGCATTTGCTCCACAACAGAGTCAACACCCGGACAGACAGAAGCCTCCGCCTTTCCTGAAGAAAATCGAGGGTGAAACCCAAAATTGCAGAAAAATGGAGACATCAAGGTGGCAGAGCTAGCCCTATTATTAACCCCTTTATTCCATCAGACGTACTATTCCGTCCATGTGACCTGGACCTAATTCCCATGGACGGAATAGTACGTCATGGGCGATCAGCTGCGCTCCCGAGGGGAGCGCAGCTGATTGCCGACGGGTGTCAGCTGATTATCACAGCTGACACCCGTGACTGTGTGTCAGGAGCGTCACGGACCGCTCCCGGCACATTAACCCCTGGCACACCGCGATCAAACATGATCGCGCTGTACCCGGGGCACAGGGGAGGATCGCGCAGGGTGGGGGCTCCCTGCGCGCTCCCCTGAGACCCTCAGAGCAGCGCGATGTGTCGCGCTGTTCCGAGGGTCCGTCCTCCCTCCAGGTCCCCGGATCCAAGATGGCGCCGGGGTCCTGCAGGGAGGCGGCTTCCTCAGTGCCTGCTGAGAGCAGGTGCTGGGGAAGCCTGCAGCGATGCCAGAGCGATCGCTGGTGTGACAGAGTGCTGTGCACACTGTCACACCAGCGATCTGCTAAAATACAGTGATGTCCCACCCTGGGACAAAGTAAAAAAGTAAAAAAAGTAAAAATAAAAAGTGGTAAAAAAAATCATAAAAAAAAAAAAAAATATTCCCCAATAAATTCATTTTTTCCTGTAAATAAAAAAAACAAAACAATAAAAGTACACATATTTAGTATCGCCGCGTCCGTAACGACCCCCCCTATAAAACTGTCCCACTAGTTAACCCCTTTAGTGAACCCCTTAAAAAAAAAAAAGAAGCAAAAAATCAATGCTTTATCATCATACCGCCGAACAAAAAGTAGAATAACACGCGATCAAAAAGACCGATATAAATAGGCATGGTACCGCTTAAAACGTCATCTTGTCCCGCAAAAAACGAGCCATCATACAGCATCATCAGTGAAAAAATAAAAAAGTTATAGCTCGCAGAATAAAGCGATGCAAAAATAATAATTTTTTATATAAAATTGCTTTTATTCTATAAAAGCGCCAAAACATAAAAAAAATGATATAAATGAGGTATCGCCGTAATCATACTGACCCGAAGAATAAAACTGCTTTATCAATTTTACCACACGCAGAACGGTATAAATGCCCCCCCAAAAGAAATTCATGAATTGCTGATTTTTGTTCATTCTAACCTCCCAAAAATCAAATAAAAAGCGATCAAAAAATGTCACGTGCTCAAAAATGGTACCAATAAAAACGTCAACTCGTACCACGAAAAATAAGACCTCACATGACTCTGTGGGCCAAAATATGCAAAAATTATAGCTCTCAAAATGTCGTGATGCAAAAAACTATTTTTTGCAATAAAAAGCGTCTTTTAGCGTGACAGCTGCCAATCATAAAAACCCGCTATAAATAGTAAATCAAACCCCCCTTTATCACCCCCTTAGTTAGGGAAAAATAATAAAATTAAAAAAATGTATTTATTTCCATTTTCCCGTTAGGGTTAGGGTTGGCGCTAACGTTAGGATTAGGGTTGGGATTACGGTTAGGGGTGTGTTAGGGTTAGGTTTGTGGTTAGGGTTGGGACTAGGGTTAGGGGTGTGTTGGGTTAGGGTTGGAGTTAGAATTGGGGGGTTTCTGCTTTTTAGGCACATCAGGGGCTTTCCAAATGTGACATGGCGTCTGATCTCAATTCCAGCCAATTCTGCGTTGAAAAAGTCAAATGGTGCTCCTTCACTTCTGAGCTCTGCCATGCGCCCAAACAGTAGTTTACCCTCGCATATGGGGTATCAGCGTACTCTGGACCACAAGAGTTATTGTGCAATTTGGCCTATTTCTCCTGTTACCCTTGGGAAAATAAAAAACTGGGGGCGACAAAATCATTTTTGTAAAAAAAAAATGATTTTTTTTGTTTTACGGCTGTATGTTATAAAACTTCTGTGAAGTACTTGGGGCTTCATAGCGCTCACCACACATCTAGATAAGTTCCTTGTGGGTCTATTTTCCAAAATGGGTCACTTGTGGGGGTTTCCACTGTTTAGGCGCATCAGGGCTCTCCAAATGCGACATGACGCCCCCAGACCAATCCATCAAAGTCTGCAATCCAAAACATCACTACTTCCCTTCCGAGCCCCAACGTGCGCCCATACAGTAGTTTACTCCCACATATTGGGTATCAGCGTACTTAGGACAAATTGGACAACAACTTTTGGGGTCCAATTTCTCCTGTTACCCTTGTGAAAATAAAATATTGGGGGCGAAAAAATAATTTTTGTAAAAAAAAAAAGATTTTTTATTTTACGGCTGTACGTTATAAACTTCTGTGAAGCACTTTGGGGTTCAAAGTGCTCACCACACATCTAGATAAGTTCCTTGAGGGGTCTAGTTTCCAAAATGGTGTCATTTGTGGGGGGTTTCCACTGTTTAGGCAGATCAGGAGCTCTCCAAACACGACATGGCATCCAGCCAATTCTGCGTTGAAAAAGTCAAACGGCGCTCCTTCCCTTCCAAACTCTGCCATGCACCCAAACAGTGGTTCACCCCCACATATGGGGTATCAGCGCACTCAAGACAAATTGCACAATAACTTTTGGAGTCTTGTTTCCCTTGGGAAAATAAAAATTGGGGTGAAAAGATCAATTTTGTGGAAAAAATATGATTTTTTAATTTTACGGCTCTACGTTATAAACTTGTGTGAAGCACTTGGGGGTTCAAATTGCTCACCAAAGATCTAGATAAGTTCCTTAGGGGGTCTAGTTTCCCAAATGGGGTCACTTGTGGGGGGTTTCCACTGTTTAGGCACATCAGGGACTCTCCAAATGCAACATAGCGTCCAATCTCAATTCCAGCCAATTTTGGTTGGAAAAAGTCAAATGGTGCTCCTTCCATTCCGAGCTCTGCCATGCGCCCAAACAGTGGTTCCCCCTCACATATGGGGTATCAGCGTACTCAGGACAAATTGGACAACAAATTTTGTGTTCCAATTTCTCCTGTTACCTGTGGGAAAATAAAAAATTAGTGACTAAGAGATAATTTTTGTGGGAAAAAAATAGGATTTTTTATTTTCATGCCCGGGCATTATAAACTTGTGTGAAGCACTTGGGGGTTCAAAGTGCTCACCAAAGATCTAGATAAGTTCCTTAGGGGGTCTAGCTTCCAAATGGGGTCACTTGTGGGGGTTTCCACTGTTTAGGCTCATCTGGGGCACTACAAACGGAACATGACCCCCATCAATGTTTGCATTCCAAAACGTTACTGCTTTCTTTCCAAGCCCTGCCGTGCGCCCAAACAGTTCCCCCCCCCACATATGGGGTATCAGCGTACTCAGAACAAATTGGACAACAAGTTTTGGGGTCCAATTTCCTTGGGAAAAATCAAAAATTTGGGACTAAAAAATAATTTTTGTGGAAAATTGTTTTTTTTTTTTTTTTTCACACCCAGGCATTATAAACTTTTGTGAAACACTTTGGGGTTCAAAGTGCTCACAACAGATCTAGATAAGTTCCTTAGGGGGTCTAGTTTCCAAAATGGTGTCACTTGTGGGGGTTTCCACTGTTTAGGCGTATCAGGGCTCTCCAAACACGACATGGCGTCCAATCTCAACTCCAGCCAATTTTAGTTTGAAAAAGTCAAATGGCGCTCCTTCCCTTACGAGCTCTGCCGTGTGCCCAAACAGTGGTTTTCCCCCACATATGGGGTATTGGCGTACTCAGAAGAAATTGCACAACAACTTTATCTGCCCATTTTCTCCTTTTACCCTTGTGAAAATAAAAAAAAAGTTTGTAAAAGATCATTTTTGTGGCTAAAAAGTTAAATATTCATTTTTTCCTTCCACGTTGCTTCAGCTCCTGTGAAGCACCTGAAGGGTTAATAAACTTCTTGAATGTAGTTTTGAGTAGCTTGAGGGGTGCAGTTTTTATAATGGTGTCACTTTTGGGTATTTTCTGCTATATAGACCCGTCAAAGTGACTTCAAATGTGAGGTGGTCCCTAAAAAAATGGCTTTGTAAATTTTGTTGTAAAAATGAGAAATCACTGGTCAACTTTTAACCCTTATAATTTCCTAACAAAGAAAAATTTTGGTTCCAAAATTGTGCTGATGTAAAGTAGACATGTGGGAAATGTTATTTCTTAACTATTTTGTGTGACATATTTCTCTGTTTTAAGGGAAAAAAAATTCAAAGTTTGAAAATAGCAAAATTTTCAAAATTTTCGCCATATTTGCGTTTTTTCAAAAATAAACGCAAGGTATATCGAAGAAATTTTACCACTAACATGAAGTACAATATGTCACGAGAAAACAATCTCAGAATCGCGAAGATCCGTTGAAGCGTTCCAGAGTTATAACCTCATAAAAAGACAGTGGTCAGAATTGTAAAAATTGGCCCGGTCATTAACGTGCAAACCACCCTTGGGGGTAAAGGGGTTATGAGCAAATTCAGCCAAAGGCAAAAAAGAGACCCAGTCATCTTGATCAGCAGAAACAAAACATCTCAAATAAGTCTCCAAGGTCTGGTTTGTTCTCTCGGTTTGTCCATTGGTCTGAGGATGAAAAGTAGAGGAGAAAGATAACTGAACACCAAGTTTAGAACAAAAAGTCCTCCAAAATGTGGAAACAAACTGGACTCCTCTGTCAGACACAATGTTCTCCGGAATGCCATGTAACCAAATTCGGAGGAGGTAGGTAACTTAGGTAATGGCACAAGATGTATCATCTTGGAAAACCTATCACAGATTACCCAGATAACGGTCATTCTCTGAGAAACAGGGAGGTCGGAAATAAAATCCATAGAGATATGGGTCCATGGCCTCTTGGGCACAGGTAATGGCATTAACAAACCACTAGAGCGAGAGCAAGGCTTGGAGCGAGAGCAAGTCCCACAGCACTGCAAAAATTCCCTGACGTCACGAGACAAAGTAGGCCACCAAAAGGACCGACTCACCAAGTCTCTGGTACCAAAAATCCCGGGATGACCAGCCAACGCGGAACAATGAATCTCAGACATCACACTCTTCTTCCACTGGTCTGGGACAAACAATTTCCCAATAGGGCAGCGCTCAGGTTTATCCTCCTGACACCCTTCCAGAGCCAGTCTCAAATTGGGCGAGATGGTGGAAAGAACTACACCCTCTTTCAAAATAACAGTAGGATCAGATAACTCAGGAGAAGTCCGCAAAGAAAGGGCATCCGCCTTAACATTCTTAGTGCCAGGAAGAAAAGAAACCACAAAATTAAAACGTGTGAAAAACAAGGCCCACCTGGCCTGTCTAGGATTAAGTCGCTTGGCTGATTCGAGATAAACCAGATTCTTATGGTCCGTGAGGACCACCACCTGATGTTTGGCTCCTTCCAGCCAATGTCTCCACTCTTCAAATGCCCACTTCATGGCCAATAACTCCCGATTACCCACGTCATAATTACGTTCAATTGGAGAAAATTTTCGAGAGAAAAAGGCACAAGGGTTACTCTTAGAGGTCTCTGGATCTCTTTGGGACAAAACGGCACCTGCCCCAATTTCAGAGGCATCAACCTCCACCTGAAACGGTAGAGAAACATCAGGCTGCCGTAGAACAGGAGCAGAAGTGAATCTCTGCTTAAGTTCCTGAAACGCAGAGACTGCCTCAAGAGGCCAATTCACTACATCAGAACCCTTTTTGGTCAAATCAGTCAATGGTTTAACAATACCAGAGAAATTACCAATAAATTTACGATAAAAATTGGCAAAACCCAAAAATCTCTGAAGAGCCTTTAATGAAGTAGGTTGGACCCAATCACAGATGGCCTGAACCTTGACCGGGTCCATTTCAATAACAGACGGAGACAAAATGAATCCCAGAAATGAGACCTTCTGTACGCCAAAAAGACACTTTGATCCCTTCACATACAGTGCATTCTCTCTCAAAATCTGGAACACAGTCCGAACATGTTTCACATGAGAGTCCCAGTCATTGGAAAAAATCAAGATATCATCCAAATAAACAATCAGAAATTTATCCACAAAATCCCTGAAAATATCATTCATGAAGGATTGGAAGACGGAAGGAGCATTAGTGAGCCCAAAGGGCATCACTAGGTACTCAAAATGCCCCTCTGGGGTATTAAACGCCGTCTTCCATTCATCCCCGTGCTTAATGCGAATAAGGTTATACGCCCCCCTGAGGTCAAGTTTGGTAAACCAACTAGCACTTTTCACCCTGGAAAACAGGTCAGAAATTAAGGGTAACGGATATTGATACTTCACAGTGATCTTATTCAAGAGACGATAATCAATACACGGCCTCAATGAACCATCCTTTTTGGCCACAAAGAAAAAACCGGCACCCAAGGGTGAAGAGGATGGTCTGATATGACCCTTCTCCAATGACTCCTTGATATAAGATCGCATAGCATCGTGTTCAGGTACAGACAAGTTAAAAAGGCGACCTTTAGGAAATTTACCACCAGGCACTAATTCAATAGCGCAATTGTAGCTCCTGTGAGGGGGCAAGGATGCAGATTTACTTTCACTAAACACATCTGAAAAATCAGTCAAAAAGTCAGGAACATCCTGAGACTGGGGAGAGGCAGAAAAAACAGGAGTGTCAGCATTAACACATTGGCAGCCCCAACTGGTCACAGACACAGATTTCCAATCCAAAACAGGATTATGAGACTGTAACCAAGGGAAACCCAGTACAATAATGTCATGCAGATTATACAGCACCAGAAATTTGCAACTCTCCTGATGATCTGGTTCAACCCTCATTATCACCTGAGTAGAAAACTAGGGTTTATTCCCTGCCAAAGGGGTAGAATCAATGCCCAGTAGGGGAATAGACTTCCGCAGGGGTATCATGGGAAACCCACAACGTTTGGCAAAGTCAAAATCCATCAGGTTAATAGCTGCTCCTGAATTAACAAAATCCTGAGCAGAAAATGTGGACAGGGAGCAAATCAGGGTAACAGTCAACAGAAATTTAGTCTGAACACTACCCAAGACAACTGAGCGTGCAAAACGTCTTCCCCGTTTAGGGCAGACTGAAATAGCATGAGAGGCGTCAACACAGTAGAAACATAACCCATTGCGCTTTCAAAACTCATGACGCTGTGCCCCAGAAGTTACTCTATCACACTGCATGGGCTCAGAAGCTGGCTCACAAGGCAACACTATCTCACACATACCTCTGCGCTCATGCAAACGTCTGTCAATTTGAATAGCCAATGACATAGAATCATTGAGACCAGAGGGAGCAGGGAATCCCACCATAAAATCCTTTACATTCTCTGACAGCCCCTTCCGAAAAAGGGCTGCCAAAGCATCATCATTCCATTTGGTCAGGACTGCCCACTTTCGGAATTTCTGACAGTACAACTCAGCATCTTCAAGACCCTGATTTAATGCCAACAAGGTTTTTTCAGCTTGATCAGTGACATTAGGTTCATCGTACAATAACCCCAGAGCCAGAAAAAATGCATCAATATCATTCAAAACAGGATCCCCTGGTGTAAGGGAAAAAGCCCAATCCGGAGGGTCGCCGCGCAGGAGAAAGATGACAATTTGAACCTGCTGTGCTGCGTTCCCTGAGAACTTAGGCTTTAAGGCAAAACACAACTTACAGTTATTTTTGAAATTCAGAAATTTAGCCCGATCCCCCAAAAACAAATCTGGCATGGGAATCCTAGGTTCCACAACCGGCAACCCAGCAAGATAGGCAGCAATACTCCGAACCTCACTAGCAAGCTGATCCACACGGCCAGACAACTGTGCAAGCTCCATTGAGAGAGAAAAAAAATCCTCCTCAGCACCCAGAGAAACAGAGGGAAAAAAAATGCAACAAACAGGGAAAAAAATAATAAAAAAAAAAATCTGACGACTCTGACAATCTTTTTTCTTTCCACACTATTTTTCCCTTCTGTGAGTACCATATAATTTTCAGTTTTGGCCGGTGATACTGTTATGTTTTGGTAGCTGAGGAGAGTAAGCAAAAACGACAATACACCAGAGAGGCTGGAACCTATTAGATTGCAGTAACCTGAACTAACCACACAACTAGAGGTAGCCGTGGAGCGTTCCTACGTTGATCCTAGACGCCTCGTCACAGCCTGAGAGATAACTACAACTAAAGGCAGAAAGATGAAAGCTATCTGCCCCGGAGCAGATCCCCAAAGAAAATAGGAAGCCCCCAAACATGTAATGGCGGTTAGACAAGAAGAAACACGGACACAGACAGAAAATAGAATGAGCAAACGCTGGGTCCCAATCTGTCTAGACAGAAAAGTACAGGAAAGGATACTCACTGCAATCCAAAAAAAACCCTAAAAAATACCAACTCTACTGATTGCAAAAACACTTGAGATCACACGACCTCTACCACCTAAATCAGTTCTCTAGTGTAACAAAACTAAGCCGCAGCCACTGAGAAAACAGGAAAAAACAAATGAACAAACAACAGTGGCTCCAGATAAACTGAGAGGAGCACAAGCCCCCGGAGGGGACCTGGCTGACCTCCACAAAAGTGCAGGGAACAATGCAAAAAGCAAGCACAAAAATAAAAGCAGAAAATATCTTATCTGATAGCAGAAAATGCAGGCAAGACTCAGCAAGCTTCCAAATGAACCAGGAACCACAATTGAGACAAGAACGATTGATCACCGGCAACCATCATGGGAGGGAACCTCCCTTATAACAGACCAGTCCGTGATCCCAGATTGCCACTCCTCGCTGAAAGGTTCAGTACTGTCAGTAACCACCAGAGGGAGCCTCTGCTCAGAAACCATTTTTAGCACATTCATAACAGCCACCATTAGCTTATTAGTGGATGATGCTCAATTAATACATATAAGAAATGAAGAAACAGCGAAAGGAATGTGGGAAGCATTAAGAAAGCTATATGAGAGACCCAGCTTAAATCACAAGTTATTTTTATTAAGAAAGCTTTACAGTATAAGACTAAGTGCAGACAGTGACATGCAGAAGCATATATTCTCTATTATGGAAGTGATATCACAGCTAAGATCTATTGGTGAAGATATTAAGGAAAGTCATATAGTAGCAATTTTATTGTGCAGTTTACCAGATTCATGCTTTAATAAATGCACTAGAGACAAGACCTGAAACAGACATTACATTAGAGTTTGTGAAAACCAGACTCATAGATGAATATCAGAGAAGAAAATAACAAAGCAATGATTCTTCTACTGATAAGGACAGTGAAAACGCTCTTAAAGCTACAGAACTAAAAAAACCCTATAATAAAGAGAAAAGAGAATGCTTCAGATGTAAGAAAAAAGGTCATTTAAAGAAAGACTACCATATGGAAAGCAGAACAACAAAAATTACAACATAAAAAGCATACACAGAAAGTGAAAAATACAATTTCCGATTCGTGTGAGAATAATTGGAATGGCATTCAAAATAACAGACAAGAAATCATCACTTGGTTGGTTTATTGATTCAGGAGCAACAAGTCATATGACAAGTGACAAGAATTTCTTTACTGATCTTGATTTAGATAAGAAAGAAGCCATTTATCTTGCAGATTGAAGCAAAATAACTGCAGAAGGTATCGGACAAGGTATGTTAAATTGTTCAAACAAGTTCGGACAAGATTCAAAGATACTTGTACAGGATGTGTTGTATGTTCCAAAATTGGAAGGCGAATTATTATCTGTGAAATGTTTAACAGCAAAAGGACTTACAGTAAAATTCAAAGACAATGAGTGTGCAATTATTGCAGGAAACAAGATGATAACCAAAGTCAAGGCAGATGAACAATTATATCATTTTGACAAACCAAAGGAACAGATGAAGGTATGTACACATGATCACAAAAACTGTATTCACATGTGGCATAGACGTCTAGGACATAGACACCCGGTATCACGAACACCGCACTGCACTTGCTTACTGAGTCAGTGCGCGTGTCCTGAATAAGACAGACTGCACTCAAAGATACCTGTGGAGCGGGGCAGTAGCGGTGAAGATGCGTGCTTCAGACTAACAGGACCCGAAGCACGTGACTGCCAAGGGGCGGCGCCGGCCACAGGTCTCTCAGAGGAAGCAGTAACAGATAGAGAATGCTTCAGGCCAGAGGACCTGAAGCACGTGACTGCTGGTGGGCGTGGCCTAAGCTCTGAGAGCTAGGAGCAGAAGGAAAACTCCTAGAAGGGTAACTACGGGACAGAGTTACCAAGGGGCATAGACAAAACGGATCGTCAGGATAGCCAGGTCATACACAGAGGGAGCAACGCAGTACAAGAGGAGCAGGCAGAGAATAACCAGAACATAGCCAAGGGATCAGAAAACCAGAACGGGCAAATACACAGTACCAAGACAGTAGACAAACTCACAACGAAGAGACGGATCGGGTCAAAACCAAACAAGCAACAAAATCAGGCACAAGGCACAGGCACACAAGAGGTCAACTAACTCAGCCGAGGGCAGGAGTATAACTGACACCAGACCTAGGTCAATTGGCAACTAAATAGCCGCCCTCTGCCAGAGAGAGGCTGAAACCATTAACCCCAGTCTGGCCAAGACGGGACAAAGACAAAACCCCGTCCTGGGTCATGACACCCGGACAGTATAAGGGAACTACAGAGAAAAGAATTGACAAAAGATTTAAAGATATCAGATTGCTCAATTACCATAAGATGTGAATGTTGTATAAAATCCAAAGCCACAAGGATATCTATTCCAAAAGAAAGTGAGATGAAAAGCGAAAGACCACTTGATTTGGTGCATACTGACGTATGTGGACCCATGAAAGTGACTACATCAGGAGGCAATACATGTTGACTTTTATAGACAACTACTCAAGATACACAGTCACATACTTAATTTAGAACAAAAGTGAAGTTTTTGATAAACTTATAGACTATGTGACAAGATCAAGTAACAAATTTCAAAGGAAGCCAATTGTCATCAGAAGTGATAATGGAGGTGAATTTACAGGTCACAGAACAGAAGACTGCTTAAGACAAAATGGTATAGAACATCAGAAAACTGTTCCATACACACCTGAACAAAATGGAGGAGCAGAAAGGAAAACAGAACTCTAACAGAAATGATGAGATGTATGTTGACAGATTGTAAACTACCAGAGAAATATTGGGGTGAGGCAGCAATGTCAGCTACATATCTACAGAACCAATTTTTTTCCAGAAAACTGAAGAAAGCTCCATATGAACTGTGGCAAGGTATGAAACCAAGTGTCAATCATTTAAAAGTTTTTGGATGTAAAGTTTTTATATTCATTCCAACAGAAAAACATTCCAAACTTCAAAACAGATCCATGGAAGGAATATTCGTTGGATATAGTGAAAATTGCAAAGGATATAGAAGTTTAGATCCCAAAACAGACAGAGTTACAATGAGTAACAGTGTGACATTCATTGAAGATTTAAATGAAGACATTATGATTTCAGTTGAAACAAAAAGTGAGAAAAACAATAGTGACATAACTGAAGAAATATCTGATGAGAAAGAAGTAGAAATTAATGAAGAACAAAATACTGAAAGTGAAGAATCACAACTACAAACAGACACAGAACCAAGACGTTCAATAAGAGAGAACAAAGGAAAACCACCAAAACGTCTCTCATACAAGACAAGTATAAGAAAAATCTATGAGCCTACCTCTTGGGAAGACATATCTAAACTTCCTGAAGAAGCTAATAAATGGATAGAAGCAACAGAAACAGAAATTATATCCATGCATGATTCAAATACATGGACACTAACAGATTTGCCAGAAGGAAAAAAAGCCATAGGATGTAAATGGATTTTTAAAGTAAAATACCAAACAGATGGCATAGCTGAAAGATACCTAGCAAGACTCGTAGCTAAAGGGTATTCTCAAAAATATGGAGAAGACTATGATGAAACATTTGCTCCAGTTGTCAAACACACTACAATAAGAACTTTACTTACAGTTGCAGCAATGGAAAAGATGGAACTAACACATCTGGATGTAAAGACAGCTTTTTTGAATGGAGATTTAACAGAAGACATTTACATGGAACAACCTCCAGGATTCAAAGATGAAAGAAATCCAAACAAAGTTTGCAAACTACAGAAAAGCATATATGGTTTAAAGCAAGCAGCTAAAGCATGGAATGACAAAATCAAGGAAGTACTAACAAATGAAAAATTTCAAAGAAGCAAAGCTGATCCATGCTTGTACACAAAACAGCTGAGTAATAGATGGATTTATGTACTCATATATGTAGACGACATTTTGATTTGTTTTAAACAAGAAAGGGATAAAGAAAACATTCTAAAAATCCTGAAGCAACATTTTGAAATCAAAGACTTGGGAAATGTGAAACAGTACCGAGGAATACAGAAAGAGAAGAAGACGGAAGTTTCTACTGAATCAAAATCATGATTCAAGACATAACAGAAAAATTTGGATTAAAGGATGCAAAAACAGTAAAGTCTCCAATGGAAACTAATTATCTCAAAGAGATGAACAGAGAAAAAAAATATGCTACCAAGCAATGAAGAATACAGAACAGCAATAGGAAAACTACTGTATCTAGCGACCGTTACAAGACCAGACATCGCAGCAGCAGTAGGAATACTGAGTAGAAAGGTTGTCAAAACCAAATAAAGCTGATTGGAATGCCGTGAAGAGAGTAATACGTTATTTGAAAGGAACTAGCAATGTTAAGCTGAAATTACCCACAGGTGATAATTGCATTTTAACAGGATATGTTGATGCAGATTGGGCTGGAGATCCAACTGACAGAAGATCTACCAGTGGACATATTTTTTTCTCTCAGGTGGACCAATAAGTTGGACAAGTAAGAAACAGTCAATTGTGATACTGTCTTCAACAGAGGCAGAATATGTTGCAGCAGCACATGCGAGTCAAGAAGTACTGTGGTTAAGACAATTGTTGACAGACCTAGGACAACCACAGTTGGAACCAACAAAACTAAAAGAGGACAATCAAGGATGTCTTGTTCTTGCTCAGATGGAAAGAGTTAACCCAAGAACCAAGCACATTGATGTGAAGTATCATTTCTTGAGAGATCATCAGGACCAAGGAGTCTTGAAGTTGGAGTATTGTCCTACTGAAGAAATGACAGCAGACATCTTCATGAAGGCGTTGAATGCTGATAAACATCAGAGACTAATAAAAAAGTTGGGTTTGATTGAATAAGTCTTTACTGTTGAGAACGGGTGTTGGCATATGCAACAGATTAGGACTTATTATAAGTAAAAGGAGGACTTTATGCTGACCTGACAATAGATGGCAATGTTGTGTAACGTTTCCTTGCTTAATGTATTGTATAAGAAATAGTCTCACTTGTAGTTTGACTTTTGTTTTTCCTGTTTCCTGATGCAATGCTGGAATAACTGTGCATTTTTCCTTTACCTCATGTTGTTTGAAGTAAAAGCTTGTTATCCCATGCAGCCTGCTCTGTGAAGTTTTCTACTACAAAGGTGTGGATTCAGAAGCTGTGCAACAATAACTAACATAAAGATTAACTTACCTTATATACTCATGTATAAGCCGACCCGTGTATAAGCCGACCCCTCTAATTTTGCCACACAAAAGTGGGAAAACTTATTGACTCGCGTATAAGCCTAGGGTGGAAAATGCAGCAGCTACTGGTAAATTTTCAAAAATAAAAATAGATACAAATAAAAGTAAAATTAATTGAGACATCAGTAGGTGAAAGGTTTTTGAATATTCATATTGAATCAGGAGCCCCATATAATGCTCCATACAGTTCATGGTGGCCCCATAAGATGCTCCATACAAAATACTCCCATATAACGCTGCAAAAAGGTTAATAATGGCCCCATAAGATGCTCCATAGAATAATATGCCCCATATGCTGCTCCATAAAGGTTATGCCCCCATAAGATGCTGTCATGGGTGCATCGCCACGAAGATCGTCGCGATTGCACATTCTGACTTCTCACAGCTGAGCTGCTGTTTCTTTGTGTTTGGTAATGAGAGAGTTAATTTTACCTAGCTCTTTGCTAAGACTAGGTCCAGCCTCGCCCGGCTGCTTTTGATTATGTTCTAATTAGTTTCCTTTATATTCCTGCCAGTCTGGGTGTTAGACGCCAGTGAAAGCATTCATGTAGTCTAGCAGACTGGAGCGGTTCTGAGAATACTTAAGCTAAGAGTTCCTTAGTTGTTTTTACTCTTATAGCTTATAGTTTATCTCTGAGACCTTAGGTGTTCCTACTGTGTGTGAGTTTTGTATGTAAGACTTTATTTACGTTTTTCTTGTCTTTCTTGTATGTCTTTCTGTTTATTAACCGTTACCTGTTCATTCCCTTTGGTGGTAATCAGGGTCCTTCTTAGGACTAGATTACAGTTGGCAGGGATTGATAGGAGACAGGGTTTACGCTGGTGGCCTGGACCTCTGTACCTTTAACAGTACCTCCAGGTAGAAGGATTAGTCAGGACCCCAGTTTAGGGTCAGCATAGACCCCGGTCACCCTCTAGCCGGAGACAGCGTATAACGGATTCAGTATTGACCCACTGGACATTCTGTCAGGTAATTCTATGTTATCATATATCTATGCGCATGTTATATAGTATGTTGCCCTTTTGATATAGATTACTGACATCACATATATATATCTGCTATACAGCGTGACATTTTCACCGGCCCATACTAAAGATTCTCCCCAGCTGTCATGGATCCAGTAGCCCAGCTGGCCCGGCAGTTGCAGGGGTTGTCCATGGAGTTTGCAGACATTAAGTCCAAGGTTTTGTCCCCCCCGGAGCAAACCAGATCTGAACCTAAGGTTGCTCTCCCGGACAGGTTCACTGGTGGGCGGGACAAATTTTTTACTTTCCGGGAGGCATGTAAATTGTACTTTCGGCTGCGGCCTCGGTCATCTGGGAGTGAAGAGCAGAGGGTGGGAATTGTTATCTCGCTCTTACAAGGGGACCCTCAATCTTGGGCGTTCTCTATCCCTCCAGGCTCCCCAGATCTCCAGTCAGTGGATCGATTTTTTACTGCCCTGGGTCTGGTATATGATGATCCGGATCGAGTTTCCCTTGCTGAAACAAAGTTACGTAAAATACGGCAAGGAAATCGTCCAGCGGAGGAATATTCTTCTGAGTTCCGTAGATGGGCAACAGATACTCAGTGGAATGACCCAGCTCTTAGGAGCCAGTTTTGTCAAGGGTTGTCTGACAAATTAAAAGATGTGTTGGCTCAGTATGATTCTCCTCCATCACTGGAGGCTGCTATGGCCCTCGCTATTCGCATTGATAGACGAATTCGGGGAAGACGCGAGGTAACTCCGCCTCCCGTGATGACTCCACCTACTACTAAAGTCCCTTATACTGAGGTTCCCTGGTCTGTTCTGAGGAACCCATGCAGTTGGGAGGGACATCTTTTTGTAGGAGGGAATCGGCGGTGCGCCGCAAGATTAGAAGGTGTTTCTTTTGCGGGAGAGAGGGACATTTTGTTGGGGGGTGTCCATCCCGGGTCTCTTTGAGCAAAGGAGTTAACCTGGGAGTGTGTATTTCGTCCCCAAATCCCTCTCAGTTTCTCGTGCCTGCGGAGGTGGTGATTGGTACTAGAACTGAGAGGATTTCTGTTTTTCTTGATAGTGGGTCCGGGGCTAATCTGGTGGACGCTCGGTTTGCCCTGGTGCATGGTATGCAACTGAGTGTATTGGCCAAACCGGTCCCTATAGTCTCTATTGATTCTAGACCTCTCGGTCAAGGTAGCTTGGTACAAGCTGTTCATAACATAGATCTTCGAGTAGGGGCAATACATAAAGAGCAATTGTCTTGTTATGTGTTGGAGGGTCTACCTACTCCTATTGTGTTGGGACTTCCTTGGTTGGCTAAACATAACCCAGTGATTGATTGGCAATCCAGAAAGATAAGCCAGTGGGGTGAATTTTGCAGGAATAACTGCATGAGCACGGTCATCGGTGCGGTTGTGCCTAGGACTTTGCCTCCTTTTCTGGAGGACTTTGGGGAGATGTTCTCAGAGGAGGGGTGTAAAGAGTTACCTCCTATGTTTAAAATTCATAATGTGTTTCACAAGTCATTACTTAAAAAGTATGTGGCACCAGTCATACCGTCACCTCTACCTCCTCCTTCAGTGGTAGTCAATGATAACGTGGAATTTCATGGGTCGAAAATCATTGACTCACGTCTCAGTCGCCGATCCCTCAGTACTTAGTTCATTGGAGGGGGTATGGTCCTGAGGAGAGGACGTGGGTCCCTGCGTCTGATGCTAACGCAGATCGATTGGTTCGGACCTTTCACACAACTTACCCGGACAGACCTGGTCATGAGGGTCCGGAGGACCCTCGTAGAAGGGGGGGTACTGTCATGGGTGCATCGCCACGAAGATCGTCGCGATTGCACATTCTGACTTCTCACAGCTGAGCTGCTGTTTCTTTGTGTTTGGTAATGAGAGAGTTAATTTTACCTAGCTCTTTGCTAAGACTAGGTCCAGCCTCGCCCGGCTGCTTTTGATTATGTTCTAATTAGTTTCCTTTATATTCCTGCCAGTCTGGGTGTTAGACGCCGGTGAAAGCATTCATGTAGTCTAGCAGACTGGAGCGGTTCTGAGAATACTTAAGCTAAGAGTTCCTTAGTTGTTTTTACTCTTATAGCTTATAGTTTATCTCTGAGACCTTAGGTGTTCCTACTGTGTGTGAGTGTTGTATGTAATAATAATAATAATAATAATCTTTATTTATATAGCGCCATCATATTCCGCAGCGCTTTACAGTTTAACAGTTTCAAAACACAAGTCATAAGTAACAACGTTAACAATACAGTAATTAAAGCAAAATAAGACGGCCCTGCTCGTGAGAGCTTACAATCTACAATGAGGTGGGGGAGATACAAAATACAGGTGTGTATATACAATGGTGCATTTACAATGATGGTCCAGCCATCTTAAGGGAGTGAGGGATGGATGGAGATAGTGAATGGGCTACACACACACACACACTTACACATAGAATGACTTTGATTAGTGAATGTGATAGGCCGCTCTGAACAGATGTGTTTTGAGGGAGCGCTTGAAACCATGCAAATTGTGGATAGTCCTAATTTCTTGGGGTAGAGCATTCCAGAGGATTGGCGCAGCGCGGGAGAAGTCTTGGAGTCGGGAGTGGGAGGTACGGATTAGTGCAGAGGTTAGTCGAAAGTCGTTTGCAGAGCGCAGCAGTCGGTTAGGCCGATAGATAGAAATGAGGGAGGAGATGTAGGGGGGTGCTGCAGTGTGGAGAGCTTTGTGGGTGAGAACAAGTACTTTGAATTGGATCCTATAATGAATGGGCAGCCAGTGTAAGGACTGGCGAAGAGCGGACGCGTCCGAGTACCGATTAGCCAGATGGATAACCCTGGCTGCTGCATTAAGGATGGACTGGAGAGGGGATAGTCGAGTAATGGGGAGGCCAAGTAATAGAGCGTTACAGTAGTCCAGGCGGGAGTGGATTAATGCTACAGTGAGGGTTTTTGTTGTTTCCATGGTGAGAAAAGGGCGGATTCTAGAGATGTTCTTTAGGTGTAGGCGGCAAGAGCGGGCAAGAGATTGTATATGGGAGGTGAAGGAGAGATTGGTATCAAACATAACACCCAGACAGCGAGCCTGCTGCCGGGGTGTTATTATGGTGCTGCCCACTGAGAGGGAAATGTCAGATTTAGGGAGGTTAGTAGACGGCGGGAGCAGAAGGAGTTCAGTTTTGGAGAGGTTGAGTTTCAGATAGAGAGCAGACATGATGTTGGAGACTGCGGACAGACAGTCGGTGGCGTTCTGTAGTACAGCGGGGGTAAGGTCGGGGGATGACGTGTATAATTGTGTGTCATCAGCATAAAGATGGTACTGAAAGCCAAATCTGCTGATGGTCTGTCCAATTGGGGCGGTGTAGAGAGAGAAGAGAAGGGGGCCAAGGACTGAGCCCTGGGGTACACCGACAGTGAGAGGGAGAGGAGATGAAGTGGAGCCAGAGAACGAAACACTGAAGGAGCGGTCAGAAAGATAGGAGGAGAACCAGGAGAGAACAGTGTCCTTAATACCTAGAGAGTGGAGCCTGGACAGTAGGAGACGGTGGTCAACCGTGTCGAAAGCTGCAGAAAGGTCGAGTAGAATGAGCAGAGAGTGGTCGCCGTTACGTTTTGCTGTCAGAAGGTCATTGGTCACTTTGATGAGTGCAGTTTCAGTCGAATGTAGGGGTCGGAAGCCGGACTGTGAAGGGTCTAGGAGGGAGTGAGTGGAGAGGTAACGGGTGAGGCGGGAGTAGACTAGGCGCTCCAAAAGTTTGGAGATGAAGGGGAGATTGGAGACCGGTCTGTAGTTGTTTGTGCAGGAAGGGTCAAGAGCGGGTTTCTTTAGTAGTGGAGTAATGATGGAGTGTTTGAAGGAGGATGGGAAAATGCCAGAGGAGAGTGAGAGATTGAAGATTGTAGTTAGGTGAGTTGTGACAACAGGAGAAAGAGACTGGAGGAGATGTGAGGGGATGGGGTCGGTAGTGCATGTAGTCGGACGAGAGGAAGAGAGGAGTCTGGAGACTTCTGTAAGACTTTATTTACGTTATTTCTTGTCTTTCTTGTATGTCTTTCTGTTTATTAACCGTTACCTGTTCATTCCCTTTGGTGGTAATCAGGGTCCTTCTTAGGACTAGATTACAGTTGGCAGGGATTGATAGGAGACAGGGTTTACGCTGGTGGCCTGGACCTCTGTACCTTTAACAGTACCTCCAGGTAGAGGGATTAGTCAGGACCCCAGTTTAGGGTCAGCATAGACCCCGGTCACCCTCTAGCCGGAGACAGCGTATAACGGATTCAGTATTGACCCACTGGACATTCTGTCAGGTAATTCTATGTTATCATATATCTATGCGCATGTTATATAGTATGTTGCCCTTTTGATATAGATTACTGACATCACATATATATATCTGCTATACAGCGTGACAGATGCTCCATATATTTTATGCCCCCATATGATGCTCCATAGATTATGCCCCCATATGATGCCCCATAGATTATGCCCCCATAAGATGCTCCATAGTACAGGCCCCATATGATGCCCCATAGATTATGCCCCCATAAAATGCTCTATTGATTATGCCCCCATAAGATGCTCCATATATTTTATGCCCCCATAAAATGCTCCATAGATTATGCCCCCATAAGATGCTCCATATATTTATGCCCCCATATAATGCTCCATAGATTATGCACCCATAAGATGCTCCATAGATTATGCCCCATAAGATGCTCCATAGATTATGCCCCCATAAGATGCTCCATATATTTTATTCCCCATATGAGGCTTCATAGATAATGACCCCATAAGATGCTCCATAGATTATGCCCCCATATGATGCTCCATAGATTATGCCCCCATATGATGCTCCATAGATTATGCCCCCATATGATGCCCCATAGATTATGCCCCCATAAAATGCTCCATAGTACAGGCCCCATAGATTATGCCCCCATAAGATGCTCCATATATTTTATGCCCCATATGATGCTCCATAGATAATGCCCCCATAAGATGCTCCATAGACTATGCCCCCATATGATGCTCCATAGATTATGCCCCCATAAGATGCTCCATAGATTATGCCCCCATATGATGCTCCATAGATTATGCCCCCATATGATGCCCCATAGATTATACCCCCATAAGATGCTCCATAGATTATACCCCATAAGATGCTCCATAGAATAGGCCCCATATGATGCTCCATAGATTATGCCCCATATGATGCTCCATAGATTATGCCCCCATATGATGCTCCATAGATTATGCCCCCATATGATGCTCCATAGATTATGCCCCCATAAGATGCTCTATAGATTATGCCCCCATATGATGCTCTATAGATTATGCCCCCATATGATGCCCCATAGATTATGCCCCCATAAAATGCTCCATAGTACAGGCCCCATATGATGCCCCATAGATTATGCCCCCATATGATGCTCCATAGATTATGCCCCATATGATGCTCCATAGATTATGCCCCATAAGATGCTCCATAGATTATGCCCCATATTCTGCTGCTGCAAATGAAAAAAAAATGACATACTCACCTCTCGTCGCTGGGGGCCAGGTGCTGGTGTCCTGAGCAGGCGGGGACACCGGCGCGCTATGGGGGACAGGTGCCGGTGTCACCGGTGGCTCATGGCCCCGGCTCCTGAGATATTCACCTGTCCCCGGTCCACCGCTGTGCGCCGCTGTCTTCCGGGTCCTCTGTCAGTGAGTGCACAGGCAGAGAGCGCGGTGCGCACTAACTACGTCATCGCGCCCTCTGACCTTAACATCGCAGCCAGAGGATGCAGAGGGAGAGTGGTGTGCAGCGGTGGACTGGGGACAGGTGAATATCGCATATACTTACCCCTCCTAGTGCGGTCTCTGCAGCCTCCCTGCTTCTCCCATGGTCTCCGGCAGCTATTCCTTCAGTGGTCACGTGGTACCGCTCATTAAAGTCATGAATATGCACATATTCATGACTTCAATGAGCGGTACCATGTGACCGCTGAAGGTAGGAGCCTGAGATCGTGGGAGAAGCATGGGGGGGCAGAGACGCACCTGGGGGGTAAGTATGATCTGAAACCCCCGCTCCCTTTCCCCCGCCGACCCCCTGGTGTCAAAAAATGGGCTGAAAATCTCGGCTTATACGCGAGTATATATGGTATTATTATTTCACAGAATATCAAATAGAAAAAAAGAAATTCAAAAAATGAAGAAAAAAGAAAAAAAGGTGCCGACTTTTCCTAGGAGAGACAAGCTGGGAACAAACTCACTGAAAAAAGAGCTTTGAAGTTCAAGGGTGACATCGTATAATTTGAGCCATCATATTAGCTGATAAATTCTCTTCAGAAACCAGAACATCCGACGTTGAAATATTAAATAAAAGATTATTTTATTAATAATAAATATACAGTACAGACCAAAAGTTTGGACACACCTTCTCATTCAAAGATTTTTCTGTATTTTCATGACTATGAAAATTGTAGAATCACACTGAAGGCATCAAAACTATGAATTAACACATGTGGAATTATACATTACACTTTACAAAAAAGTGTGAAACAACTGAAAATATGTCTTATATTCTAGGTTCTTCAAAGTAGCCACCTTTTGCTTTGATTACTGCTTTGCACGCAGAACAGGTGAACGGATGGACTCTACATGCCTGGTTCCCACCGTGAAGCATGGAGGAGGTGGTGTGATGGTGTGGGGGAGCTTTGCTGGTGACACTTTTGGGGATTTATTCAAAATTGAAGCTGTGAGCGGTCCAGCTCACCCCAAACCATCTCGATTGGGTTCAGGTTCTGGTGACTGTGGAGGCCAGGTCATCTGGCGTAGCACCCCAAGACTCTCCTTCTTGGTCAAATAGCCCTTACACAGTCTGGAGGTGTGTTTGGGGTCATTGTCCTGTTGAAAAATAAATGATGGTCCAACTAAACGCAAACCGGATGGAATAGCATGCCGCTGCAAGATGCTGTGGTAGCCATGCTGGTTCAGTATGCCTTCAATTTTGAATAAATCCCCAACAGTGTCACCAGCAAAGCACCCACACACCAACACACCACTCCTCCATGCTTCACGGTGGGAACCAGGCATGTAGAGTCCATCCGTTCACCTTTTCTGCGTGCAAAGCAGTCATCAAAGCAAAAGGTGGCTACTTTGAAGAACCTAGAATATAAGACATATTTTCAGTTGTTTCACACTTTTTTGTAAAGTGTAATGTATAATTCCACATGTGATAATTCATAGTTTTGATGCCTTCAGTGTGATTCTACAATTTTCATAGCCATGAAAATACAGAAAAATCTTTGAATGAGAAGGTGTGTCCAAACTTTTGGTCTGTACTGTATATATATATATATATAATATATATATATATATATATAAAATTGTGTTTGTATCAAGATATTAAAAATTATCACCCCCCCCCCAAATACATTCCATAAGGGCTAGGAAGAGAACAAGACAATGAAGCTTGAACTGAGAAAACTGTGATTTAATTGAAGCCGGGATTCCAGAGACAGAGATCCGAGGGTACGGTGAGGGCACTAATGTAGGAGACAATCCAGTGGTTAACTGTCAAAATAAGTAATGTGTACCATGAGGCAGTAAAAAAAGAATGTATGAGAAAGGCTACTAAGGAAAAGCAAGCAACAACAAGGGTGATAAAAAGTGCACAGTCCAGGAGCGGCTTCAAACTGCGAGGTCGTCTGGGGTGAACCACTAAGTCTAAAAGATATATAGAGCAATCAATGTTAATGACAAGAAAAAATGTATTAAAGAACAGAATACCTGGGACAAGCCGCACGCTCGTGTCTTCAACTATGCAGAATGCACCCTTGATAAAGGCTAATTAAGCCGAAACGTTGGGATGTTCGCTTCTGCTAAAAAATTCTCTTCTGTTTATCCCTGGCTGTGAAATCTCAGATTTGAATTTGATGAAATAAACCTTTTTTTCAATTGCAACTTGACTTCTCTACTTAATGTGTGCCCGAGGTTACTATATGAACATCTCTGACACTGAGTGTCATCTGATCTTTTGGCGCCGTTTTTTCAAATGTGAGCATGTATTTAAATCCTGTACGTCTCTGATTCCTGTATATTGTAAGGGGTATGTCCTGACGAAGGGGTCGCCTGAACCCTGAAAAGCGTTGAATAAACCACGTTGAACTTTTACTATTCCTGGCATTCTTCTTGCGGCAGCATGGTGTTGATCCTCTCCTCCTACTAAGTGTATACTTCTACCAGGTCCGGCACTGACCTGTGGATCTGCAGCCGCCTTTATTATATGTCTTTTTATCGTCCACACCAGGTGAGTAGTTCTCTTGGTGGGTGCACCCTATGCAACGTGAGATAAGACCCTATTGCGCTTCTGTGTTGCCTTTTTCTATCTGCTTAATGACTAATATGTGTGTTTATATGTAAAATCATCCTTAAAACCCATCCTGCGTGATAATATATGTGAATCTAATGAAAATGTAGAGTCTCTGTGGGTGGAGATTAGGGGAGGAGGAAAAAATAATAAATTACTGATAGGGGTTTGTTATAAGTCTCCAAAAATAATGGAATCAATGGAGAATATCCTCGTAGAGGAAATAGATGAAGCAGCGACTCAAGGAGAAGTCATTATTATGGGGGACTTCAACTACCCTGAAATACATTGGGGAACAGAAACCTGCAGATCCAGTAAAGGTAATAAGTTTTTGACAACTATGAGAGACAATTACCTTTCACAACTAGTTCAGGACCCAACAAGAGGGGGGGCACTGCTAGACCTAATATTATCCAACAGGCCAGACCGCATATCAAATATAAGGGTTGGGGGTCACTTGGGTAATAGTGATCATAAAATAATAAGCTTTCATGTATCCTTTAATAAGATGTGTAGTCGAGGGGTTACAAGGACACTAAACTTCAGGAAGGCAAATTTCCAACGGATGAGAGATGATCTTGGTGCAATAAACTGGACGATATCCTGAGACTAAAAATACACAAAGAAAATGGAAAACGTTTATTAGTATCCTGAATAGGACCTGTGCACAGTATATACCCTATGGGAATAAACATGCTAGAATTAGGAGGAAACCACAATGGATAAATAGAGCTGTAAGGGGCGCAATAAGTGACAAAAAGAAAGCGTTTAGGGAATTAAAGCAAGTAGGTAGTGATGAGGCATTAAATAAATACAGAAGACTGAATAAATTCTATAAAAAGCAAATCAAGACAGCAAAGATTGAGGCAGAGAGACTCATTGCCAGAGAAGGTAAAAATAATCCCAAAATATTCTTTAACTGCATAAATAGTAAGAAACTAAAAAATGATAGTGTTGGTCCCCTTAAAAATAGTCTGGGTGAAATGGTGGATGAGGATGAGGCAAAAGCCAATATGCTAAATGACTTTTTTTCAACAGTATTTACTCAAGAAAATCCCATGACAGATAACATGATCAGTGATAAAAAAAAATTTCTCCATTAAATGTCACCTGCTTAACAAAGCAGGAAGTATGGCGGCGTCTAAAAATCACTAAAGTTGACAAATCCCCGGGCCCGGATGGGATACACCCCCGAGTACTGCAGGAATTAAGTACAGTCATAGATAGACCATTATTTTTAATCTTTAAAGATTCCATAATAACGGGGTCTGTACCACAGGACTAGCGTATAGCAAATGTGGTGCCAATATTCAAAAAGGGGGCAAAAACTGAACCTGGAAATTATAGGCCAGTGAGCTTAACATCTACTGTGGGTAAAATTCTGGAGGGTTTTTTGAGGGATACTATATTGGAGTATCTGAGGCTGAATAACCTCATGACACAGTATCAGCATGGGTTTACGAGGGACCGTTCTTGTCAGACTAATCTGATAAGCTTTTATGAAGGGGTAAGTTCCGGACTGAACCAAGGGAATGCAGTGGACGTGGCGTTCATGGACTTCTCAAAAGCTTTTGATACAGTGCCACACGAAAGATTGATACATAAAATGAGAACAATGGGGATAGGGGAAAATATGTGTAAGTGGGTTAAGAACTGGCTCATGGATAGAAAACAAAGGGTGGTTATTAATGGAGCACACTCGGACTGGGTCACGGTTAGCAGTGGGGTACCACAGGGGTCAGTATTGGTTCCGCTTCTTTTTAACATATTAATGACCTTGTAGGGGGCATACAGAGTAATATTTCAATATTTGCAGATGACACTGAACTCTGCAGTGTAATCAATACAGAGGAGGCCATTTTATTATTATAGGAAGATTTATGCAAACTAGAAGCTTGTGCTGATAAATGGCAAATGAGCTTTAATGGGAATAAATGCAAGGTCATCCACTTGGGCAGAAGAAATAAGATGTATAATTATGTGCTAAATTGTAAAACACTGGACAAAACTGTCACTGAAAAAGACCTGGGTGTATGGGTGGACGACAAACTCACATTTAGCGGCCAGTGTCAGGCAGCTGCTGCAAAGGCAAATAAAATAATGGGATGCATTAAGGCTATGTGCACATGTTGCGGCAGCGTTTTTTCCACACGGAATTGCAACAAATTCTTTTTGCGGATCTACAGCGTTTCTGCACCCATTGACTAACACTGTGTCAGTCAAATCCACAGCTAAACCGCTAAACCACAGGTGTCAAAAGGATTGCGGATTAGCTGCGGGCTTGTGTGCCAACAATGCTGCAGAAAGGAAGGAGGAAGACTTTGTGGGCGGAAAATGTGTGTGTGGGCGGAGACTATGTGTGAGCGGAGACTATGTGTGAGCGGAGAATATATGCGTGTCTGTGTGTGGGGGTCTGTCTGTGGGGGTCTGTGTGCGGGTGTCTGTGTCTGTCTGCTGGTGTCTGTATATGTATCTGTCTGCGGTGTCTGTGTGTAGCCAGGCATCGTCTGATGGGACTACTAGTCCCATCCAGCTATGTCTGCTGTCACATATAACAGTGACAGCATGACCCGATGATGGGATAGTACTCCCATCATCCGGCGACTGTGTTCAAGTGAAGAAAAAAAAAAAAACACATTCATACTCACCAAAACACCTAGTCCTCGATGCCCTCGATCTCCTGTAATAAAAATAAAATAATATACCCACACAAATACTCCATGGTCCGCCGTAGTCCTAAATAACGAGTATCCCACAGCGATCTCGTGTAGAACAGTCACATTGTGGGATGTGACAGCTCTACATGGCTGCAGTGACACACTGACAGGAGGTATCCTCCTGCAGTGTATGGCCGGGATCACACATGTGAGAAAACGGACGAGTCTCGCATGTGAATTCCCGGCACTGCAGCCGACACTTGGGAGCGGAGTGTACGGCTGCATGTGTGGCGCCCAGCTGCGCTTAGTGCCACAGATCCTAGAGGGGTGCATTAAAGGATTCCTCCACAAGAGGTCCTCAGAGCATACACACACCTCCACCCTACCTCAGACCACCAGAGGGAGCCCGGCTAGGGATAGATAAGGAGGGTGGAGGAAGGAAGTGAGAGACTAAGAGACTAAGAGTCTAGAAGCCTAGCAGAGAGTCTAGAGAGCACACCTATAGCTCAGTCCAGCGAGCTAGGAGAGCGGCAGAAGAGGCAGCCAACTAACTGCCAGTGTGTATAGCCTAGTGAGGTCCCGAGTAGGCCGAGGGCTAGAGGAGAGAGTAGCATTGGGGGCAGAGGAGCTTTACCAGCTCACCCCAGAAAGTATATACCGGACACCGGGTCCGAACTTACAGGGATCTCTACGACCCAGTAAGACACAACCGGAATTCCTGGAGCACTACAGGTCTCAGGATCACCCAAGAGCTGATACGCAACAGAGCCAGGAGACACAGAGGCCCTACAAGCAGGGAGTGTGTACTCCAGAAGGCCCTACCACAAAGTCAGCCGGTGCAGGACAGAGACAAGGTTAGGACTAGCTACAGGCAGGTCAGAAACTTACTACAGAGAGGCAAGAAACAGGATACCCTACACCTGCTCACTGGGGAAAATCCAGACGTGCACCCTTCACCCTATAGTACTCCGGGATGTTCCTGCACTAATTCCAGTAAAGGTACAGAAGTGACTTGTGTGTGTGCTCCCATTCTTGTTCTTACCCGGCTGGGTTCCCTCCGTCCTGCGTCCCTTCATCTACACTAACCTGAAGGCCTGCTCCACCTGTGGGGAGCGATACCATCCAAGCTGCCACAACACCGGCCTTAGTGGACTGCTGCAGCGCTGGTGATCCTTACCAGACACCACAGGTGGCGTCACGAATCACTAACATTATCCCCTGTAAATAAATTCCCCTTTTTAGTGAGCGCCCAGGGCCACGGACCGAGTCGTGGCCACTGTGACATCCCCCATAGAAATCAACGGGCCCGGGTCCCCACGGCCCTGGCGGGTGACTCATCTAACTGGCGTCACAAACAGGATTGCGTGCCTGCGGCAACGGAAGAAGTTGTGCCCGTTGCCACGGGTACTGTGCGCCTTTACTAAAAGACCGTATATTGGACTGTGGTGAAGGTTTCCCGCCATTGTCCGCCATTATTATGTCACTGCGTGAGAAGGGCGTAACCGCGGGGAAACTAGGAGGCATACCTGTGAAACCGCGCAAAGTCTTCAATACGCCCCACATACTGACGCAGCGTCAGGTCCTGGCAGGAAGCCCCAGCGAACGCTCTGACGTGGAACGTGAGCGACGCAAGGTCCTACCTGAAGACCGTGACCTGTGGAGCTGCAGTCTACAGAAGGAAGGTAGGACACGGTTCACTAGGGGGGTCGCCAAGATGTTGCAGCATCTGCCCGACGGCACGGCCCAGGCCGACGGCCCCGATAATCTACCCTCGACCGCTGCCGCGCTGGCCGAAGCAGTCGCTCCATCACCTGGGCCTATAGCCCCTATAGTACCCTTGACTTTACCGTACATGCCTGGAGCAAAATGGCTTCCCCAGTACAGCGGCAAGTCAGACACCCTGTCGGGATTCAAGCGCAAAATATGCAGCATACTGGACATGTATTCTATGTCGGGCAAACAAAGAGCTGCGGTAGTTGTGAGACAATTGACTGGTGCTGCGGAGAGAGTAGTAGAGACTTGGTCGGCCGCAGACCAGGAATCCGTGGCCGCAATTTTCAAAAAGTTACAGACTGCCTTTGAGGACCGCACCGAAGCAGACCTCCGGATGAGGTTCTACCAATGCTCTCAGAAACCGGAGGACAGCGTTCGGGACTATGCCTGCCGTTTACAAGGGGCCCTGCGAGCTCTAAAACAGGTTAGTCCAATTAGCGTCACCAATGAGAGTAAAATGCTAAAAGAACAATTTGTCCGGGGGCTGAGGTCCCAAGCGGAGAGCAGGACCGTGCATTGGTGGTCCTTGGATCACCCAGATGCTACCTTTGACGCCCTTAAGGACATGGCTATAAAAGGACTGCAACCCCTGGAAACAGCAGATACGGCAATCCAACGTTACCTGGGAGAGGCCACTCTAACGCCAGCAGCACCCACCTTTTCCCCGCTGGTTGCTGAAGCCAAAGCGCAGGCAGCGCCCCCTACTGAGCTGGACTGTCTGCGCTCAGAAGTGCGCCAGCTGACCAGAAACCTGGCCACTGTAATGAGTGCCCTGCAACTACGGACGGAGCTAGAGACGGAAGGAAAGATCCTGCTAGCCGACAGCCCTGGGGATGTCCCTTGGATGAACCGGAGGAGAAGGAGGACGTCGCCACCCCGGAGGAGGACCTCGCCACCCTGAAGGAGGACAACGCCACCCACAGGAAGGACCAACACCCAGCGCCATCCTCACCGAGAGTTCGTCTGCCACCGCTGCCAGAAGGAAGGTCACACCGTACACCAGTGTCCTTTAAACAAGCATACCCTGGGTCCGAGGGCCAGCACCCAGGAATAGACTCAGTAGGCCCCTCAGACTGGCACCGCAGTTTTGTGGGAGGAAGACTTCCTATCCATCATACTGGAAGGCATTGCAATACCTGCCCTGCTGGACACTGGATCCCAGGTAACAATCATACCTGAAATCCTCTATAGCAAATACTGGTCCATGGACAGTCTCCAACCCCCAAACCCCGATTTTGCAGTATACGCCTCTAACGGCCTCCCTCTTGACCTACTTGGGGTCAAGAATGTAGCAGTAAAAGTGGGGAGGGTGGAGTTAAAGGACCAGGGACTTATTGTAGTGAAGACTGTCAATGAGGAAAATGGACTGAATGTGGTACTAGGCACTAACATTATTGGTAACTGTTTGGAGGAAGTTGTGTTTTTACTCCAACAGCTCGCTGATGTTGCCAGACCAGGGCAGAAGAGAGCGATCCAGAAGGAAATCCGGGCCCTGATGTACCAGCAGCAAGTGTAGCTAACCGGTGGTGAGATTGGTATTGTGCGGGTAAGAGACCCAATACCCATTGTGATCCCCCCAATGAGTGAAATGCTTATCTGATGTAGAGCAGCAATAGGTCTGAAAGACAGAGCTACCAGGCGGTAGTAGAACTCCTTTGCTCAGAGCACAGACCTACACTCTTAACAGCTAGAGGGGTAGTGGATGTGCGCAATGGAGGTTTGTACAAGACTACACTAAGAAAGCAGCGCCTCTGCAAGACCTCCTGGTAGGACAATCCCCCAAGGGCAGAGATCCCCCGTTCCACTGGGGTAAAGAACAGGCTGAATCATTTCAAGAAATGAAGGAGACCCTGACAGGTGACGAGATCCTAGCCTACCCTGACTACAGCCAATCGTTCCTGCTGTATACGGATGCCAGCAATGAAGGACTGGGAGCTGTCCTAAGTCAGAAGCAAAATGGCCTAGAGAAAGTCATCGCATATGCAAGCAGGAAGCTCCGCCCGACCGAGAGGAACCCAGAGAACTATAGCAGCTTCAAGTTGGAGTTCCTGGCTTAAAGGTTTAAGCACTACCTAGCCTCCAGCAAGTTCACTGCCTACACTGACAATAACCCCTTGATGCATCTTGAAACAGCCAAGCTGGGAGCCATGGAACAACGATGGATGGCTCGACTTTCGAACTACCAATTCACAATAAAGTACCGGACGGGCCGCAAGAACGCCAACGCTGATGCTCTGTCCAGGATGCCTCACCAGTCAGACACAGAAGAAGAAGTGGATGACCTGGAAGAGATCGAACTACCTGCCTTTCACAGGAATGGGATGATCCATGAGCAACGAGCCTCCAGGAGGCAGCGTGGTAAGGCGTTAAAACCTTTACCTCACCACAGCTGGAAGGAGACCCAGGACAGTGACTCGGTTGTCAGCCGTATCAAGGAATTGATAACTCAAGAAGGTTCCTCCCTGAGAAGGATGCGTCTCTACAAGCAAAGCAGCTGTAGAATGAGAGAAGCCGGCTGTTTATCTACCATGAGAAGCTGTGCCGGAGGTTCGTCAATCCAAAAACCCATGAGATGGTATGGCAGATAGTAGTCCCCAAGACGGACATCCAGATGGTGTTGGAGGCCTACCACGATCAGGCGGGGTACTTTGGCTGGAAAAAGCTAGAGACCCTGTTGAAGTGTCGATTCTACTGGGTGGGAATGCGCAACTCCATTGAGAAGTGGTGCAGAGACTGTGGACCATGTAGCCTCAGAAGAAAAGACTACAGCATCCAGAAGGCACCCCTGCAACCCATCAAGACGACTCGACCACTGGAGATCATGGCCCTGGACCATGTCAAGTTGTCGCCCAGCCAATCCGGATACTCCTATGCCCTGACCATGGTGAATCACTACTCCAGGTTCCTGGTGGTCGCCCCTGTCAAAGACCTGACGGCAGAGACAGCAGCAAAGATGTTCCAAGCGTATTTCTGCAGACCCCATGGATACCCTGAGCAGGTGCACTGCTAACTGACCAAGGCACAGCCTTCGAGGCCGAATTGTTCAAAGAGTTCTGCCATCTGTACGGATGTAAAAAGATAAGAACTACACCGTACAACCCACAAACCAATGGTCTCTGTGAAAAGATGAACAACATCGTCATCGACCTGCTGAAGACCTTACCACTGGAGGAGAGAAACCAGTGGCCCGATCGACTACCTGACCTGGTAGATCTGTACAATCACATACCTGTGAGTTCCACCAATTGCACCCCAGCTTATCTCATGCGGGCAAGACCAGGAAAGCTGCCCGTGGATCTGGAGCTTGGTGTTGTAGAACCAGAAGCAGATGCGACCACCGAGGACTGAGACATGACCAGACAGGAGCAGTACAGAAGAGTACAGGCCTGCGTCGAAGATAGTCTCACTCGAGTGAGAGACAAGCAGGAGGCCCACTACAACAAAAGTGCACCCGCAGAACCCTTCACACCTGGTGAAGTAGTGCTGAAAAGAAAGAGGAGAAACCACAAACTTGATGACCAGTGAGAGAGAGAACCCTACACTGTGTTGAATTCAAAGTTTGATAACAGGAAGACGTGTTTGATCAGCAAAGATGGAGGGAGAACGACTGTAACGGTATCTAGGGACCACCTGAAGTTGTGTCCAGATCTGCTAAAGCCCCAAGAAGAAGTGCCTTTCATAACCCCGGAGGAACCTGAAGAAGCAGTAATACATACTGATTTGGGAGACTTTCCGGCAGATTGGCCTAGAATCGGAGGAGCAGTCATAATCCCAGTACTCCAATTCTCCCAACAGCCAGAAGATCCTCCACAGCAAGTTGAGCCTAGTGCCGCAGAAGAGCCTGTTCAAGAAGAATCCCCAGAAGAAGGATCCCCGGCAGAAACAGAGCAAGACGGCCCAACCAATGGTACACTTGTCAGTCCCATAGAGAGGTTAAGGCAATTTTACAACTTACCCACATGTAGAGCAGACAGGGTAACTGATAATACAGACACTGATACCTCACAGACCACCGCACCACGCAGATCAATAAGTAGCACGAGAGGTCAACCCCCTGTCAGGTATAGTGAATAGTTAAAACTCTGATAGATGTAGATAGTTGCCCCTGGGGTATTGTATATTACTGTATTATCTTGTATATTGCCATGTGTTTATTGATTTATGTGCTTACTAACTTATATTTTGCTGTTATGTTTCGGTAGCTGAGGAGTGCAGGCAAAAAAGGCAATACACCAGAGCAGTTGGAATCTATGAGATTGCAGTACCCTGACTAACCACAACAACTAGAGGCAGCCGTGGAGCGTTCCTACGTTGGTCCTAGACACCTCGTCACAGCCTGAGAAACTAACTACACCTAAAGATAGAAATAGGAAAGCTATCTGCCCCGGAGCAGAACCCCAAAGACAATAGAAAGCCCCCAAACATGTAATGGCGGTTAGACAAGAAGAAATACTGACACAGACAGAAAATAGTATGAGCAAACGTTGGGGCCCAAACTAACTAAATAGAAAAGGATAGGAAGGGTACTTACTGCAATCCCAGAAAACCCTGAAAAGCACCAACTCTACTAATTTCAAAAACACCTGAGATCACACGACCTCTACCACCTAAATTAGTTCTCTGGTGTAACAAAGTCAAAACAGCAGCCACTGAAAAAAACTGGAAAAAGCAAAGGTACAAACATCAGTGGCTGAACTAAACTGAGAGGGCAAAAGCCCCCGGAGGGGACCCTGAAGGCCCCCACAGAAGTGCAGGACAAAATGCAAAAATCAAGCACAAAAACAAAAAGAAGAAAATGTCTTATCTGTTAGCAGGAGATGCAGACACGACACAGCAGGCTACAAAGGAAACAGGAATCAAGGATTCAGACCAGAACAATTGATCACCGGCAACCCTGATGGAAAGGTGACTCCCTTATATAAGACCAGTCAGTAACACCTGATTCCCAATCCTCACAATCTTCACAATCCTTACTGGACAGACCAGCACCGCTTGTAACCACCAGAGGGAGCCTCTGCTCAGAACTCATCCCAAGCCCACTCACAACAGTACCCCCCCCTTGAGGAGGGGTCACCGAACCCTCATTTGAGCAACCAGGTCGGTCAGGATGAGTTCTATGGTACGCACGGATGAGTCTCCTAGCATGGATGTCCGAAGCAAACACCCAAGAATTGTCTTCCTGACCATAACCTCTCCACTTAACCAAATACTGGAGTTTCCGTCTAGAAAAACGAGAATCTAATATTTTCTCAACCACATACTCCAGATTGCCCTCAACCAAAACAGTGGTCACAGGAGGCACTGGCTCAACAAACCTCTTCAACAAGGACTTGTGGAACACGTTATGGATCTTAAATGTCCCTGGAAGAAGCAAACGAAAAGAAACAGGATTAAGAATCTCTATGATCTTATAAGGTCCAATGAACCTAGGCTTAAATTTAGGAGATGCTACTCTCATAGGAATATTTTTTGAGGACAACCAGACCAAGTTCCCTACTTTAAACCGAGGACCATCAGTCCTATGCCGGTTAGCAAACCGCTGGGCCCTCTCCTGGCATCAACAAACCACTAGAGCGAGAAACATCAGGCTGCCGTAGAACAGGAGCAGAAGTGAATCTCTGCTTAAGTTCCTGAAATGCAGAGACTGCCTCAGGAGGCCAATTCACCACATCAGAACCCTTTTTGGTCAAATCAGTTAATGGTTTAACAATAACCGAGAAATTACCAATAAATTTACGATAAAAATTGGCAAAACCCAAAAATCTTTGAAGAGCCTTTAATGAAGTAGGTTGGACCCAATCACAGATGGCCTGAACCTTGACCGGGTCCATTTCAATAACAGATGGGGACAAAATGAATCCCAGAAATGAGATCCTCTGTACGCCAAAAAGACACTTTGATCCCTTCACATACAGAGCATTCTCTCTCAAAATCTGGAATACAGTTCGAACATGTTTCACATGAGAGTCCCAGTCATTAGAAAAAATCAAGATATCATCCAAATAAACAATCAGAAATGTATCCACAAAATCCCTGAAAATGTCATTCATGAAGGACTGGAAGACAGAAGGAGCATTAGTGAGCCCAAAGGCATCACAAGGTACTCAAAATGCCCCTCCGGGGTATTGAATGCCGTCTTCCATTCGTCCCCGTGCTTAATGCGAATAAGGTTATATGCCCCCCTGAGGTCAAGCTTGGTAAACCAAGTAGCGTTTTTCACCCTGGAAAACAGGTCAGAAATCAAGGGTAACGGGTATTGATATTTCACAGTAATATTGTTCAAAAGACGATAATCAATACACGGCCTTAATGAACCATCCTTTTTGGCCACAAAGAAAAAACCGGCACCTAAGGGTGAAGAGGATGGTCTGATATGACCCTTCTCCAATGACTCCTTGATATAAGACCGCATAGCGTCATGTTCAGGTACAGACAAGTTAAAAAGGCGACCTTTAGGGAATTTACTACCAGGCACTAATTCAATAGCGCAGTCATAGCTCCTATGGGGAGGCAAGGATGCAGATTTACTTTCGCTAAATACATCAGAAAAATCAATCAAAAAGTCAGGAACATCCTGAGCCTGGGGGGAGGCAGAAAAAACAGGAGTGTTGGTATTAACACATTGGCAGCCCCAACTGGTTACAGACACAGATTTCCAATCCAAAACAGGATTATGAGACTGTAACCAAGGGAAACCCAGTACGATAATATCATGCAGATTATACAGAACCAAAAATTTGCAGCACTCTTGATGATCAGGTTCAACCCTCATTATCACCTGAGTAGAGAACTGAGGTTTATTCTCAGCCAAAGGGGTAGAATCGATCCCCAGTAGGGGAATAGACTTCTGTAGGGGTATCAAGGGAAACCCACAACGTTTAGCAAAATCATAATCCATCAGGTTAATAGCTGCTCCAGAATCAACGAAAGCCTGAGCAGAAAATGAGGACAGAGAGCATATCAGAGTGACAGTTAATAAAAACTTAGTCTGAACACTACCCAAGACAACTGAGCGTGCAAAACGTCTTCCCCGCTTAGGGCAGACTGAAATAGCATGAGAGGCATCACCACAGTAGAAACATAACCCATTGCGCTTTCGAAACTCATGACGCTGTGCCACAGACACCACTCTATCACACTGCATGGATTCAGAAGCAGGTTCACAAGGCAACACTATTCCACGCATACTTCTCCGCTCACGCAAACGTCTGTCAATTTGAATCGCTAATGACATAGAATCATTGAGACCAGAGGGGACAGGGAATCCCACCATAACATCCTTTACATTATCTGACAGACCCTTCCGAAAAAGGGCCGCCAAAGCGTCGTCATTCCACTTGGTCAGGACTGCCCACCTACGGAATCTCTGACAGTATAACTCAGCGTCATCAAGCCCCTGATTTAATGCCAACAAGGCTTTTTCAGCTTGATCAGTGACATTAGGCTCATCGTACAATAACCCCAAAGCCTGAAAAAATGCATCAACATCACTCAAAACAGGATCCCCAGGTGTCAGGGAAAAAGCCCAATCCTGAGGATCGCCGCACAGGAGAGAGATGACAATTTGAACCTGCTGCGCTGCGTTCCCTGAGGACTTAGAATTTAAGGCAAAAAACAATTTACAATTATTTTTGAAATTCTGAAACTTAGCTCGATCCCCTAAAAACAAATCTGGCATGGAATCCTAGGTTCCACAACAGGCAACCGAGCAAGATATGCAGCAATACTCTGAACCTCAGTGGCAAGCTGATCCACACGGCCAGACAACTGTGCAAACTCCATTGAGAGAAAAAATCCTCCCCAGCACCCAGAGATACAGAGGGAAAAAAAAAAAATGCAACAAACAGAAAAATATCTCTGACAACTCTGACAACCGTTTTTTCTTTCACAAATTTTTTCCCTTCTGTGAGTACCATACAATTTTAAATTTTGGGCCGGTGATACTGTTATGTTTCGGTAGCTGAGGAGTGCAGGCAAAAAAGGCAATACACCAGAGCAGTTGGAATCTATGAGATTGCAGTACCCTGACTAACCACAACAACTAGAGGCAGCCGTGGAGCGTTCCTACGTTGGTCCTAGACACCTCGTCACAGCCTGAGAAACTAACTACACCTAAAGATAGAAATAGGAAAGCTATCTGCCCCGGAGCAGAACCCCAAAGACAATAGAAAGCCCCCAAACATGTAATGGCGGTTAGACAAGAAGAAATACTGACACAGACAGAAAATAGTATGAGCAAACGTTGGGGCCCAAACTAACTAAATAGAAAAGGATAGGAAGGGTACTTACTGCAATCCCAGAAAACCCTGAAAAGCACCAACTCTACTAATTTCAAAATCACCTGAGATCACACGACCTCTACCACCTAAATTAGTTCTCTGGTGTAACAAAATCAAAACAGCAGCCACTGAAAAAACTGGAAAAAGCAAAGGTACAAACATCAGTGGCTGAACTAAACTGAGAGGGCAAAAGCCCCCGGAGGGGACCCTGAAGGCCCCCACAGAAGTGCAGGACAAAATGCAAAAATCAAGCACAAAAACAAAAAGAAGAAAATGTCTTATCTGTTAGCAGGAGATGCAGACACGACACAGCAGGCTACAAAGGAAACAGGAATCAAGGATTCAGACCAGAACAATTGATCACCGGCAACCCTGATGGGAAGGTGACTCCCTTATATAAGACCAGTCAGTAACACCTGATTCCCAATCCTCACAATCTTCACAATCTTCACTGGACAGACCAGCACCGCTTGTAACCACCAGAGGGAGCCTCTGCTCAGAACTCATCCCAAGCCCACTCACAACATTTTGCCCCTAATGGACAATTCAAGTGATATGGACACTTTGCTTATTTGCTTCCTACTACCGTTTGGGTATCTAAGGACTTGGTGGCTGAGGACTATGTGCAGCCCAAAGACTTTATTGTACATATTTGCACTCCTTGAGTGCTCCCTTTGAGCAACCTCTCCGGAAGAGACTTGGACTTTCTGGTTGCTCACTGCCTACTGCTTTTGCATGTTTTATTGTAACGTTCAAGTGTCCTAACCTCCCATGATGGGAAGATTGTTTATTGTTATTGTTTGCAAAAATGTACTTCAGCCCGGGAGTGCTGATCTTTGCTAGGGGGAATGTGGCGCCCAGCTGCGCTTAGTGCCACAGATCCTAGAGGGGTGCATTAAAGGATTCCTCCACAAGAGGCCCTCAGAGCATACACACACCTCCACCCTACCTCAGACCACCAGAGGAGCCCGGCTAGGGATATATAAGGAGGGTGGAGGCAGGAAGTGAGAGACTAAGAGACTAAGAGTCTAAGGGCCGACAACGATGCAAAACATTTGCAAGGTGGAAGGCAATATCAATAGCCTAAAATATCAAGAAGTATTAGCTACCTCTTATATTCCAAATCATAAAAGGGGTCAAATTCTGCAGCAGGATGACGCTCCATCTCATACATCCATCTCTACAACAAAGTTCCTCCAGGCAAAAAAGATCACGGTGCTCAAGGACTGGCCAGCCCAGTCACCAGACATGAACATCTTTAAACATGTTTGGGGTAGGATGAAAGAGTAATCTTGGAAGACAAAACCTAAGAATCTAGATGAACTCTGGGAGGCATGTAAGACTGCATTCTTTGCTATTCCTGATGACTTCATTAACAAATTGTATGAATCATTGTTGAACCGCATGAATGCAGTCCTTCAAGCTCATGGAAGTCACACAAAATATTAAATATGACTCTAATAGCACCACAACTTCATTCACCAATGTTATGCAACATATATTTGTATTTTAAGATAATTATTTGTTTGAATATCACTTTACTTTCTGTGGGCGACAAAACTTTTGTCTTGCCAAAATCTGACCATTCTGTGTTCATTGAATGATCAATATTTCTGCATTGATGCCAATTTATTTTCTTAACCTAAACCAAATTTGGGAGGGTTTCAGCTTTCAAAAGAGTAATTTATAAAACCAATGGATGAATTTAACATCAGGTTATAAGCTTTGATTTACATAACATGGATAAGCGACATAACTTCAGTCAGGGAGTGTATATTATACTTATACTTGTTTTGCGTGTGTAAACATTATATTTGAACATGGTTGATGTTATGGTCTACAATGGAGAATGTAAAAGAAGAGGTTGGACAAGAAACAACTTCACAATTTTTTTTTTGTTAAATAATATATCTTCATTTAGCTTACAAAAACGCATACAAATCCGCATGAAAATTCCGCATGAAAATCCGCATCAAATCCGCATAAAAAGGCGCAAATTTTTAAATGCATTTTCTGCCAAGAGAGGAAGAATCCGCTCAGATTTTTACAAGAGCAAATCCGCAACGCGTGCACTCACCCTTAATGAGGCATAGATGCTCATGAGGAGAACATAATTTTACCTCTATACAAGTCACTGGTGCGACTACACTTAGAATACTGTGTGCAGTTCTGGTCTCCGGTGTATAAGAAAGACATAGCTGAACTGGAGCGGGTGCAGAGAAGAGCGACCAAGGTTATTAGAGAACTGGGGGTCTGCAATACCAGGACAGGTTATTACACTTGGGGTTATTTAGTTTGGAAAAACGAAGGCTTAGGGGTGATCTTATTACAATGTATAAATTTATGAGGGGACAGTACAAAGACCTTTCTAATGATCTTTTTACTCTTAGACCTGTGACGGGGACAAGGGGGCATCCTCTACGTCTGGAGGAAAGAAGGTTTAGCCATAATCACAGACGCAGATTCTTTACTGTAAGAGCAGTGAGACTATGGAACTCTCTGCCGTCTAATGTTGTAATGAGTGATTCACTACTAAAATTTAAGAAGGGACTGGATGCCTTTCTTGAAAAGTATAATATTACAGGTTATATTCACTAGTTTCCTAGATACTGCGTTGATCCAGGGAGCTAGTCTGATTGCCGTATGTGGAGTCGGGAAGGAATTTTTTTCCCCAATGTTTACTTCCTTGGGCACTCTCTGTACTCAGTCTTTTTGGTTACTTTTGGTATTAAGGTTTGCTTGCTGGGACAAATCTTTGCCTAAATATTCTTTTCTTACTATCTCTATTTCCTGGTCTCCATGTGGGACAGGATAACATGGCTACATTCAATGATGTAGCTTCTCATATCAATATAAACTCTCTCAAACTTCTTTCCTGGAATGTAGCTGGTCTAAATTCGCTGGTAAAGCGTAGGAACGTGTTAGACCATATCACCCGCCTACACCCGCATATCGTCTTTCTGCAGGAAATGCACTTTCTTTGCAGGGGTCACCGAACGCTCCGTAATAGATATTATTCCTATGCCGGTTAGCAAACCGCTGGGCCTTCTCCTGAGAGAGGGACAACCTCTCCACTACCTGGTCCCAAATCTGTTGCATACGCTCCACAACAGAGTCAACACCTGGACAGACAGAAGCCTCCGTCTGTCCTGAAGAAAATCGAGGGTGAAACCCAGAATTACAGAAAAACGGAGACATCAAAGTGGCAGAGCTAGCCCTATTATTAAGAGCAAACTCAGCCAAAGGCAAAAAAGAGACCCAGTCATCCTGATCAGCAGACACAAAGCATCTTAGATAAGTCTCCAATGTCTGGTTTGTTCTCTCAGTTTGACCATTGGTCTGAGGATGAAATGCCGAGGAGAAAGACAATTGAACACCCAGTTTAGAACAAAAAGTCCTCCAAAATCTGGAAACAAACTGGACTCCTCTGTCAGACACAATGTTCTCAGGAATGCCGTGTAAACGAACCACGTGCTGAAGGAACAACGGCACCAATTCAGAGGAGGAAGGCAACTTAGGTAATGGCACAAGATGTATCATTTTGGAAAACCTATCACAAATTACCCAGATGGTGGTCATTCTCTGAGAAACAGGAAGATCGGAAATGAAATCCATAGAGATATGGGTCCATGGTCTCTTGGGCACAGGCAATGGCATCAACAAACCACTAGAGCGAGAGCAAGGCTTGGAGCGAGAGCAAGTCCCTCAGGACTGCACAAATTCCCTGACATCACGAGACAAGGTAGGCCACCAAAAGGACCGGCTAACCAAGTCTCTGGTACCAAAAATTCCGGGATGCCCAGCCAATGCGGAACAATGAATCTCAGACATCACACTCTTTTTCCATTGGTCCGGGACAAACAATTTTCCAACAGGGCAGCGCTCAGGCCTATCCTCCTGACACCCCTCCAGAGCAAGTCTCAAATTGGGCGAGATGGCGGAAAGAACTACACCCTCTTTCAAAATAACAGAAGGATCAGATAACTCAGGAGAGTCCGCAAGGAAACTCCTCGAGAGGGCATCCGCCTTAACATTCTTAGTGCCAGGAAGAAAGGAAACCACAAAATTAAAACGTGTGAAAAACAAGGCCCACCTGGCCTGTCTAGGATTGAGTCGCTTGGCAGATTCCAGATAGACCAGATTCTTATGGTCCGTAAGGACCACCACCTGATGTTTGGCTCCCTCCAGCCAATGTCTCCACTCTTCAAAAGCCCACTTCATGGCCAATAACTCCCGATTACCTACGTCATAATTACGTTCAGTAGGAGAAAATTTTCGAGAGAAAAAGGCACAAGGGTTACTTTTAGAGGTCTCTGGATCTTTTTGGGACAAAACGGCACCTGCCCCAATTTCAGAGGCATCAACCTCCACCTGAAATGGCAGAGAAACATCAGGCTGCCGTAGAACAGGAGCAGAAGTGAATCTCTGCTTAAGTTCCTGAAATGCAGAGACTGCCTCAGGAGGCCAATTTACCACATCAGAACCCTTTCTGGTCAAATCAGTTAATGGTTTAACAATAACCGAGAAATTACCAATAAATTTACGATAAAAATTGGCAAAACCCAAAAATCTCTGAAGAGCCTTTAATGAAGTAGGTTGGACCCAATCACAGATGGCCTGAACCTTGACCGGGTCCATTTCAATAACAGATGGGGACAAAATGAATCCCAGAAATGAGATCCTCTGTACGCCAAAAAGACACTTTGATCCCTTCACATACAGAGCATTCTCTCTCAAAATCTGGAATACAGTTCGAACATGTTTCACATGAGAGTCCCAGTCATTAGAAAAAATCAAGATATCATCCAAATAAACAATCAGAAATTTGTCCACAAAATCCCTGAAAATGTCATTCATGAAGGACTGGAAGACGGAAGGAGCATTAGTGAGCCCAAAGGGCATCACTAGGTACTCAAAATGCCCTTCAGGGGTATTGAATGCCGTCTTCCATTCATCCCCGTGCTTAATGCGAATAAGGTTATACGCCCCCCTGAGGTCAAGCTTGGTAAACCAAGTAGCATTTTTCACCCTGGAAAACAGGTCAGAAATCAAGGGTAACGGGTATTGATATTTCACAGTAATATTGTTCAAGAGACGATAATCAATACACGGCCTTAATGAACCATCTTTTTTGGCCACAAAGAAAAAACCGGCACCTAAGGGTGAAGAGGATGGTCTGATATGACCCTTCTCCAATGATTCCTTGATATAAGACCGCATAGCGTCATGTTCAGGTACAGACAAGTTAAAAAGGCGACCTTTAGGGAATTTACTACCCGGCACTAATTCAATAGCGCAGTCATAGCTCCTATGGGGAGGCAAGGATGCAGATTTACTTTCGCTAAACACATCAGAAAAATCAAACAAAAAGTCAGGAACATCCTGAGCCTGGGGGGAGGCAGAAAAAACAGGAGTGTTGGTATTAACACATTGGCAGCCCCAACTGGTTACAGACACAGATTTCCAATCCAAAACAGGATTATGAGACTGCAACCAAGGGAAACCCAGCACGATAATGTCATGCAGATTATACAGAACCAAAAATTTGCAGCACTCCTGGTGATCAGGTTCAACCCTCATTATCACCTGAGTAGAAAACTGGGGTTTATTCTCAGCCAAAGGGGTAGAATCGATCCCCAGTAGGGGAATAGACTTCTGTAGGGGTATCAAGGGAAACCCACAACGTTTAGCAAAATCATAATCCATCAGGTTAATAGCTGCTCCAGAATCAACGAAAGCCTGAGCAGAAAATGAGGACAGAGAGCATATCAGAGTGACAGTTAATAAAAACTTAGTCTGAACACTACCCAAGACAACTGAGCGTGCAAAACGTCTTCCCCGCTTAGGGCAGACTGAAATAGCATGAGAGGCATCACCACAGTAGAAAACATAACCCATTGCGCTTTCGAAACTCATGACGCTGTGCCCCAGACACCACTCTATCACACTGCATGGGTTCAGAAGCTGGTTCACAAGGCAACACCATTCCACGCATACTTCTCCGCTCACGCAAACGTCTGTCAATTTGAATCGCTAATGACATAGAATCATTGAGACCAGAGGGACAGGGAATCCCACCATAACATCCTTTACATTATCTGACAGACCCTTCCGGAAAAGGGCCGCCAAAGCGTCGTCATTCCATTTGGTCAGGACTGCCCACCTACGGAATCTCTGACAGTATAACTCAGCGTCATCAAGCCCCTGATTTAATGCCAACAAGGTTTTTTCAGCTTGATCAGTGACATTAGGCTCATCGTACAATAACCCCAAAGCCTGAAAAAACGCATCAACATCACTCAAAACAGGATCCCCAGGTATCAGGGAAAAAGCCCAATCCTGAGGATCGCCGCGCAGGAGAGAGATGATAATTTGAACCTGCTGCGCTGCGTTTCCTGAGGACTTAGATTTTAAGGCAAAAAACAATTTACAATTATTTTTGAAATTCTGAAACTTAGCTCGATCCCCTAAAAACAAATCTGGCATGGGATCCTAGGTTCCACAACAGGCAACCTAGCAAGATATGCAGCAATACTCTGAACCTCAGTGGCAAGCTGATCCACACGGCCAGACAACTGTGCAAACTCCATTGGGAAAAAGATCCTCCCCAGCACCCAGAGATACAGAGGAAAAAAAAAAAAAAAAATGCAACAAACTGAAAAATATCTCTGACAACTCTGACAACCTTTTTTCTTTCACAATTTTT
>JARQOD010000004.1:524048460-524099042 GCA_033576555.1 Oophaga sylvatica | reverse complement strand
TGCAGTAAAGGACGAACTTGCCCTGGAGAGACCCCTTCGATCTGGATGATTTCATCAAGCATTGCATCCGGGTTGACACCCGTCTGTCTGAACGACGACAAGAGAAGTGGACCTCCATGAATCGTTAACTAACTCTTATAACTCCTCCTGCCATCAGTCACTAAAGAAGTGCCTACCGGAATGTCCGAGACACAGAACTAGAGCCAATGCAAGTGGATGCGATCCAGAGACGAGCGAGTGCAGAACGAAGAGAACAGAGATTTAAAGAGAATCTAGTCTGTACTGCGGGAAGCAGGACATTTTTCTTATTAACTGTCCAAGTCGTCCCACAAACCGTTCAAGAAAAATGGTGGCTGCCATAATGGATCCTGATTTTCCGACGAGGAGTCTTTCCTCTCAGAGACTGATTACGCTAAAGATGAGATCCAGTCCATATCATCCATAGTTCCACCTACCAGGAAGGAGAACCGAGAATCACATTATTTTGTAACTATCAAACTGAAGGTTAACTCCCAGTGGATCACCGCATCAGCCATGATTGACTCTGGGCCAGCGGGATGTTCATGGATTCTGCATTTGCTCAAAATCATGGCATAGATGTGCAGAAAAGACGTTCACCTATTGTGATGGAGACGGTAGATGGATCTCCACTGAATTCGGGGCCAGTGGATCATGAGACAGGACTTTTGGAGATCTTAATTGAGCCCCAGCATCGTGAGATGTTAACCTTCCTAATTATTTCTTCTCCACATTTTCCCATCATTTTAGGTTTGCCCTGGCTGCAGAAGCAAAATCCTATCATCGATTGGGAGATGAAAAAGATCAGTTTCCCGAAAAGGAAGTTCAAGCGTGGTTCCAAGTGAATCCACATTAGAAGCAGTTCAGAATCCAGAATTGCCTCAGCTCCCAGCGGTTGTACGAAGATTTCTTAGATGTCTGTGACAAGAAGGGAGCGGATACACTTCCTCCTCATCGACCATACGACTGCCCAATAGAACTACTCCCGGGAGCGGCTATACCGTTTGGAACTATCTACCCTTTAGCGGGTCCTGAACTGAAGGCTCTCAAAGAATTTATTGATGAAAATCTAAGCAAAAAATTCATTCGTCCATCATCTTCTCCCGCTGGAGCCCCTATATTCTTTGTTAAAAAGAAGGATGGAACTTACGGCCAGTAGTGGACTACAGGGAGCTTAATAAAGTCACGGTAAAAAAATCGTTATCCTCTACCGTTGATCCCGGAACTCCTAGAAAGAGTACAAAGTGCGAAGATCTTCACTAAGTTAGATTTACGTGGGGCATACAATTTAGTACGTATAAAGCCTGGAGATGAATGGAAAACGGCTTTTCGTACCCGATACGGACACTTTGAAAGTCTAGTGATGCCCTTCGGACTCGCCAATGCTCCAGCTACCTTCCAGCACCTGGCAAATGATATTTTCCGAGACCTGTTGGATCAGTTCGTGGTCGTTTATCTAGATGACATCCTGATCTTTTTAAACTCTATGGAGGAACATCAGACGCACGTAAGACAAGTGCTACAACGATTAAGGGAGAATTCGTTATATATTAAATTAGAAAAATGTGAATTCCATCAAGAAGAGATTCAGTTCTTGGGATACGTCATTTCACCTCAAGGATTACGGATGGATGCTAAGAAAAACGCAAGCTATCACCGAGTGGCCTATCCCTAAAAATGTGAAAGAAGTTCAGCGTTTTGTGGGGTTCGCCAACTTTTACAGACGCTTTATTAAGAACTTTTCAGAAATCGTGCTACCCATCACGCAATTAACAAAAAAAGGAGCAAAATTCATCTGGACACCTGAAGCACAAGAAGCGTTCTCTCGTTTAAAAACAAAATTCACAACGGCTCCCATATTACGCTATCCTGACCCTGAATTGGCTTTTATCATCGAGGTGGATGCTTCAGACTGTGCGGTCGGCGCTATCCTCTCTCAGAGGACAGGGGAAAAGAAGTTGCTGCATCCATGTGCATTTTTCTCACAACGTATGTCTGTAGCCGAGAAGAACTATGACGTGGGAAATAAAGAATTGCTCGCCATCATATCAGCATTCAAAGAGTGGAGACATCATCTCCAAGGGGCTGCACAACAAATTTTGGTGTTGACCGATCATCGCAATCTGGAGTTTATCAGGTCTGCAAAATGCCTCTCTCCTCGGCAGACCCGTTGGAGTCTGTTTTTGAATCAGTTCAATTTTGTCATTTCATATCGACCAGGCTCCCGCAACAAGAAAGCAGACGCATTATCCAGAATGTTTTCAACCGAGGCTAACCTTGTAACAACACCCAAACCCATTGTGGCAGATACTAAGATCTTGGGAGTAATACATGATGGAGATTTGCTGGAAGATTTGAAGGCAGCATACGAAACAGACTCGTTTCTATCACATCCATCAGGGGACGTGCATCTGCTTTTTAAAAATCAAGTATGGACTGATGTGGACGACTATATGTACCAGAAGCAGCTCGGTTGAGAGTCCTACAACTAGTGCACGATTCTAAGATTGCAGGACACAAAGGGACACAGAAAACGCAGGAGTTTTTATCACGTTTCTTTTGGTGGCCGAACTTTCAAGAAGACGTGAAGAAGTATGTTAATTCCTGTGACATCTGTGCCAGATATAAGACTCCACGTGCATCCCCTATGGGACTATTGCAGCCTCTCGCCATCCCAACACGACCATGGGGATCAATTTCAATGGACTTTATTGTAGATCTACCAGAGTCCAAGGGAAAGACATCCATTCTGGTAGTAGTGGATCGACTTACGAAAGCAGCGCATTTCATTCGATGTTCAGGTTTGCCTTCAGCAAAAGATACAGCTGATCTGATAATTTCCAATGTTTTTCGCCTCCACGGAGTGCCGGATGAAGTCGTTTCAGATCGAGGTGTGCAATTTACATCTAAATTTTGGCGCAGTTTATGCTCAGCACTAGACATCAAAGTACAATTGTCAACCGCTTACCATCCGCAATCTAACGGCCAGACAGAACGTACAAATCAGACGCTGGAGCAGTATCTTCGTTGCTATATTTGCCATCTGCAAGACGACTGGGTGGATCTGCTGCCATTTGCGGAATTTTCATATAATAATTCAAAGAATGCCTCTACGAAACAGACGCCATTTTTTGCAAATCTGGGATATCACCCAAACATCCTTCCCAAAAATCCTGTGGCACCATTAATACCAGCAGTCGCCGAAAGAATCTCTCTGCTACAGCAAAATCTGAATGTTCTGAAAGACACTCTAAAGCAGGGATGTCAAAGTCAAACACACCGAGGGCCAAAAAAAAAAATTTGCTACAAGCCGAGGGCCGGACTGACGCCGGCCCTGCTACCGGTGCATTGTGGGAAATGTAGTGTTGGTGCCAGGGCCGGCTCCAGGTTTTTATGGGCCCCGGGCGAAAGAGCCTCAGTGGGCCCCTTTAACACAGACCACGATTCATGATGCACAGATACAGCAGAGAAATATGGGTACAGTACAATGCCAAATACTTCACTTCTTCCATTACATGAGTGATATCTATTGTAAATTGTACAATAGCTCAAAAACCGCCAAATCCTCACAGCGCACAGTACAGACTGGACAGTACAGTCCTCCATACAATATTATGGGCACCACAGTCTCCCCCTCATCACCCATATAATACCCATGCAGGATGTCACCCCTCCATCCCCCATATAATGCTCCATACAGAATACTGGACCCAATATAATGCTCTATACAGGATACTGGACCCAATATAATGCTCCATACAGGATACTGGACCCAATATAATGCTCCATACAGGATACTGGTCCCCATATAATGCTCCATACAGGATACTGGTCCCCATATAATGCTCCATACAAAATATTGAGCTCTCCTCTGCACTGTACTGCGTTCTGCACTGTTACAGCTCAGGAAAGGGCGCTGTGGAAAGACTCCCCATTATCATCATGATTGTCTCCCCATCATCATCAATGCCTGCCCATTATCATCATCATTGCCTCCCCATCATCATCATGGCCTCCCCATTATCATCAATGCCTGCCCATCATCATCATCTCCTCCCCATCATCATCAATGCCTGCCCATCATCATCTTCTCCCCATCATCAATGCCTGCCCATTATCATCATCTTCTCCCCATCATCACCAATGCCTCCCCATTATCAGCAATGCCTGCCCATTATCATCTTCTCCCCATCATCATCATCAATGCCTCCCCATTATCAGCAATGCCTGCCCATCATCACACACAGACAGCACACAAGCACTCTCTCACATACTTATACACACCACACACACAAAGCACCGCGCTACATACACACAGACACACACAGAGACATACACACACACGTCTTACCTGTCCGACGTCCACGCGCTCTGTGCCACAGCCGGCCGCTGAATGATGACGTCATTCAGCGGCCTGCTGTGAGAGGAAGCACCGGCGCCCCCTGGAGCCCGGAGCTGCGGCAGCGGAGGCACGGGAGAGGTAAGTATTGTGCCAGCTGATGCCGGGGCCCTGAGCAAGCGGGGGGGGGCCCAGTGGCGGCGCTGACACCGCTCTCCTCCGCTAACGGGCGGGGGGGTGCCAGACTGCGAGTGGGCCCCCCCGCCTGCTCAGGGCCCTGGCACTTGCCCGGGTGTGCCGGGTGCTGACGCCGGCCCTGGTTGGTGCGTGCAAAACACCAGCAGGCGGCTGTGGCCTGCGGGCCGGATCTAATAGTAATTAAATATCATCCAGGGGGCCATAGATAATCAATTCGCGGGCCGGATCTGGCCCGCGGGCCTTGACTTTGACATATGGGCTCTAAAGGAAGCTCAGGAGAAATATAAAAAAGCGGCCGACAGGTATCGGAGACCCACTCCCACGTTTAGGATTGGAAATCGAGTGTGGTTATCCACTAAGAATTTGAAATTGAAGATTCCTTCTCCTAAATTAGGACAAAAATTTGTGGGACCATACAAAATCAGTAAGATTGTCAGTCCAGTGGCCGTACGTCTACAGCTACCAACATCAATGAAGATTCATCCTGTGTTTCATGTGTCTTTGTTGAAAGCCGCCACAGCCAATCCATTTCCAGAACGATCCCCTCCGCCTCCCGATGCAATTGAAGTGGACGGACAGGAGCAGTTTGTGGTGGAAAAGATCTTGGATTCCAGAATACACAGAAATCGTTTGCAATATTTAATCAAATGGCAAGGCTACGACACGGAGGAAAATTCATGGGAATCAGTAAGCAACATCAATGCTCCCGTTTGATTAGACAATTTCACCAGCGGTATCCTGCAAAACCTGGGCAAGTTGCGTCCAGAGGCCGCCGTTAAGACGGGAGTATTGTTAGGATTTGAACCTGTGAGCCATGGCTTGCTGGTCTGTTCCCTTGCTGTGGAGCTACTTCGGAACTTGAATAACTTCAGCCTGAAACCATATGACCTTCTTCTGGGATAGAGATCATCACCTGCCCTGCTGATTGTTCCCTCCCTGATTGAGACTGATTGGATAGAGATCATCACCTGCCCTGCTGATTGTTCCCTCCCTGATTGAGACTGATTGGACCTGCTATATATACCTGGCCCTGTGCAGCTTCCTGTTGCTGAGTATATTGTGGTGCTCAGTCTAACTGAGTGAAGCATTATCTGAGCTCCTGATCTGGAAGGTGTTCTGCTGACATCTTCCTATCTCTTGTGGAAACCCTGCTGTTCCTACTTCCAACTCTATTCACCTAAACGGACTTGGTGCTTGTGTGTGATCTCGGCCGGCCCATGCTCGGGCAGGCCCCGGCATCTGCTGACACAGTGAACTTCCACCGCCATATACTGCACCTCCAGAAGCCTTTCCACGGTCCGGTTACCTGTGCATCGCTGCTCCGGCCACTGACCTCCAGTCCAGTATCGCCAGTAACGTGACAGAATGTCAAAGAAGCGTCACATTAAATCAGCGGTATTTGAACATTTCACCATCACTCAAGATAGAAAACATTATTGTCTGTCAGTGTATGACAAATGATCCAGAAGAAAACAAATGCTGTGAAGCCAAGATCAGTGCATATTCAGGCAAAGATAAAAATGCTCCTACCTGAGCTTCTAATCTAAAGAGACATTTACAGCGCTTTCATCCAGAAGTACTGAAAGCAGTGGATGAGAAAGACTGCATCCAAACCAATGAACCAGTGCCCAGCTCTTCCAGCCAAACAAAGGAGCAGAGAACTTTGCAGCCATCAGTTGCAAGATATTTTGTCAGTGACAAAGTTACTGTGACAATGACAGTAGATACATTTAAAAAACAGATCATAGAGCTTGTTGTAAAGGATAGTGTGCCTATTTCATTATTTTCACGACCAGCTTTTATGTGTCTGAATGGGGAAATGGCCCGCAAGCTTGGTGTTTCTCTGGAGAGAGAGAGTATTAGAAAATTAGTAATCGAAGAAGCTTTTAAACAAAAGGAAGAACTTAAAAAAGGGACGCTTTCTGTTTCTTAAAATGCATGCCTGCACACGTCACAGAGTGAACTATTTTGCCATCAATGTCCGATTTGTTTGTGACAAAAATGAAATAGTTACCAAGACATTGGCAGTAAAAGACACCAAAGCTCATCACACCAGTGAGTTTCTCCAGGTCTTGGTGGAAAAGGTTCTGCAAGACTATGAACTTAAAAAAGAGCAAGTTCTTTCTGTCGTAACTGACAATGCTTCAAATATGATAAGTACTATTAAGCTAATGAATGAGAGTAATGATGGTGACCAGCAGCTAGAAGAACATTCTGGGTCCACAGACACAGAAATGTTTGAAATAGAGGAACACAGTATTGTAACTGAGGAGCAAACTGAAGTTTCTTCAGATGAACAGCAACATGATAGTTTAGATGATCTTATTGAAACTGTGTCAATACGTTTTCATTCATCACATGCGCTGTGTTGTGCATACGCTACAGCTGGCTATAAGAGACAGTCTGCAAGAAGGACATGCTGCTGCACTGATTGGCAAGGTGAGAAAATTGGCTACTGTTGCCAGAACCCCAAAAGTTGACTCAATTTTGAAGAGACGTGCTGGAAAAGGGGCAATTATTGATCAACCACACGATGGGGCAGTACTTAATGATTCAGCGCTTGGTTGAACTGAAAACCTTTCTTGTAGATATGGCTAACCGTCAACTGACGCTAAATGAAAGTCAGTGGAATCAGGTGACTGAGCTGGAAAAATTGCTAGAGCACCCATTTACAGTGACTAAAAAATTACAAGCAGAGGACTTAACTCCAGGTATTTTCTTAAAGGAGTGGAAGAACCTGATGTTTCGCCTGTCCCAAAGAGGAGGGTTAATCGCAAGTGGCATTGCTACATCAATGAAACGGAGAGAGGAGCTACTACTACAAAATAACATTCTTTTGGCAGCTGTTTATGTGGACCCAATGCATCGGATTCTTCTAGATGATCAACAGCTAACTAAAGGAAAAGAAGCTCTGTTTGAAATAGCAGTAAGGATGAAAGGGTTGCAGAACAGTCCAGGAGGAACAAGAAGAATTTGGTCGTCCTGCCACATCTTCACCCTCATCAACTGATGAAGAATTTAATTTCGAAAAATATTCGGATCACAAGGACCGTGCAAAGCGTTCCCGCATAGAAGAAGAGTCATCCCCATCAAAGAACACAGCCAGTACATTTCAGCAGAATTTTTCATGTTCACTAAAAGAAATTGAGAAATTTGACCGTTCATCAAAAATAACAGTGCAACAAGCGATTCCTCTGTATCCTGACATTGTCAGAGATGTTGCCCGAGTGGTTACGGCTTTGCCACCAACCCAAGTTAGTGTAGAGAGGTTGTTCTCTGCTCTCAAAATAATTAGATCAGATTTGAGGGCATCCATGAAGGAGGATCTGACAGAGGCAATACTTTATCTGAGGACAAATTTATAGATTTCTTCTTATTAACTGCATAACAGTGTTTATTGCATATTTACTTACAAGAGTTTAGAAAAGTTTATAAAAGTTATTTGCTATATTCTAATTGTATTCTAATAAATATAGTTTTTGCTCTAAGTGGTCTGTTTACTTATAATATGATGGTGAGAAACTGAATAAGCACGATGTTAATATTTTACAACAGTAAATTTATTGTTACGAATTGACCATTTATGAAGGAGTCGGAGTCGGAACCTGATAAAATCCAGGAGTCGGAGTCGCAACTGTGGCTTACCGACTCCACAGCCCTGGAAAGTACCTTAGAGACACAAAGGAGACAGACAATTAAAGACTGACGGTGCAAACCAAGTACAGGCGCTCTGTGCACCCTTGGGCAAACATTTAAGTGCTACTTCCTACCTGCTTGTTTTCACCTACCTCCACCTTTCTCTGGCTCTATAAAGCCATAGCTGTCAAAGAAAAGGAGGGTGGCGATAGAGAGAAACAAATAGGCAAGAAGGTGCACTTAAATGTTTGGCTATGCCATGTTGCACCGAGCTCCTGTACTTGGTTTGAACAGTCCTTCTGTGCTGACAAAGTCCCTTTAAAATATTATTCCACAACATCCTAGTGAAAACAAGGGAGACCTCTTTTGGGGTTGGTATTTCTGTTCTTACAGAGGTTACTAAAGCTCCATCTGTAACAATATTTCCACTGAACCAGCACTGCTGGTCTGAACTCTGTGTTCTCCCATGCTGCTGCATGAAGCAGCTTTGCCCTTGAAGCTTTGGTTGAGCGCAGAAGCTGGCCGGATCGGGAGGTAATGGTGTGCTTTAATGATTATCGCCGGCCTCAGAGCAGTGCTTACAAGCTCTATTGGAAAGTGCTTGTAAGCACTGTGCAAGTTCGGACACCGCTGCTACTTGATGGCCAGTAACCGAGGCAGTGAGTCATAAACAATAAAATAGCAAAATCACTATTTTTTGAGAATGGAAATGTATTTTAATAAGAAGTAAATTGCTGTTTTTTTACAAGCACTTTGCAATTTTACCAGTGAACATCCAGGAGACAAGCCTTTAACAAAAAAAAATCAAACCTTGATATAAGGATACTAGTCTGATAAATCCCGTTTTGATAGCGCTATGAGTTTGTGCAGTGAACACAATTCCCTTTTGTTTTAGTGTTTAAAGCTAGTTCTTTTTTTGGTCAAGTTTCATGTTTATGCAGTAAGTGCAGGTAAGGGTGCGGCCTCCCTTTCTTTGAGCTGGATATTGCATTTACACACGTGGTCAAAACTGTTGGTACCCCTCGTTTAATGACAGTAAAACCCATAATGGTCACAGAAATAACTTGAATCTACAAAAGTAATAATAAATCAAAAATCTATGAAAATGAACAAATGAAAGTCAGACATTGCTTTTCAACCATAATTCCACAAAAAAACTATAGGAGAGAAGAAGCGCACACAGGGTCTTATCCGATAATTTAAGAATCTGTTATTCAGAAAAACTGCTCAACCTGGTGCCCCTTTGATAAGGCACATAAACGTCAGCTGCCGCAGATCCACGGGTCAGAGGTGGACCATATCAGGAACCATACAAAGGAATTTTGTGGATATAGTCTGCGCTACTGAACAAATAGAAATCCGGACGTATTGATGAAGAAGAATGGTGGTTTTATTCAACGTGTTTCGAAGTCTATATATGACTTCTTCTCAGGAAATACCACATACATAACACATATGTATGTGGTATTTCCTGAGAAAGAAGTCATATGTAGATTTTGAAACGCGTTGAATAAAACCACCATTCTTCTTCATCAATACGTCCGGATTTCTATTTGTTCAGCATCGCAGACAATATCCACAAAATCCCTTTGTATGGAACCAGGCTTCCATGGAATTTAAAAAAAAATAAAACTCATGAAATAGGCCAGGGCAGAATGATGGTACCCTTAACTTAATAGTTTTGTTGCACAACCTTTTGAGGCAGTCGCTGCGATCAAATGATTTGTGCAACAGTCAATGAGACTTCTGCACCGCTCGACAGGTATTTTGGCCACTCCTCAAGAGCAAACTGCTCCAGTTGTCTCGTGTTTGAAGGTTGCCTTTTCCAGACGTCATGTTTCAGCTCTGTACCCTGCACAGATTCTAGACACCCTGTGCCAGATGCAGCAAAGCAGCCCCAGAACATAACAGAGCCTCCTCCATGTTTCACAGTAGGGACAGTGTTCTTTTCTTGATATGTTTCACTTTTCCGTCTGTGAACATAGAGCTGATGTGCCTTGCCAAAAAGGTCCATTTTTGTATCATCTGTCCATAGGACATTCTTCCAGAAGCTTTGTGGCTTGTCAACATGTAGTTTGGCAAGTTCCAGTCTGGCTTTTTTATTATTTTTTTCAGCAATGGTGTCCTCCTTGGTCGTCTCCCATGAAGTCCCCTTTGGCTCATACAACGACAGATGGCGCGATCTGACACTGATGTTCCTTGAGCTTGAAGTTCACCTTTAATCTGTTTAGAAGTTTTTCTGGGCTCTTTTGTTACCATTCGTATTATCCGTCTCTTTGATTTGTCATCAATTTTCCTCCTGCGGCCACGTCCAGGGATGTTGGCTACAGTCCTGAGACAACTATTTCCTTCGCTTCCTCTGGTCCATGTTGAGTGTGATACACACCATGTCACCAAACAGCACAGTGAGTATCTGTAGCCCTCTATACAGGCCACTCACTGATTAGAAGATTGTAGACACCTGTGATGCTAATTAGTGGACACACCTTGATTTAACATGTCCCTTTTGTCACATTATTTTCAGGGGTACCATCATTTCTGTCCAGTCCTATTTCATGAGATTTATTTGTATTTAAATTCTGTGGAATTATGGTTGAAAAGCAATGTCTGACTTTCATTTGTTCATTTTCATAGATTTTTGATCTATTATTACTTTTGTCAGATTCAAGTTATTTTTGTCACTATTGTGGGTTTTTCTGTCATTAAATGAGGGGTACCAACAATTTTGAATACGTGTGTATATAGTTTCTCATTTTGCTGGGTACTCATGTTTGGGACCAATTCCTAATCAGCTCTAATTCACATTGACACAGCAGGGTATATGTTCATTTTTTTTCTGTCTTAGGTTTTGTCTGTTTAATGGCCAATTTGAACATGCTCCTATTTTGCATGATACCAATTTTATACTGCAGTTAATTTTTTCCGTCTAGTGTGCACAAATTGGAGGACAAATATGTAGTCTAATTGAACAATGAGAGATTACCTCTCCCCACCTTCCCCCAATCCTGTGGGACAATGAAATGAAATGAGAGCTGTGGGATATAAAAGTGGCCTGCCACTGTTAACAGGGTGACTACAGAACGTCAGCCCAGGAACCACAGTTCCAACTGATGGAATACAGATCTGCTCCACTGAAACCACAAAGTAGTTTGGAGAACCCAGGTTGGGACAATCATGTCACCTGGCCACATTCCTCGCTGTGCTCGGTCAGCTTTCTAAGCTTGCCGCTACCTCCTCTCTGTGGGTGCCCGCCTAAAACATGGTGCTACTGGTTGGGGTAATTGGCCCTGGATGCCCTGAAGTTGTGGAGGTTCTAATCCTCGGCAAGCCAGCAGAAGGATGATTACTATGTACATATATATGTAGTTCACTCACTCAGCGGTACACGAAGGTAGAAAACAGGAACACTGTCTCTTTAAATCTTTTGTTTACTTATTAGACAGATGGCATAACCCCTTAACGACCGCGATACGCCTTTTAACGGCGGTCATTAAGGGTACTTAAACCACAGCACCGTTAATTAACGGCCTGTGGAAAAAGTGAATAGCGCCCCCCAGAGGCGCATTTTCTCCGGGGTCTCGGCTACCGGGGTAGCCGAGACCCCAGAGAACATGAATCGGGTCGGTTTTTACCGACCCGATGTTGCAATCGCCGTTATTAACCCTATAACGGCGATCGCAACAAAAAAAAAAAAATCTGATGTGCCATTTAATTTCTCTGTCCTCTGATGTCCCCGATCCCCCCCTTGTGGCCCCCAATGTGCCCCTTGTGGCCCCCGGGCCCACCTGCCTCCTCCGGTGGGCGCCGCCATCTTGAATGGCGGGCGCATGCTCAGTGCGCCCGCCGCGATCTGCAGGGGGGGGTGGGCAATTTTCTCTGGGGTCTCGGCTGCCGAGGGTAGCCAAGACCCCAGAGAACATGATCCGGGTCGGTATTTACCGACCCCGGTGTCGCGATCGCCGTTATACCGAGGGGAGAGAATTAGGGTCCCCAGTACCTTCGATTTTCCCCCCCCCCCCATACCTCCCGGTGTCCTCCGGCAGGTCCCAGGCTCCCGGCGTCTTCTTCCTGTAAAAAGAAAATGGCGCAGATTCAAAAAAAATGTTCATTCATTCTCCTAAAAGTACATTTTGATCACTGTGATAAATTATCACAGCGATCAAAATAAAAAAAAACAGTACATACCCCCCCTTTATCACTCCCTTAGTTAGGGACATATAATAAAATATAGAAATTATATTTATTTTCATTTTTCCGTTAGGGCTAGGGTTAGGGTTAGGCTGGGTTCATGCTGCGTTATGGCAGTCCGTTAGACGGACTGCGTTACACCGCGGTATAACGTGGTGTAACGCAGTCCGTTAACGCTGCAATTCACCCCCATTTGAGGGCGCATCGCGACGCATGCTGTAAAGCGGCATGCGTTCGCGACGTGCCATCATTCAGGGACGGAGCCTCAGATGCGGGCTGCAGCGTCTGAGCTCCGTCACCGCTAGCGCAGATGCTGATTCGTTTGCGCTAGCGGTTATAGCATAACGCGATCGCGTTATGCTATACCGTTACCAGCCCGTCAACGCTATGTGTTGAACAGGCTGGTAAAACACAAAATGAACCTAGGGTTAGGGTTATAATTAGGGTTAAGGTTACAATTAGGGTTAGGGCTACAATTAGGATTAGGGTTACAATTAGGGTTGGGATTAGGGTTAGGATTAGGGTTAGGGATGGGATTAGGGTTAGGGGTGTGTTGGGGTTAGGGTTGGAGCTAGAATTGAGGGTTTTCCACTATTTAGGCACATCAGGGGGTCTCCAAACACGACGTGGCGTTCAAAAAGTCAAATAGCGCTCCCTCCCTTCCGAGCCCTGCCGTGCGCCCAAACAGTGGTTTACCCCAACATATGGGGTATCAGCATACTCAGGACAAATTGCACACCAATTTTGGGGTTCTAATTTCTCTTGTTACCCTTGGGAAAATAAAAAATAGCTGGCTAAAAAAATCATTTTTGAGGAAAAAAATTTTTTTTATTTTCACGGCTCTGCGTTTATAAATTTCTGTGAAGCACTTTGGGGTTCAAAGTGCTCACCACACATCTAGATAAGTTCCTTAGGGGGTCTAGTTTCCAAAATGGGGTCACTTGTGGGGGTTATCCACTGTTTAGGCACATCTGGGGCACTGCAAACGGAACATGACCCCCATCAACGTCTGCATTCCAAAACGTTATTACTTCCTTTCCAAGCCCTGCTGTGCACCCAAACAGTTCCCCCCCCACATATTTGGTATCAGCGTACTCAGGACAAATTGGACGACAACTTTTGGGGTCCAATTTCCTTGTGAAAAATCAAAAATTTGGGACTAAAAAATCATTTTTGTGGAAAATTGTTTTTTTGTTTTTTTTTTTCACACCCAGGCATTATAAACTTTTGTGAAACACTTGGGGGTTCAAAGTGCTCACCACAGATCTAGATAAGTTATTTAGGGGGTCTAGTTTCCAAAATGTGGTCACTTGTGGGGTTTTCCACTGTTTAGGCACATCTGAGGCACTGCAAACGGAACATGACCCCCATCAACATCTGCATTCCAAAACGTTATTACTTCCTTTCCAAGCCCTGCCGTGCGCCCAAACAGTGGTCCCCCCCCCCCCATATATGGGGTATCAGCGTACTCAGAACAAATTGGACAACTTTTCTGGTCTAATTACTCCTGTTACCCTTGGGAAAATAAAAAATTGGGGACTAAACGATCAGGTTTGTGGAAAAAATATGATTTTTTATTTTCACGCCCGGGCGTTATAAACTTCTGTGAAGCACTTGGGGGTTCAAAGTGCCCACCACACATCTAGATAAGTTCCTTAGGGGGTCTAGTTTCCAAAATGGGGTCACTTGTGGGGGTTTCCACTGTTTATACACATCAGGGCCTCTACAAATGCGACATGGCATCCAGCCAATTCTGCGTTGAAAAAGTCAAACGGCGCTCCTTCCCTTGCGACCTCTGCCGTGCGCCCAAAAAGTGGTTTACCCCCACATATGGGGTATCGGCATGCTCAGGACAAATTGCACAAAAACTTTTGGGGTCTTGTTACCCTTGGGAAAATAAAAATTGGGGTGAAAAGATCATTTTTGTGGAAAAAATATGATTTTTTTTTTTCACGGCTCTACGTTATAAACTTGTGTGAAGCACTTGGAGGTTCAAAGTGCTCACCACACATCTAGATAAGTTCCTTAAGGGGTCTAGTTTCCAAAATGGGGTCACTTGTTGGGGGTTTCCACTGTTTAGGCACATCAGGGGCTCTCTAAACGCGACATGGCATCCAGCCAATTCTGCGTTGAAAAAGTCAAACGGCGCTCCTTCCCTTGCGACCTCTGCCGTGCGCCCAAAAAGTGGTTTACCCCCACATATGGGGTATCGGCATGCTCAGGACAAATTGCACAAAAACTTTTGGGGTCTTGTTACCCTTGGGAAAATAAAAATTGGGGTGAAAAGATCATTTTTGTGGAAAAAAAATGATTTTTTTTTCACGGCTCTACGTTATAAACTTGTGTGAAGCACTTGGAGGTTCAAAGTACTCACCACACATCTAGATAAGTTCCTTAAGGGGTCTTGTTTCCAAAATGGGGTCACTTGTGGGGGTTTTCCACTGTTTAGGCACATCTGAGGCACTGCAAACGGAACATGACCCCCATCAACATCTGCATTCCAAAACGTTATTACTTCCTTTCCAAGCCCTGCCGTGCGCCCAAACAGTGGTCCCCCCCCCCCATATATGGGGTATCAGCGTACTCAGAACAAATTGGACAACTTTTGTGGTCTAATTACTCCTGTTACCCTTGGGAAAATAAAAAATTGGGGACTAAACGATCAGGTTTGTGGAAAAAATATGATTTTTTATTTTCACGCCCGGGCGTTATAAACTTCTGTGAAGCACTTGGGGGTTCAAAGTGCCCACCACACATCTAGATAAGTTCCTTAGGGGTCTAGTTTCCAAAATGGGGTCACTTGTGGGGGGTTTCCACTGTTTATACACATCAGGGCCTCTACAAATGCGACATGGCATCCAGCCAATTCTGCGTTGAAAAAGTCAAACGGCGCTCCTTCCCTTGCGACCTCTGCCGTGCGCCCAAAAAGTGGTTTACCCCCACATATGGGGTGTCGGCATGCTCAGGACAAATTGCACAAAAACTTTTGGGGTCTTGTTACCCTTGGGAAAATAAAAATTGGGGTGAAAAGATCATTTTTGTGGAAAAAATATGATTTTTTTTTTTCACGGCTCTACGTTATAAACTTGTGTGAAGCACTTGGAGGTTCAAAGTGCTCACCACAAATCTAGATAAGTTCCTTAAGGGGTCTAGTTTCCAAAATGGGGTCACTTGTTGGGGGTTTCCACTGTTTAGGCACATCAGGGGCTCTCTAAACGCGACCTGGCATCCAGCCAATTCTGCGTTGAAAAAGTCAAACGGCGCTCCTTCCCTTGCGACCTCTGCCGTGCGCCCAAAAAGTGGTTTACCCCCACATATGGGGTATCGGCATGCTCAGGACAAATTGCACAAAAACTTTTGGGGTCTTGTTACCCTTGGGAAAATAAAAATTGGGGTGAAAAGATCATTTTTGTGGAAAAAATATGATTTTTTTTTCACGGCTCTACGTTATAAACTTGTGTGAAGCACTTGGAGGTTCAAAGTACTCACCACACATCTAGATAAGTTCCTTAAGGGGTCTTGTTTCCAAAATGGGGTCACTTGTGGGGGGTCCATTCTGTAATGCTGTAGATAAGCCCCCGATGTCACCTGAAAGAGAAGAAAAACGAGTCAGATTATACTCACCCAGGGGCGGTCCGGGGTCCGGTCCAATGGGTGTCGCGGTCCGGCGCCTCCCATCTAGCGAAGACGTTCTCTTCTTTGCTTCCAGTCGCTGCTCCGATGCAGGCACACTGCTCTAGGACGTCCTCGCTAGAAGATGGGAGGCGCCTGACCGGACCGCGACACCCGTCGGACCGGACCCCGGACCGCCCCTGGGTGAGTAAATCTAAATCGTTTTTCTTCTCTTTTAGATTACATCGGGGGCTTATCTATAGCATTACAGAATGCTGTAGATAAGCCCCTGATGACGGTGGCTGTAGCTTATAGTCGAAAAATGGGGTGACAGATTCCCTTCAATGGTGTTCACTAAAGGGGTTAACTAGTGGGACAGTTTTATAGGTCGGGAAAAATTGGAAAATTTCAAGTTTGCAAAATATGGTGATGCAAAAACTATTTTTTGCAATAAAAAGCGTCCTTTAGTGTGTGACAGCTGCCAAATATAAAAACCTGCTATAAATAGTAAATCAAACCCCCTTAGTTAGGGAAAAATAATAAAATTAAAAAAATAATAATTATTTCCATTTTCCCATTAGGGTTAGGATTGGGGCTAAAGTTAGGGTTAGGGTTGGGGTTAGGTTTGGATTATAGTTAGGGTTTGGATTACTGTTAGGGTTGGGATTAGGGTTGCGGTTAGGGTTAGGGTTGGGATTAGGATTAGGTGTTGGAATTAGGATTAGGGTTGGGGTGTGTTAGGGTTAGGTTTGTGGTTAGGGTTATGGTTAGGGCTGGGATTAGGGTTAGGGGTGTGTTGGGGTTAGGGTTGGAGTTAGAATTAGGGAGTTTCCACTGTTTAGGCACATCACAGGCTTTCCAAACGCGACATGGCGTCCGATCTCAATTCCTGCCAATTTTTGTTTGAAAATTTCAAATGGCGCTCCTTCCCTTCCGAGCTCTGCCGTGCGCCCAGACAGTGGTTTTCCTCCACATATGGGGTATCAGCGTACTCAGGACAAATTGGACAACTTTTGGGGTCCAATTTCTCCTCTTACCCTTGGGAAAATAAAAAATTGGGGACTAAAAATCAATCATGTTTGTGGAAAAAATATGATTTTTTTTTAGCTCTACTTTATAAACTTGTGTGAAGTACTTGGGTGTTCAAAATGCTCACTACACATCTAGATAAGTTCCTTAGGGGGTCTAGATTCCAAAATGGTGTCACTTGTGGGGGGGTTTCCACTGTTAGGCACATCAGGGGCTCTCCAAACGCGTCATGGCGTCCGATCTCAATGCCAGACAATTTTGGTTTTAAAAAGTCAAACGGCGCTCCTTTCCTTCCGAGCTCTGCCATGTGCTGAAACAATGGTTCCCCCCACATATGGGTATCAGCGTACTCAGGAGAAATTGCACAACAACTTTATCTGTCAATTTTCTTCTTTTACCAAAAGATCAATTTTGTGACTAAAAAGTTAAAGGGAACCTGTCACACCCCCTCCCCCCGGGCATTTTTAAGTAAAAGAGTCCCTCCACAGGAAAATGATCAGCACATCCGACGCAGCACGCGGGATGAAAACGAAATTGGAAGGACTGGGAGAAGGGGGCAGGCGCAGCTAAACATGTTGACTGCATAGGCGCCAGATTCCCAGCCCCACAGTGCGAATATATGATAACACTGCGGGGAGGGATCTGGTGCCTGAAAAAGACGCAGGCGCAATAGCCTTGTCAGTCCCCGGGCAGCGCGCAGTGCGCATGCCCGAGGACTGTTCCAAGAGCGCAGGCGCCCCACGGCAGGTTACTCAAAGAAAAACAAAGGGGCTGTGACGCTAAAGGGGGTTATGGACGGATGGGAGGAGGATTACACAGGGGGAGACGCCGACCTATGGGACGCAATTATGGTATGGGGACATATTTATAAAAGTCTATATTTCAGCGTTGCAGGGGACCAGAAACATAAGAGCCACCTTCACAGACTGCTGCCTTAGTGCTTCTGAAGGTGGCTCTTTTACTTAAAAACGCCCGGGGGGGTGACAGGTTCCCTTTAAATGTTAATTTTTTTCCTTCCAGATTCCAAAACTTCCTGTGAAGCACCTGAAGGGTTAATAAACTTCTTGAATGTGGTTTTGAGTACCTTGAAGGGTGCAGTTTTTAGAATGGTGTCACTTTTGGGTATTTTCTGCCATATAGACCCCTCAAAGTGACTTGAAATGTGAGGTGGTTCCTAAAAAAATGGTTTTATAAATTTTGTTGTAAAAATGAGAAATCGCTGGTCAAATTTTAACCCTTATAACTTCCTAACAAAAAAAAATATGGTTTCAAAATTGTGCTGATGTAAAGTAGACATGTGGGAAATGTTATTTATTAACTATTTTGTGTGACATATCTCTCTGATTTAAGGGAATAAAAATTTAAAGTTTGAAAATTGCAAAATTTTCGCTATATTTCCGTTTTTTTCATAAATAAACCCAAGTTATATCGAAGAAATTTACCACTCTCATGAAGTACAATATGTCACGAGAAAACAGTCTCAGAATCACTGGGATCCATTGAAGCGTTCCAGAGTTATAACCTCATAAAGGGACAGTGGTCAGAATTGTAAAAATTGGCCCGGTCATTAACATGCAAACCACCCTCGGGGGTAAAGGGGTTAAAGGGAATCTGTCCGTAGCATCAGCCTCCTAAGTCGTCTACAGTCATGGCCAAAAGTTTTGAGAATGACACAAATATTATATTTTCACATGATCTGCTGCCCTCTGGTTTTTATGTGTGTTTGACAGATGTTTTTATCACAGACAGAAATATAATAATTGCAAACATATGAGTAACAAAAGCTTATATTGACAGTTAGAATGAGTTAATGCAGCAAGTCAATATTTGCAGTGTTGACCCTTCTTCTTCAGGACCTCTGCAATTCTCCCTGGCATGCTCTCAATCAACTTCTGGACCAAATCCTGACTGATAGCAGTCCATTCTTGCACAATCTATGCTTTCATTTTGTCAGAATTTTTAGGTTTTTGTTTGTCCACCCGTCTCTTGATGATTGACCACAAGTTCTCAATGGGATTAAGATCTGGGGAGTTTCCAGGCCATGGACCCAAAATCTCTATGTTTTGTTCCCTGAGCCATTTAGTTATCACCTTTGCTTTATAGCAAGGTGCTCCATCATGCTGGAAAAGGCATTGTTGATCGCCAAACTGCTCTTGGAGGGTTGGGAGAAGTTGCTCTTGGAGGACATTCTGGTACCATTCTTTATTCATGGCTGTATTTTTAGGCAAGACTGTGGAGAACCGATTCCCTTGGCTGAGAAGCAACCCCACACATGAATGGTTTCAGGATGCTTAACAGTTGGCATGAGACAAGACTGGTGGTAGCGCTCACCTTGTCTTCTCCCAATGAGGCGTTTTCCTGATGTCCCAAACAATCGAAAAGGGGATTCATCAGAGAAAATAACTTTACCCCAGTCCTCAGCTGTCTACTGCCTGTACCTTTTGCAGAATATCAGTCTGTCCATGATGTTTTTTCTGGAGAGAAGTGGCTTCTTTGCTTCCCTCCTTGAGACCAGGCCTTGCTCCAAGAGTCTCCGCCTCACAGTGCGTGCAGATGCACTCACACCTGCCTGCTGCCATTCCTGAGCAAGCTCTGCAGTGCTGGTAGCCCGATCCTGCAGCTTAAACACTTTTAAGAGACAGTCCTGGCGCTTGCTGGTCTTTCTTGGGTGCCCTGGAGCCTTTTTGGCAACAATGGAACCTCTCTCCTTGAAGTTCTTGATGATGCGATAGATTGTTGACTGAGGTGCAATCTTTCTAGCTGTGATACTCTTCCCTGTTAGGCCATTTTTGTGCATTGCAATGATGACTGCACGTGTTTCTTTAGAGATAACCATGGTTAACAGAAGAGAAACAATGATGCCAAGCACCAGCCTCCTTTTAAAGTGTCCAGTGGTGTCATTCTTACTTAATCATGACAGATTGATCTCCAGCCATGTCCTCATCAACACCCACACCTGTGTTAATGGAGCAATCACTGAAAAGAGGTTAGCTGGTCCTTTTAAGGCAGGGCTGCAATGATGTTGAAATGTGTTTTGGGGGATAAAGTTCATTTTCTAGCCAAATATTGACTTTGCAAGTAATTGCTGTTAAGCTGATCACTCTTTATAACATTCTGGAGTATATGCAAATTGCCATTAGAAAAAGTGAAGCAGTAGACTTTGTAAACATTAATATTTGTGTCATTCTCAAACTTTTGGCCATGACTGTATATGGGCACGCAGGTCATAGGACACTGAATAAAATGATACCTTCATATCTGCCATCCGATGTGTCATTCCAGATAAATCCATATTAATATGTAAATGAGCTGTTTCCTTTATAGTCACCTGAAAAGTGTTAACTTTTTCGATGCTTCTGGATTTTGATTCTATTATGGCTTTTTCTAGATGCCGCGGTTGCATTATCTATGGGACTGATGTCTAAGCTGAAGCTACATATGGATTCTTTGCTCCGAGAGGTAAGATGCTGTGTCGGCTGCTGCCTCTGCCCACACGGGTGACCATCCTAAACCATGTAGTACCACCCTACGGGTGTCGTATTCTGGGGACATAGTCAGGGCTATCCTATTAGGGCTGCTGAACCGGAGTTGCCCGCTTGTTACAACTTCCCTTTAAATGATGAGTGCCAGTATTATATGATGTGTCAAGGCATATGAAGCTAATAGATGGATCGGCCTGCTTTCCCGAGGCGCCTCCCGAGGAAGCAGAGCGAAACGCGCATCGGGGCAGAGGGACGTCTGTGGATAGACACCAGCTTTATCAGTATGCATGGATTTTTGTTAATGCATTGTTTACATTGTCTCTTACTGCACTGAAGGGGTTAGTTTGGCCACAAATTCACCTTATATAGTCACATTAAGCATCATGCTATTCTGTGGTAAATGAGGTTTAGTTCGGTAACCATCCCCCAATTGAGCTATATGACACATGTGAATGCATGGGATCCATGATTATAAACTTGGGCTGAAGTGAGGTATTTTCCTATGGAGGGTATACGTTCCTCTTTATTATGATCTTTGCATCTTCTGTGTAAACGGTTTTAAATATTGTTTATAATAAAGACATTTTTGTATTTGTTTATACCATTGTGTGGTACCATTCTTTATTACTGGTTGGTTGCCATGTATTTGATACACACTGCATACAGACAGATCTCCTATTCCTGACAAGGTTGGTGTCAGAATAAGTCCAAGTGTATTCAGTTTCCACCCTAGCATATCTGGCAAGTATTCAGACCACCCTCCCTGTCTGACTGCTGGAGCTTGTAGTGAGAAGCCTGTGATCTCAGCAGCAGAGAGGAGGGACATTAAGAAGCTACTAATTAGGCTAGGTGGGCAGAAATTGAGTTTAACCTTTCAAAATACGTTTTACATCCATTCTAATATTGATATTCAAAGTAGGCGCACCAGCCTCATCAGGTCCAAGATATCTACTATGCGTGAACATAACGGTCGCGGTCACAGTGTGCCAACGCAACCAGCCTCTTGCGGGAGGGGGGCCGCCAATGCCAGGACCAATTTCTTTCAGCTGGATGTGCGCCCTAGAGTGCACATTCAGCTGAAGAGCATTGCGACCCGCCAGCTCTCTGCACTACAATATACGCCGCCAGCCAATCAGAGGCTGAAATCTGAACTCAACATGCCCATCAGAACCAGTGCACGGCAGACACGTCATGAGCCACCCATAGCTGGCATGCTGAGGTCAGTACAGGTTATAAAAGAGGACGCCGTACGTCGTGGGAGTCGAGGAAGGGAAGAAGAATTGTTTATTATTTTTATTTTAATGTGTTGGAAAAGAACATCAGAAAGGATATTATCCCAGAAAGGGGCTCAGGATGGGGGACACTATACAAGGTAGGGGCCCAGGTTGGAGGTCATTGTTGTAGGATCGGTGACGTTATATCAGGAAGGGGGACATTGTTACAGGAAGGGGCCCAGGACAGGGGAAATTACACCACTAAAGTTCACAGGGTGGGTGACATTATACAAGGAAGGAGCCCCAGGATGGTAGACATTGTTATAGGATGGGTGACATTATACCAGGAAGGAGGACGTGGTTACAGGAAGGGGCCAAGGACATGGGACATTATACCACTAAACGGGCCAGGAAGGGGTCCAGTATAAGGGACCTTATTATAGGATGGGTGCCTGGACATGGGATATTATTACAGAAAGGGGCCAGGACATTATTACAAGGAGGGTGAGCACATACAGTGGGGAAAATAAGTATTTGAAACCCCACCGATTTTGCAAGCTTTCCCACCTACAAAGAATGGAGAGGTCTGTAATTTTTATCGTAGCTACACTTCAACTGTCAGAAAAATAAAAAAGTCCAGAAAATCACATTGTAAGATTTTTAAATAATTAATTTGCATTTTATTGCATGAAATAAGTTTTTGGTACAGAAACCTTTGTTTGCCATTACAGGGATCAGACGTTTCCTGTAGTTCTTGAATAAGTTTACACGCACTGCAGCAGGGATTTTGGCCCACTCCTCCATACAGATCTTCTCCAGATCTTTCAGGTTTTGGGTGAACTTTGAGTTTCAGCTCCCTCCAAAGATTTTCTATGACATTCATGTGTGGAGACTGGCTGGGCCACTCCAGGACCCTGAAATGCTTCTTAGATCGGGGTCACACTTGCGAGTGCAATGAGAGTCTCCCGGATCAATACCCGGCACTGACTCCGGCACTCGGACCGGAGCGTGCAGCTGCATAGAAATACATGTAGCCGCACACTCCGGTCCCGTGTGCCGGCGGCAGTGCCGGGTATTGAGGCGAGAGACTCGCGCGAGTGTCAATGTATGTACCTTATATTATGAAATCCAGTGACAGATCCACTATAAGCTGTTACTCCTTTAATAGTCGTCCTTGTTTCTTTGTATCTTAGGTTCCAATCAGGTTTGATGATGTGGCGTTGTACTTTTCGGCAGAGGAGTGGGAGAGCTTGGGAATGGTGGATAAGATGATGTACATGGATGTCATGCTGGAGAATTACTACACCCTTTCTTCTCTTGGTAAAACATTATTGTCAAAATGACAACTTTTATGGCTTCTATGGGCACTTAAAGCAGAGGTGTATCTAAGTTTTCCAGCACCCGGGCAAGAATTCAGTTTGCACCCCCTTTACCCCCTCAAGCACACATGCAGCCGACGAGAAGCTCTAACTCATTCTCTCAATGTTCAGTGAAAAACTGAGAGAAGCAGGAAGAGAATCTAGTTGTCATGTGACTGTAATTATGAAAATTGCATATGAGCGAAGTGTCCATGTGATGACTGCTGGAACCGGCCAGCAAAGCTGAATCCTGACAGTGAGGATATTACACGCTGTTGGGATTGCCTGCAGGGCTTCATTTTATAATAAAAGGGCTCGTCCAGGTTTGAGATGAAAGGTTTTTGCAGGCTTCTGAATTCTCACAGCGCATGCACTGCACACTTTTAGGATTCTCCTTTGCTGGTGGCAAGAGTGGACGGTCATGTGGGCACAAGTATGCAAAGTGTATACTTCTGGCTACCTTATGACTAGACGTGTTGGACCTTGCGCAATTCATTTTAATTATAGAGACTCACAAGGAATACAGTGCAAATGTCCATGCAATACAAAAATCAATTTTATTAATTTAAACAGCAAACGGAACATCAAATGGAAGATTGGGGGACTAAAAAGTGACTAGTGCAAAAAGACCGCATGCCAATATGGCAGAGGTACAGGTAAGTGTCCACATGAGGTGACGGTATGGCCACACAATTACTCGGATAATCATAAATATTAACATTATATAATATGACACAATCAATATGCAATATTGTATTCAGCAAATGGACTGATCTATGTACAAATATATCATGTCATATATATATAAATGGTGGACATACCAGATCGTAATATGCTGGACTCCGCTAGGACCCCCGCCACCCCAGTGGGGTGACTCATGATATATATGTTGTAAGCTTTTCAGGGGATATAGCTCTGGGATCGCCGTCCGGGTAGACAGAGTGGCACGGAAACAGTTCATTCATAGACAGCAGTTCTGGTAAAAACTGGCCGCAACCAGTTTTATTAAAGTCTACAGCCAACAGAACATAATCAAAACCAAATCATAAACCTAAGACCTGGGCTTGTACAGCCACTTACTGCACTTAGATAGATTTCCCTATCTATCCGGGACCAGACTCTACCAGCCTGGGCCAAAACAACACATATGGTCAGCATTTACCAGCATGTAGTTTCATAGAGTCTCCTCCTTGTGTCTGAAGGCACCTTCAGCGTCCAGACTTGAGAGAGCTCCCCTCCTATTCAGCAGCTATCCGCATGGATTCTCACAGAGACTACTCCTGTGTCCGGGGTACATCGAGCACCCAGACTGAGATAGCTCAAACTCCTGGAGATACCTTCTGTGCCTGGACCCCTCCTGTGTCCAGACTAAGCGAGCTCTCTGACTGTGCTCCCAAGCACCTACTTCTGGCTTCCTAATCAATACCTGAGTGTCTTCAGGTTTGAGCTGCAAGTGTGTATTGAATGGAAGGTGTAGTGACCTTTCTCCACCACTAGTTTTACAAAGCCATACATTCCCCTTATAGTAGTCAGCAAAGTAACTAGGTGAAATGTACATCCCATTCAACATATATCCCTTCACTGTCTCACATATCCCCCCCCTCTTCTCCAGACCGGAGGGCTGGTCATCCAGACCGGAGGACTGGTCAACAATCCAAAAGAGACAGTGAACTCTGGACAAGTCATGGCCATCATCAGCTTCATCTTCACCTGAAGCATGGCCATCATTAGCTTCATCTTTACTATTGTCATCTGTATCTTCACCTGAGGCATGGACACTACCCTGTACCCTTCCAGGCCTATACTCTCTGCGGGCCTCGGGTGTCCTGCACGGTTTCTGCTTGACCTTAGTGCCGGCTCAGTTTCGGTATAGTGCCTCCCCAGAGAAGTACGACCAGGCACGTCAGAACACCTCTGCTGATTCTTCCACAGAAACTCTCGTACCTCCTGTTTTTGGGCACTGACCCTGTGTCACCAACTGTCACAGGAGGTATAGGGGTTTTTTCACCTTTCTCTAATTCCCCCTGAACCTTTTTTAGCACATCTACTTTCTTAAATATCAGTTGGTTCATAAATTCTATTTCACAGAACTTAAGCACCTCTGCCATGGTCTCTAACCATTTTGAGCCACACTGTTCAAACGATTGGCACTGTAGAGGAAGCTGATCGTTTTTCTTTTTCGGTACACATAATTCATCCTCTTCTTGTACAGGCTCACTTTGCATAAGACTCAGAGCTCTTACTTCTTTCTCCAGGAGATCCTCATGGCTCTGATCACGCTCCTTCATCACAGTTTGGAGTTTTTTCTGAGAAGTAATCAATTCATCTTGTACCTGTGCAACCACTTTTTCTCGATCCGGCAAGGCACCACACACACACCTTCCCTTTCACCTCGTGATCTCTGGAGCAACTGCTGGAACCGCTCATGTTCCCGGCGAAGAGATGCCACATCCAGTTCACACTGCTGCAGCTGCTTGCGTAATGCAACATTATCAGTCTTCATTTCTTTGGTGGAAACCTCATGGATACGCATCTTCTCCTGTAGTTGTTGGACGTCCTTTACATCTTCGGCCCCTTCTTCAGGCTCTTCTGGTAGGACATGCTCAGAAGCCCTACCATCAGTCTTCTCTTCCACCACGTTCTGCATCCCATCTGAGCTCCCGTGTGTCTGCAGTGGCAACGGAGCGACACATCGCCCCTCCCACTCACTGGGACGTGGCTCAGATGCAGACTCCATGAAAGTGCGCCTGAGCTCACCAATGCCAGCCTGAACTTTGCGAGTTGCCGCTACTGATCCGGACAGTACACCATCCACGCCACTGTCTCTGGCCGAAACAGATTTCTGGGCAGAGTCAGCCCCCATATCTTCAGTCTTGTTCCTCACAGCTTCACTTGAGACCTCAGCTTCTGATGAGGCATCTGGCTTGGTGACCACCACTTCCATGGCTTTTTCCACCTCTGCAGCATTACCTTCAGAGTGCGGGGCATGATGCAGCTCCATACCATACATTGATAACTTCTCCTCTTCAACAGCATCCACTTGTGCTGTTTTCAGTTTCAGAGTCCTGCCTTTAAAGCTCAGCTCTCCTCCTTTCACCTTAGTCTTCGCCAGGGAACCGGCCAACTGTAAAACATCTTCAGATGCCATCTTCTGTCCGGCTGTAAGGTCAGCATCAGCTTTCTTCTCAGGACTCTCAACCTCCTCTGCTACCATGCCTTCCTCATTTGCACTGGTTGCTTTATGGTCATCAGATGATTCACTATCACTACCACTATCCCTGTCTGACCCCTTTTTCTCAGCCACATCTGGCTCACTGTCAGGGCTATACAATTCATTCTCATTCACATCCTGCTCACTTTCAGGGTTATACACTTCATTTTCATTTACATCCTGCTCACTGTCAGGGTTATACAATTCATTCTCATTCACATCTTGATCTGGAACCTTAGTTAACATGTCATCCACAACATTAACTTCACCATCTGGTCCCTCAAGTATGTGACTATGTGACAACCCCAGCACTATACTTCCATATAGCTCAGGTACTAGGAGCTGGCTCACGACCTCTCCCTGGACTTCAGTGTCCCTATACAACAGGTGAGTGTTTATGGCAACATGAGGAAACCTCTCCTCAGAGCCAGGCTCTTGGGAAACCTCATTTAGAACAATTATATTTTCCTGTGCCGTTTTAAGAGTGGGGTCTCGCCATTGTTCACTCTCAAAATTGTCACAGGACACAGGTAAGTCAGGGACACTCGGTTCCCGAGAACCACCATCCTCGTCTCCCACCATCACCTGCAAAGGAATTTCATCTCTATCACAGTCATCATTATTATCAATATCATTATCATGATTATGATCAGTATCATCATTACTATCATGATCATCATCATTATCATTATCAGCATCAGCATCATTATCATGGTCATCATCATTATCATGATCATCATTATCATCATCATCATCATTATCACATAAGTTTAACAGCCCACTAGCATTGTGTTCCGCCCCTCGGGACTGCGCACCCTCAGTAGGAGCTTCATCACACTGTCCATCAGAAACATTTTTCCCCCAGAGATCCTTAGACCGGGGAAAGTCATTACCCAATATGACGGGGTGCACCAGGTTTTTCACTACCCCCACTTCACATGAAACCTCCCCGCGTTTGGGGATCAAGTCCACGGCAGTCTCTGGGTAGACTTTGGTGTCTCCATGGACGCACACCACACTCAGGTGTTTATCAGGGATAAAGTCCCTATCAATCAGGCTGTCCCATACGGAAGTCACTGGACTCTCTGAGTCCAAGAGGGCCTGTGCTGGGCAGTCATTTACAACCACCGGGGACCCCTGTGGTCCAGTCTCTTCGGCTGAGGTGGACACACACACAGGCTCTGCGCAGGGAGAGAGGGATCCGCCAACATCACAACATATAGGCTCCCCCTCTATTGGACAGTTGGCTGCAATTTCACGACATCTCCAACACTGTCCATCACACTCTCCCACCCACACGACCCCAACAGCTGGAACGCTCTTACCGGGAGAGTTCGGCGTCCAGGAACTCCGAAGTGACGACCTCTCAGACGGCTGGTCACGGAGGCAGTCCTTGGTGGCGAAGGCCCTCTCCATCAGGCTGACCAGACGATTGGCGTCCTGGTGGTCTCCTTGTCCGACCTCTGGCTGTACCTCAGGAGGACGTGCTTGGGTGTAGCGGTCCACTATCACCTTTTCAACTCCATAATCAGGTTTGCTGACTGCAGACTCCCAACTGCATTTCCAGTCATGAACTCCCCTGGCACGGGCTGTCACCGTAACACCCAGCCGGGTAAGAATCTCCGCTTTCAGCTTGGCATAGTCTTGGCTGTCCTGCTCGCTCAGGTCAGCATAGGCCCTTTGGGGTTCTCCAATCAGATAGGGTGCGACCATCATGGCCCATTCAGATAGGGTCAGATTCTCCTTCTCTGCCAGTCCCTCAAACCTAGTGAGATATACCGCCACATCATCACAAGGTGTCATCTTTTTCAGGGACCGTCTTACCGCCTTCTTTACAGCGGACAATGCAGGTGACTTTGCAACACCACTTTGGGACGATGCGCCGCAAGTCCCCTGCAGTGCTGCAACCTGCTCAAAAAACAACCGGTCATTCTCCTGCTGCTGCTGCAGGAATTGCTGCTGGGCCTGCTGCATGCGCTGCTGGTGCTGCAGGCGCTGCTGCTCCATGCTCTGCTGCATGCTTCGCTGGGCCTGGACCAGGTACTCAACGAGCTCCTCCATACTGCCGGACTTATCTGTCTCAACCACGGCAGTCTTATGTTGCACATTAACTTGCGCCATTTGTTCAAACAGCGCCTCCATGCTGTCATCCATGCTGTCACACTTCTCTGTCTCAACAACGGCAGTCTTCACTCAAGACATACACACTCCACAGCTTTTTTCCACAGAAAGTTCAGCTTGCTGTGCAAACACCCTTTTTTTTTTTTTTTCTCCTTTGCAAAGTCTATTAGGGCTACTGTCTCTTTAAGACTGCTCCACAGACGTTTCTTTTGCTGCTGCACATTCCACAGTCATTTCCACAAGTTCAGCTTTGCTGTGCAGACACACTTTTTTTTTTTTTTTTTGCAAACTCTATTAGGGCTACTGTCTCTTTAAACTGCTCCAATCAGACGTTTTTGCTGACACACTTTTTTTTTTTTTTTCTCTGCTGCTGCTTCAACAGACTTCACCTTTATTGCTGTCTTAAGCCACTGTGCTGCACACACATTCTAGCACTAATTGTATCAGCCACTGTGCTGCCCGCGTTCTCCACCAATTGTAAGCTTTTCAGGGGATATAGCTCTGGGATCGCCGTCCGGGTAGACAGAGTGGCACGGAAACAGTTCATTCATAGACAGCAGTTCTGGTAAAAACTGGCCGCAACCAGTTTTATTAAAGTCTACAGCCAACAGAACATAATCAAAACCAAATCATAAACATAAGACCTGGGCTTGTCCAGCCACTTACTGCACTTAGATAGATTTCCCTATCTATCTGGGACCAGACTCTACCAGCCTGGGCCAAAACAACACATATGTTCAGCATTTACCAGCATGTAGTTTCATAGAGTCTCCTCCTTGTGTCTGAAGGCACCTTCAGCGTCCAGACTTGAGAGAGCTCCCCTCCTATTCAGCAGCTATCCGCATGGATTCTCACAGAGACTACTCCTGTGTCCGGGGTACATCGAGCACCCAGACTGAGATAGCTCAAACTCCTGGAGACACCTTCTGTGCCTGGATCCCTCCTGTGTCCAGACTAAGCGAGCTCTCTGACTGTGCTCCCAAGCACCTACTTCTGGCTTCCTAATCAATACCTGAGTGTCTTCAGGTTTGAGCTGCAAGTGTGTATTGAATGGAAGGTGTAGTGACCTTTCTCCACCACTAGTTTTACAAAGCCATACATTCCCCTTATAGTAGTCAGCAAAGTAACTAGGTGAAATGTACATCCCATTCAACATATATCCCTTCACTGTCTCACAATGTGTTCTTTATGAACTTCTATCCATCAGCTGATATTATCGATATCCATCTGATATATTTGTACATAGATCAGTCCATTTGCTGAATACAATATTGCATATTGATTGTGTCATATTATATAATGTTAATATTTATGATTATCCGAGTAATTGTGTGGCCATACCTTCACCTCATGTGGACACTTACCTGTACCTCCGCCATATTGGCATGCGGTCTTTTTGCACTAGTCACTTTTTAGTCCCCCAATCTTCCATTTGATGTTCCGTTTGCTGTTCTAATTAATAAAATTGATTTTTGTATTGCATGGACATTTGCACTGTATTCCTTGTGAGTCTCTATATGTATACATATATACAGTGTGTCCTACACTGTCCTTGTACTTTGGCTACCTAGATGTTACATGGTATTTATTTATTTATGATTATGATATATTTTGGTAGTTTTAATTGAATGAGGCCAAGCATGTCTAGTTGGCACGCGATTACATGTATGTAAATCGCGGTACCAGAGAATCCTGACAGTGTGTAGTGCGCACTATGAGAATCCTGCAGTCACTTAGAATGCCTGTAGACTCATCACAAGCTTGGATAACTCATTTAATCCTCCTAACATAAATTAGAATATGAGAATTAGTCAGTATCACAAAAAACATTTACATCCCGGTACCTGATAGATGACGTTGTCTCTGGAGTCATTCTCTTTCTTTTCTTCATCTTGTCCAGACGCCATGATGACTTTTGTCATCCACAGCCGTCTCTGCAGACTTCCATCTTTTACAGTCTTGTGCAGCACATCCTCACACAATGCTCTTAAAATTAGCAGTGTCATTATAATGCTCCTGAATAAAAATATCTACCCTACGCTGAGCCGTTGAATAAATAATTACCCCTCACTGTATTCCCTGTACGAAATATGACCTTCACACTGTCCCTCTTATACTACATGCCTTCCACACTGCCCTCTCCTTTCTATACTGAGTCCACTCTTTACACTGTTCTCTCACACTGTGTCCTGCCTATGGGACCCAGTCTCTGTACTGTGCCCCCTCATCACACTCCTCCTCCTTGGCATACTGTCCCCTCCTGGCTGTGCCCTTACACTGTCTCCCCTTGCTACCACACACACAATACTTAGTCTCCATTCTGTGCCCACTTACACTTTTCTCCCCCATACTGTCTTCTCACACATTTCCCCTTCCCTCCTCATACTGTCTCCTCTCACATCCCCCCCTGTTAACCATAATGTCTCCTCATATAGTTACCCCCTCACTCTCCATACTGCCTCTCACACATACCCTGACTCCCCATACTGTTTCTGCACACATCCCATCACAGTCGCTCCTCATTCTGTCCGCATACATTCCCCCTCACTACTAATACAGTGTCCGCACCTATCGCCCCACTCATCATACTGTGTCTGCACCCATCCCCTCCTTCGCTCCCCAAACTGTGTCCGCATACATTCCCACTTCGCTCCCCATACTGCGTCCACATTCATCCTCCCATTCTGTGCACCAATCTCCCCACTCGCCATACTGTGTCTGCACCAATACCCCCTCATACTGTTTCTTCATACATTCTTCATACTGTGCCTTCATATTGTCTGCACCTGTCCCTTATTTGCTTCCCATTTTTCCACCCCATTACACTAAATTTTCGGTGGCTTCAGCTCCACTGGAGCGCTTACCACCAATGTTGTTTGCTCTTTTGCAGCGCATGCAAGCGATGTCATCAGCGTGATCACATGACCTTATCATGCTGCTGATGTCACCCTGACCCAGCGGTCAGAGCTTCAAATGTACTCGTGTCTGAAAGCAGCGTCTGGAGGAGACACTTTGGACCGCCACATTGGGTGGCCCGATGGCGCCCCCCTGTCAGCTGCACGAGGGGCATATGCTCCACCTGCTCCCCTAGATGTGCCTCTGCTTAAATGGGTACTCTGCGAACATAAAAAAAAGTACTGTCCCTGCCCTCATAAACTATAAAGATGATATGCCCTCTGCAGTTCTATTATCTTTATATCACTTTTAATTCAGTGTGACAGGAACTGCTCCTTACTGCTCTACCTTCTTGTCTGGGATGTTAGATCAGTGTGCAGATTCTTGTTGTTACCATCAGTCAGTCTCCTGATAATAGCTGTTTCTCTGCAGAGAAAAGGAGGCATAGCCACATCCCCTCTTCTCAGACTGGCTGTTACTCACAGCTGAAATCTTCACACAGATGGAGTGGAGAGCAGTGAGGAGCAGCTCTTGTCACACTGAATTACAAGTCCTTCTGGCTGTTATGACCTGCTGCATATGTGATGAATAGCCAGACACCACCTTCTGGCTGTGTCTCTGAGGAATCTTAGCCCATTCCTTGTGGACAATGGTCTCCAGGTCACTAATATTCTTGGGTTTGCAGCTGCACCTGCCTTCTTTACATTATTACCAAAGATTAACAATCTTCCAGGACTTTTTCTGAAACCAAGTCTTGGTGTATTTTCGAGGTATGCTTAGGATGATTGTCCTGTTGGAAGGTCCAATGACGTCCAACCTTTATTTTCCTTTTAGAAGACTTAACTTTTTCTTCCACGATTTCCTAATACTTGATTAAATCCATTTTGCCCTCCATAAACTGTAGTTTTCCAATGCTAGAGGAAGTAAAGCCGCCCCAGATCATCAGCAAATTGTGAACTCTGCTTCCAGCTATGTCTCTAGGAACATTCACTGCTTTTATATCTTTCTGTATTCTTTTAATGATAATAATAATTTTATTTCTATAGCGCCAACATATTCCGCTGCACTTTACATTATACAGACAATAGACATTACAGCATAACAATAAACACAGATCAAAGTAGAAACCAAGAGGAATGAGGGCCCTGCTCGCAAGCTTACAATCTATGAGCAAGCTTACAATCTATGTTTGTGAAAGGCAATGATTGAGGACCTTTCACAATTTTTTTTACATGCTAATCTGGCCAGATCATGATAAAGTGGCTAAAGATCTGAATGCATTTTTTATTATTTTTTTATTTCTCATCTCCGTTTCGGAGATATTAGCTTGTAAGGTTAATTTCCACTATAACCAAAGGGGTGTTGGCAGAGATTTCCCCTGAGGGTGTTAACTTCTTTTTCCCCAGCATGACATTGCCCAATTATAAGTAGGGATAAAGAAAGAACATGCCCCAAGAGAAGGTCTGAACCGGATTTCTCTGTGTGATATGGTAGGATTGATGGGTCTAACAAGGTCACACAGATCTCACTCCAGCACCTACTGTGATTACAGGTGGTGGGAGGAGAGCAGAGCTGTGTGTCATTACATACACCTCTCTGAATCTATGCCAGACTCACAGCTCTGCTCTCCTCCTGGCATCACAGATAATGCAGAGAGTTGTATGTAATAATGCAGATAGGTGTATGTAATGACACACAGCTCTGCTCTCCTCCTGGCATCACAGATAATGCAGAGAGGTGTATGTAATAATGCAGAGAGGTGTATGTAATGACACAGCTCTGCTCTCCTCCTGGCATCACAGATGATGCAGAGAGGTGTATGTAATAATGCAGAGAGGTGTATGTAATGACACACAGCTCTGCTTTCCTCCTGGCATCACAGATAATGCAGAGAGGTGTATGTAATAATGCAGAGAGGTGTATGTAATGACACACAGCTCTGCTCTCCTCCTGGCATCACAGATAATGCAGAGATATGTATATAATAATGCAGAGGTGTATGTAATGACACACAGCTCTGTTTTCTTCCTGGAATCACAGATGATGCAGAGGTGTATGTAATAATGCAGATAGGTGTATGTAATAATGCAGAGAGGTGTATGTAATGACACACAGCTCTGCTCTCCTCCTGGCATCACAGATGATACAGAGAGGTGTATGTAATAATGCAGATAGGTGTATGTAATGACACACAGCTCTGCTTTCCTCCTGGCATCACAGATAATGCAAGAGGTGTATGTAATAATGCAGAGAGGTGTATGTAATGACACACAGCTCTGCTCTCCTCCTGGCATCACAGATGATGCAGAGAGGTGTATGTAATAATGCAGAGAGGTGTATGTAATGACACACAGCTCTGCTTTCCTCCTGGCATCACAGATAATGCAGAGAGGTGTATGTAATAATGCAGAGAGGTGTATGTAATGACACACAGCTCTGCTCTCCTCCTGGCATCACAGATGATGCAGAGAGGTGTATGTAATAATGCAGAGAGGTGTATGTAATGACACACAGCTCTGCTCTCCTCCTGGCATCACAGATAATGCAGAGATATGTATATAATAATGCAGAGGTGTATGTAATGACACACAGCTCTGTTTTCTTCCTGGAATCACAGATGATGCAGAGGTGTATGTAATAATGCAGATAGGTGTATGTAATAATGCAGAGAGGTGTATGTAATGACACACAGCTCTGCTCTCCTCCTGGCATCACAGATGATGCAGAGAGAGGTGTATGTAATAATGCAGATAGGTGTATGTAATGACACACAGCTCTGCTTTCCTCCTGGCATCACAGATAATGCAGAGAGGTGTATGTAATAATGCAGAGAGGTGTATGTAATGACACACAGCTCTGCTCTCCTCCTGGCATCACAGATGATGCAGAGAGGTGTATGTAATAATGCAGAGAGGTGTATGTAATGACACACAGCTCTGCTTTCCTCCTGGCATCACAGATAATGCAGAGAGGTGTATGTAATAATGCAGAGAGGTGTATGTAATGACACACAGCTCTGCTCTCCTCCTGGCATCACAGATGATGCAGAGAGGTGTATGTAATAATGCAGAGAGGTGTATGTAATGACACACAGCTCTGCTTTCCTCCTGGCATCACAGATAATGCAGAGAGGTGTATGTAATGACACACAGCTCTGCTCTCCTCCTGGCATCACAGATGATGCAGAGAGGTGTATGTAATAATGCAGATAGGTGTATGTAATGACCCACAGCTCTGCTTTCCTCCTGGCATCACAGATGATGCAGAGAGGTGTATGTAATGACACACAGCTCTGCTCTCTTCCTGGCATCACAGATGATGCAGAATATGTATATAATAATGCAGAGAGGTGTATGTAATGACACACAGCTCTGCTCTCCTCCCAAGGTCACACAGGTCTCATTGCTGGCACCTACTGTGTTTACAAGGAGAGCAGAGCTGAGTGTCTGGGAAAGATTCATAGAGACGTATGTAATGACACACAGCGTCTGCTCTGGATCTGGCAGTGAGATCGATGTTTTCTGCTTACACACATCAGTCTCTGAAAAAGCCTGTTGTAAGCGTTTCTTGATGCATTGTCTTTGTCTTTTTTTCCCATTGCACGACTCCTCCTGCTTATCTTTGAGCTACATCATACAGGAAAAGAAGAAACTGTCCCCAAAGAGGAATCTTGCCACCTCCTTGCTTAGAGTGGAAATTATCATATAAACTTTACAAGCTAATGTCTCTGCAATGGAGATGGGAAATAAAATAAAAACTTCCCACTTGTTTTAAAATTTGTTCTGATTTAGTCTGGATTGCAGCTAGAGCCACAATCTGGGACTCGTTTTAAGCCTGAGGCCAAACTGTAAGGTCCCTTTCCCAAAGACCAGCATAGGCGCAGGATACACTGTTCAGGGTTAAGGTCCCTTTCACACATCAGTTTTTTGCCGTCAGTCACAATCTGTTGGATCGACGGATCCGTTGCAGATTGTGAAAAACTGATGCAACGGATTCGTTTTTTTGACGGATCCGACTAGCGGATCTGTCGAAAAAACTGATCCGTCACATCAGTTTTTTCATTCGTTTCTTCCGTTCTTTGATGGATCTGTTTTTTAAAAACGCCCAATGGGAGGCTCCGAAACGTTATTGGATACTGATAACCTATATATACAGTGTTTTTACACCCCATCTTTGACAGGTTGTAGAGCAAGTGGCAAAAATGGAAGCTGTGATTGCGAACATTGTGAAGATCTATGTGGATTTTACTTTTGAGGCGAATCGTTTGGAAGCGATCGTTCTTGAAAAGGAGCGAGAAAGACAGCGCATCATGCATTGGATCCACCCAATCACTGCACAGAGAATGACACGTGGGGTGTATTCTATGTTATATATGGCTTGTCTCGGGCTGGCTGGACTCCCGCTGGCTTGCTTGCTGGGACATGGATGTGTGAAGCCCTACCTGGCAGGTTTATATACTTTTCCTTGCTTGCTGGCTAATTGGATCCTAAATAAATCGGAGCATGCTCAGTTAAAAAAAAAAAAAGGATCCGTCGCTGTCCGATTTTTCGACATACACAAAAAGACGTTCCTTTGTCCGTTGTCTCCGGCCGCCGGACAAACAATTTTTGACGGATCCAGCGAACGACGGATGAAACATGAGGCCATCCGTCACAAATATAAGTCGATGAGAAAATAACGGATCCGGCGGCATCAGTCGCCGGATCTGTTTTTTCAAAATTTGATGGATTGCGACTGATAGCAAAAAACTGATGTGTGAAAGGGGCCTTATAAGTCGCTGAATCTTCTGAACTTCTTGATAAACTCAGTTGTAATTGCTGGCATAAGATTATGTCCCATTTGCTTCCACAGGATTTATCTTTGAAAAACCTGAAATCATCTCGATAATTGAAGAATTTCAAGACCATTACCATACAGCAGGTGAGAGTAGAGGAGAAAGGAAATCTGACATCTGTGTCTTGTCTATTCCTGAACTTCACAGGTTTTGTGTCTGTGTTCCTTGTTCTCCATCATTATTTCAGCTCCTTCTCCACAGTTCCTTGTGTTTGCCATTTGCAAATATTCTCAATGTACTGGTGATTCCTAAAGTAATATTTTCTAAAACTAAAAATCTGGGAAATAGGGGTTAAGCAACTGAGACAGTTCCTTAGTGATCCGTGATAAAAGCTGGTCCATGTCTGTCCTGTCTCCAGTGTTGGGTGAAGCAAACCTAGAAATGCCGTCACATTCTCTGGATGTCACCAGTGGTGTCGCCCACCTTCAGTTCACATTTTTCCTTTTTACATGTTTGTTTTTTATGTCCAAAATAAGGTTTATTTTAGTTTGATAAAACCTCTTTATCAGGGTGAGAGCTATGGTGAAATCCTTGATAAGATCTGCATTTATCACTTGTGTATTTGTGGAAAATATACACCTGGGTTTGGCCTTAGAGATTGTACGGAGTGCACTTGCTAAAGTCTCGGCACCCCGCTTGGCAAACATTTCATGGCTTGTGTCAACTTTTTTTTAAATATACAGAATTTCCCGTAGAGCCTAACTTCATAGCTGCTCTGCACACTAGGAGCTAGGACTCACGTGGTCTCACCTACCCACCTCTTACAATTAACATTTAACCCTGTGCTACTTGCTGGGAGCCCATTCTCTCATCACACATGCTAGAAAAATTGCACTTGGCTGGTAGACATCCTTTCCCTACATGAAAATCCCACCATGATTGCCTGGATTTCTACCAACAAAAAACTAAGGTCGCGTATGAATCTTGTTTTCCGGTTGCAGATGTGCAGCCCGTCAGCGTGAAAGAGGAGCCGGAGTATCATTCAGAGACTGAAGTGTCCGCTGGATATTGGACATCGGAGAGTTCTTTGAGCAGCAAATCGGGACGTCTGTCATGTGCGCAAATGTGCAAAAGAGTTGAGCAGCCGGTCTGTCACTCAGAAGCCCCTAGAAGGCAAAATCTGGTAGATCAAAGCTTATATAATGGTAATATTTTTTTTCTTTTCATTTCATTCATTCATTGTACATATTTCACAATAAATATGTATAAATTTACAAGAAATATACCCATTATACATCACCAACACCCCAGCCCTCCTCCCCGGTAGAAATAATAACGATATATATAATACAGTGGCTTGCAAAAGTACAAAAAGTGAGGATGTGAACATAACAGACATTTATAGAACATTTCATAAGTCTCACAAATCCTTATTAAAAAAAATATTCAGCACGTACCGTATATAATTTTTAATATGATGCTTATTTAATGTAATTAGAATTTTAGATATCCAACACCCCTTCCTGATATCTAGCATAATTTTACAGAAGAAATAATTCCCCTCAGCCTATTACAAATTTTAGAGATCAATCCGTATCACTCACTCGCCTCCTACATATATGGTTTAATTTAGTGTTCCCTTTCCATGAATATGTACCAATACAGAGACTAACCCATAAAAAATGAGAATTTGACTCCCCTTCCAGTTCCTGAGATGTCATAGCAAATATCAGGAATACTTTCCAGTTTGAACAATGGTGCACGGTGGTCAATCTGCCTCTGAAACCCCTAACTTAAACATTTATTCGTATGATTCGGAATATACCGCCCCTCTCTCTACTTTAGAGTTTGAGCCCCTTTCCCTCATCAGCCATTATAGGAAAAGGATGTACTCTGCTCTTAGACCTGCATTGCCTACATGATAATCCCACCATGGTTGGTCAGATCTCTATGATCGGTGTCTTACATACAACAAAGGTCAATCTTCTATTCCTCTGTTGCAGATATACTGTCATTCACATTGAACGAGGAACCTGAGTATTATTCAGAGACCGATGTGTCTATGAGATATTGGCCGGCGGAAAGTTCTGTGTTGCGCCAACAGGAACTTTTGGTACGATCGCAAAATTGCAATGGAGTGGAGCAGCCGGTCTATGATGCAGAAGACTCTACAAGGCAAGGCCTGGTAGACCAAAGTTCTTATAATAGTGATAAAGCTATTTTTTATGTAATTTATTTGATCTCACCCCATCACCCGCCGTCCTCACGACTACCATAAAAGTATCACTCAGATACGTGTACTCAGACATGACTACTTTTCCAACTCCTCTTCTTTATCAAAGTGCTATAAAACATGAGGCTACTTTTCCAACTCCTCTTCTTTATCAAAGTGCTATAAAACATGAGGTAAAACATTGCTTAAAAACAGGCAGGGAAATGTTTTACCTCACAGAAAGAATCATTTGCGATCCCATGCTGTCCTGTCTGTATACTCTTTTGCTTCCTCTCTTGCCCAGGAGATGTGGTGTGATCAGACCTTGTTCCTGCATGGTCAGACACAGCCATTACACAGTACACAGTAGGGCACATTTATCAGATTACCTCAGCACAGGAACATTTTTTAAACACATCCAATTGTGGAAATTCTTATTATTCCAAGATCTGGTGATTAAAGTGTCCTTTATGGGAGACCCTCTTCGAGAGCTTGAGGAAAAGAAAAACTACTCCAAAACCTCCCCAAAAAAAAGGAGTTTTCTGAAGCAGTTTTTTTAAATCCTTAAAAAACTAAGGTTATGGACACTTGGTGTCTTTTATACGCCGAGTTTCTCCAGCCAAAGCCACTTCAGGAAAATTCATTTGTTTTTCTGAAATAACTTTCCAGCAGCTTCACCTTCCAAGTCTTTCACTCGATACTGTGAAGTATAGAGAGCGGGTGGCTTCCGAGCAGAAGTCGCCTGAAGAATTAGCATGTTAAAAGAAGTGATATAAGATGGAACATTTGCACAGCCATGCCGTTTTGACATTGCTGTGCATTATGTTCATTTTATGGGGAGCTTTTGCGGCACTTTTTTCAGGCGGATTCCTGGCAGATCGTGTGATCATGTGCACTCATCAGCCTAAGGGTCACATATAAATCTTTTGTATTTCTCTTCCAGCTGCACAATCCATCACAGTAAAAGAGGAGCCAGAGTATTTTTCTGAGACTGAAGTGTCCTCCAGATATTGGACAGAAGAAAGTTCTGTGTGTGTCAAACCGGATCTTATGTTACCAGAGGAAATAAGCAATGGAGAGGAGAAGCCGGTCTGTCCTTCTGGAGACTCTACAAGACAAGACCTGGTAGATCAAGGTTTCAATATTGGTAATAAATCTTTACTTCAGCCAATTGGTGACCAGTCTGAAGTAACGACGTGGGTTGGGTCAGGTGCCAACAAATGTGAAGTGATGACTGAGCGTAAATCCCACATCTTACAAATGCACGGACTGCGGAAAATGCTTCAACAGTAGTTTTCACCTATTAAGACAGAAGTGAATCCTTGCAGGTGAGAGGCCTTATTCCTGTGGGAAATGTGGAAAAAGTTCCATAGATAGCGCATAGCTTGTCATAGAAGGACGCACACCGGTGAGAAGCCGTATGCCTGCAGCGACTGTGACAAGAGGTTTATATGTAAGTTGCCCCTTGTGAGACACCAGCGATCACACACGGGTGAGCGGCCGTACGTGTGCAGCAAATGTGGTAAAGGTTTGCTCAGAGCTCCAATCTTCTCACTCGAGAACTCACACAGGGGAGAAGCCATATTCTTGTTCTGATTGTGAAAAATCTTTTATCCGGAGGTCCCATCTTGTGCGTCATCAGCGGATTCACACAGGACAGGGGCCATATGCTTGTAATGAATGTGAGAAAAGCTTCGCAGAAAGTTCTGGTCTGCTAAAACATCTGAGAACACACTCAGGGGAAAAACGTGTGCCTGCAGCCAGTGCCCAAAATCATTTATGGACAAGCCCGCCTTGGCCAACCATCAGAGAATCTCACACAGGAGAGCGGCCATATCCTTGTAGAGACTGTGGGAAAACGTTCTCTCACAGCTCCGCTCTGGTGAAGCATGTCCGTATTCATACTGGTGAAAAGCCGTATACATGCAGAAAGTGTGGGAAAAGCTTTTCTCAGACCTCAGCCCTCGTGAATCACGAGAGAATTCACACTGGACAAAAACCATTTTCATGTTCTGACTGTGGGAAGTGTTTTACACAAGCGTCATCTCTTGTAAAACACCAGCGGACTCACACAGGAGTGAAGCCGTACACGTGCGGAGAGTGTGGGAACAGCTTTGTGCTTGTCAAACATGAGAGGACGCGCAAAAAATAACACATTGCTTAAATATAAATGAAAAAAAAAAACTTTCCCAAACCTAAAAACACCCTGAACAACTTTTAACGGAGTGGGCTAAACTTAGGAAAAAAGGATTTTCTGTCAACTTAAATGGGTTCTCCAGGAACAAGGAAAGAATGAACATGTCATTAAGAATAAATATCTTTAATTAGTAAATCACATTCATTTTGTCAGGAGGTGATCACCACCATCTTGTTCCACTGACAGGCACCAGAGTGTTAATAGGACAGGAGCCTCTGAGCATGTGCAGTAGGATGCTCCACTGCTGTGTCCTGGAACAGTAGCAGACCTGCACATGCTCACAAGCACGTCTTGTGAACAGGTTATTCCAGCACTATTAATCGTGTAGTTTTTTTTTCATGCCAGTTTGCACATGCTCAGTAGGTGCCTGCTATTCTTCTATGGTGGGTATCCTCTTCTTAAAAGGGTGGGCATAGGTATTTGATTACTTATCTAAAGGAAATGCCATTAATGGTAGATCATTGGAGGTCCAACAACTTTTGCCAGCACTGATGAATTTGTTGTTTTTTTTTTTTGCTCCGGCAGCTGCTGGATTTAAACACATTGAATGGAGATGCTGAGCGCAGCTTCGTTCAAAGTGTAGCAGCCGCTGCTGGATACTGCAGGGCAGCTCCTATTCTCCAGTATAGAAGCAGTGTTGCAGTGGCCGCTACGCATTGAACAAAGTTGTGCTCAGCAGCTACTTTCAAAGTGTTGATGTGGAATCCCCGTCTAGGGAGAGCTTTGGGGAGATGCTAGGGGTCTTAACACGTTGGCCAGTTTTGACCAAATGAGGACGTTGACCGGTTGAGGAGACAAAGCCAAATACACACATGTCTGTGTTCAGAGCATTATCAACTTAGAGAAAGGAAGTGAATGACGGTAGCATCATTTGTGGGCAAACGGTCATTTCAGCAGAAAGAATATAAATTATAAGGTCGACTCTCTGATAACCTACACTTATGAAACCATACAATGTCTAAAACAGCTTCCCAAATTAGCAAAATCTCAAAATTTTTCGGACTATAAGATGCACCTTTTTTCCCCAAAATTTGGAAGGATTGTAGCTTACCTGGCTCACTGTGGGGTGGACGGCGGAGGTGGAGCGGGGTCACAGGAGGCAGGAGCAGGGTCGCCGCTGCAGGAAGCCGGCAGCATCATTGAGCCCAGATTCCAATATGCACATGTGCAGACACTGGCACCATTTTGCTAGAGACAGCCAGAAGTTAGTCTGAGCATGTGCAGCCATTGGCGTCATTGAGTCAAGAAGATCCCAATCTGCACATGTGCAGCCACTGGCGCCATTTTGCTGGAGACAGCCAGAGGTTAGTCTGAGCATGTGCAGCCATCGGCGTCATTGAGTCAAGATACCAATCTGCACATGTGCAGCCACTGGCGGCATTTCCCTGCAGACCACCGGAGGTTAGTCTGAGCATGCGCAGCCATCGGCATCATTGAGATGAGATCCCAATCTGCACATGCACAGCCACCGGCGCCATTTTGCAGGAAACGCCAGAGGTCCATGTGAGCATGTGCCGCCCTGGTTCTATTTTTCCGGTGGCGAATGCCGGGATATGAATGCGCGCAAGCACCGCTGATGGCAAGTGCGGTGCTAGCACAAATTTAAAAAAAAAGGTGGCTCATACAAATCGTGATGGCAGGTTCTGTTATCATGATTTTCTGAGTCTCCTTTTTTAAATACCACTGTAGGGCCACCTGTCAAAGCTGTCCTTGCAGATGTGGTAAAATTACAACTCCCTTCATGTTTGGACAGGTTGGGATGATGGGAGCTGTAGTTTGGCAACAGCTGCGGGGCCACACAGGTTGTGCAAAACTGCTGTCACCATACAAGTGTGTTGCACAACCTGCGGCCCTCCAGCAGCAGATCTCCCCCATAAGTGTCAGCAGTAGAGATGGGAGAATGCAAACAGTAAAGTTCGGCGTCCATACTGATCACGGACTTCAACAGGAAGTCCGCGTTACTGTTCGGGTTTCGGCTGCATGGCAACACTGCAAACACCGCTTCTGAACGGCAGTGAAATCATCCCCGTCGGTCAGAGAGCCACGTTCCCACGCTGTCAAAAGACAGCGTGAGCGCTCAGCTGTGATCAGAGGTATAAAGTTTACTTCCTGTCAGCGGTCTCAGCTGATGGGACTGCAGATCCCATCATCCGACGCCTGCTGCCGCTAATAACAGTGAGAGCAGGAGCGGCTGGTGGGAGTGTTCATTAGCCGGCTCCTGTGCTGTAAATATATAATTTAACCCGCCAGGCAAAACTCAAGAGCTGGGCTTCAACCATTATCTGTCAGCTTCAGCAAGGCTGGTTATCAAGAATAGAGGGGCCCTCACCCTGTTTTTTTTAATTGTTTAAATAATTTTAAAAAATGGCATGGGGTCCCCCCCATTTTTGTCAACCAGCCTTGCTAAAGCTCACAGCTGGGGGCAGGTATTCTCAGGCTGGTAAGGGGCCCTGGATATTGGCCCAACCCAGCCTAAAAATAGCAGCCTGCAGCCACCCAGAAAAGGCGCATCTATCAGATGCCCCAATTTTGGCACTTTGCCCGGCTCTTCCCACTTGCCCTGTAGCGGTGGCAAGTGGGGTTTATATTTGTGGGGTTGAGATCACCTTTTTATTGTCAGGTGACTTCAATCCCATGGCTCATAAGACACCTATCCATTACTAATCCTGTAGTTGCATTGTAAATAAAGACACAGCCAGAATAAAGTTTTTTCTATTAGAAATAAAACAAAACACACTTTTACTTTTTTATTTAAAAATAACAAACATAGTTATACTCACCTAACGCCTATTCCACCGAAGCCATCGTCTCCAAAAAGTAAACAAAAATAAAAAACAACAATTTCCCTCACCTCTCCGTTGTTCTGTCCCACGCCGTAATCCATGTCTGGCGGATAAACAGTTTTAAACTGGACAGTGCAAAGATGCGACCTTCGAGGCTGAGAACTACTGGTGACTGAACTGCTGCGAGCGCAGCGTCAGTGACTGGCGGTGACGTCATAGAGGTTACCTCCGGTCACTGAGGCTGCGTTCCCAGCCGGGCTGAACTAGCATGACCTCGATGAGATCCCCGCTAGCACCGTGAGAGTTTTTTTACAGTGTTGTAACCGCAGCTCTCTGACCGGTGTGGATGATTTCACCGCCGATCAGAAGCGGTGTTTGCTGCGCTGTCATGCACATGGATGATCGGCCCCCCCATTCAAGTGAATGCCTGAAGGTCTGGGTACTGTTCTGGTACCCGAACCCAAACTTTTTGTAACTGTTCCGCCAGACCCGAATATCTAGGTGTCCACCCACCTCTAGTCAGCAGACGTGTTATTAATTAATTTAGCAAATTTTTTGTTTCAATTGCTTTTCCCCATTTTCCTCCTGTAAAACCTAGGTGCTTCCAATGGTCCTGTGCGTTTTGTTGGCCGAAAAATACGTTATATATCGTCTGCTTATTTTTAAAATAAAATAAAAGGTACTGCTAAGGAAGAAATGAAAACCAAAATTAGTAATCCGAGATATAAATTGTCTGAAATGATAATAAAAGTAAGCTAATTAAGAACAACATCTACATGGCATGAGAAAGACAAGTACAGTCAGCTTGTGAGCGCCATCATGAGGAACAGTATCGACAAATGGGTGTGTGTTTGAGGTGCTGAACCTTTTCCTAATATTATGTTTTGGTTATTAGCCAGATGGTTTAGGATTTTATTTTTTTTAATATTGATGTGATTTACTTTGCATCTATGATAACAAAATAAAGTTGGTTAATTCCAGTATGATTAAAAACCTTTACTTCTGTACTGGAGTTTTCATTGAGTTTGAGTCCAAACACTTAAAGAGATTCTGTCAGCAGGTTTTTGCTCTGTAATCTGAGAGCAGGATAATGTAGGGGAAGAGACACTGATTCCAGAGATGTATAACTTATTTGGCTACTTGTTGTCGAGTAAAAGAAAAAAATCTGTATTTCATCTGCCGGAGGTTATCACTAGAGGACTAGATGTCTCATGCCCTGTAGTCCTCCTGCTCCCTGTAACCCCGCCCACACCACTGATTGGCTGCTGTCAAATTGTACTTAGAAAGCAGCCAATCAGTGGTGTGGGCGGGGTTATACAGAGCTCAGCATTCAGAGAACTGGTAAATCTGCAGCAGAGAGACCAGTGATTTTATCAAAAACTATAGCAAGCAGCCCAGTAAGTGACACATAGCTGCAATCAGGATCTCTGCTCCTACATCATACTGCTCTCAGATTACATAGCAAAAACCTGGTGACAGATTCCCTTTAAAAATGTTCCTGGAAAACAAATAATAAGATTATTCTGTCTGTCTATATCTTTCTAAGTATTTACCGTACTAAGCCAAGTTTAAGGCTAAACTAACTAGACATTTTGTAAACAAAGCAAACCCCTTACAATGACTTAGGGGGACACTCACAACTATTCCATATTTCTGCGCATGTCACGCCTAGGCAGATACATTTAAAGGGAGTCATTAAGCTCTGAAATCTGTATCAAAGTAAGCAGAGGTCATTGTAGGGAATCTGGCGCTAAGAAGAATCAAGGCTTTTGTTTAAAATTCCCATGTATATTTTTGGGTAAAACCATCTTAATGTTCATGACTTGCACCGTAGCGCCATGCTGTCCAGAGAACCCTTATGCAGACAGGATAACTCTGCCCCCACGGCACTGACTGACGGCGCGGAGTTAGTCAATGAGACTGATAAAGGAAGAGACCTTGCGGCTCAGTTACAGTGTTCGGAGCACCTCATTTATCGAGAACAAAGAGTATTTTCTATCCATTGTTAAACTTAAGGTATGGCTTTTCTCAGCACATGGTCCAGCCATGTGCTTACTATAGAGTGGGAAGCTGACTGACTCCCATTAAAATCCAACATTTTGCTGCTCCATATAGATGGATTTCTTGACATCTTAGTGCATTCATCCCTTTTTTTCTTAACCATTCTCTCAGTCTTTTTGTTTCTATTTTTCTTCCATTCTTGCCGCTTATTGTACTTATTTATCTGTTACTGGAGACAAGCACTGACAAGTTCAGGCTTAAAGTCAGTATTGAAATGACTCCAACAAGGGAAGTCATGAACTTATTGAAATCACAGGATGGATAAGACATGTTAATGATCTACAAATGATGAAAAATGGAAACACAATTTCCAAAACCTCTGGATTTATTCAAATGGACATCACGTGTAGAAATCCCCGCACTTACAGCTTCAAATGGACACCACGTGTAGAAATCCCCGCACTTACAGCCTCAAATGGACACCACGTGTAGAAATCCCCGCACTTACAGCCTCAAATGGACACCACGTGTAGAAATCCACGCACTTACAGCCTCAAATGGACATCACGTGTACAAATCCCCGCACTTACAGCTTCAAATGGACACCACGTGTACAAATTCCCGCACTTACAGCCTCAAATGGACACCACGTGTAGAAATCCCCGCACTTACAGCTTCAAATGGACATCACGTGTAGAAATCTTGCACTTACAGCCTCAAATGGACATCACGTGTAGAAATCCCCGCACTTGCAGCCTCAAATGGACACCACGTGTAGAAATCCCCGCACTTACAGCCTCAAATGGACACCACGTGTAGAAATCCCCGCACTTACAGCTTCAAATGGACATCACGTGTAGAAATCCCGCACTTACAGCCTCAAATGGACATCACGTGTAGAAATCCCCGCACTTGCAGCCTCAAATGGACACCACGTGTAGAAATCCCCGCACTTACAGCCTCAAATGGACATCACGTGTACAAATCCCCGCACTTACAGCTTCAAATGGACACCACGTGTACAAATCCCCGCACTTACAGCCTCAAATGGACACCACGTGTAGAAATCCCCGCACTTACAGCTTCAAATGGACACCACGTGTAGAAATCCCCGCACTTACAGCCTCAAATGGACACCACGTGTAGAAATTCCCCGCACTTACAGCCTCAAATGGACTCCACGTGTAGAAATCCCCGCACTTACAGCCTCAAATAGACACCACGTGTAGAAATCCCCGCACTTACAGCCTCAAATAGACACCACGTGTAGAAATCCCCGCACTTACAGCTCAAATGGACATAACGTGTAGAAATCCCCGCACTTACAGCCTCAAATGGACACCACGTGTAGAAATCCCCGCACTTACAGCCTCAAATGGACACCACGTGTAGAAATCCCCGCACTTACAGCCTCAAATGGACACCACGTGTAGAAATCCCCGCACTTACAGCCTCAAATGGACACCACGTGTAGAAATCCCCGCACTTACAGCCTCAAAAGGACACCACGTGTAGAAATCCCCACACTTACAGCCTCAAATGGACACCACGTGTAGAAATCCCCGCACTTACAGCCTCAAATGGACAGAACATGTAGAAATTCCCGCACTTACAGCTCAAATGGACACCACGTGTAGAAATCCCCGCACTTACAGCCTCAAATGGACATCACATGTAGAAATCCCCCCACTTACAGCTCAAATGGACACCACGTGTAGAAATCCCCGCACTTACAGCCTCAATGGACACCACGTGTAGAAATCCCCGCACTTACAGCTTCAAATGGACACCACGTGTAGAAATCCCCGCACTTACGCCTCAAATGGACACCACGTGTAGAAATCCCCGCACTTACAGCCTCAAATGGACACCACGTGTAGAAATCCCCGCACTTACAGCCTCAAATGGACACCACGTGTAGAAATCCCCGCACTTACAGCCTCAAATGGACACCACGTGTAGAAATCCCCGCACTTACAGCCTCAAATGGACACCACGTGTAGAAATCCCCACACAGCCTCAAATGGACACCACGTGTAGAAATCCCCGCACTTACAGCCTCAAATGGACACCACGTGTAGAAATCCCGCACTTACAGCTTCAAATGGACACCACGTGTAGAAATCCCCGCACTTACAGCCTCAAATGGACGCCACGTGTAGAAATCACCGCACTTACAGCCTCAAATGGACACCACGTGTAGAAATCCCCGCACTTACAGCCTCAAATGGACATAACGTGTAGAAATCCCCGCACTTACAGCTCAAATGGACACCACGTGTAGAAATCCCCGCACTTACAGCCTCAAATGGACACCACATGTAGAAATCCCCGCACTTACAGCTCAAATGGACATAACGTGTAGAAATCCCCGCACTTACAGCCTCAAATGGACACCACGTGTAGAAATCCCCGCACTTACAGCCTCAAATGGACACCACGTGTAGAAATCCCCGCACTTACAGCCTCAAATGGACACCACGTGTAGAAATCCCCGCACTTACAGCCTCAAATGGACACCACTGTAGAAATCCCCGCACTTACAGCTCAAATGGACACCACGTGTAGAAATCCCGCACTTACAGCCTCAAATGGACACCACGTGTAGAAATCCCCGCACTTACAGCTCAAATGGACATCCACGTGTAGAAATCCCCGCACTTACAGCCTCAAATGGACACCACGTGTAGAAATCCCCGCACTTACAGCTTCAAATGGACACACGTGTAGAAATCCCCGCACTTACAGCCTCAAATGGACACACGTGTAGAAATCCCGCACTTACAGCTCAAATGGACACCACGTGTAGAAATCCCGCACTTACAGCCTCAAATGGACACCACGTGTAGAAATCCCCGCACTTACAGCCTCAATGGACACCACGTGTAGAAATCCCCGCACTTACAGCTCAAATGGACACACACTGTAGAAATCCCCGCACTTACAGCTCAAATGGACACCACGTGTAGAAATCCCGCACTTACAGCCTCAAATGGACACACGTGTAGAAATCCCCGCACTTACAGCCTCAAATGGACACCACGTGTAGAAATCCCCGCACTTACAGCTCAAATGGACACACGTGTAGAAATCCCCGCACTTACAGCCTCAAATGGACACCACGTGTAGAAATCCCCGCACTTACAGCCTCAAATGGACACCACGTGTAGAAATCCCCGCCACTTACAGCCTCAAAATGGACACCACTGTAGAAATCCCCGCACTTACAGCTCAAATGGACACCACGTGTAGAAATCCCGCACTTACAGCCTCAAATGGACATCACTGTAGAAATCCCCGCACTTACAGCTCAAATGGACACCACGTGTAGAAATCCCCGCACTTACAGCCTCAAATGGACACCACGTGTAGAAATCCCCGCACTTACAGCCTCAAATGGACACCACGTGTAGAAATCCCCGCACTTACAGCCTCAAATGGACACCACGTGTAGAAATCCCCGCACTTACAGCCTCAAATGGACACCACGTGTAGAAATCCCCGCACTTACAGCTCAAATGGACACCACGTGTAGAAATCCCCGCACTTACAGCCTCAAATGGACATCACGTGTAGAAATCCCCGCACTTACAGCCTCAAATGGACATCACGTGTAGAAATCCCGCACTTACAGCCTCAAATGGACACCACGTGTAGAAATCCCCGCACTTACAGCCTCAAATGGACCCAGTGTAGAAATCCCGACTTACAGTTAAAGGACACCAGTGTAGGAAATCCCCGCACTTCCCTCAAAGGAACCGGTAGAAACCCCCGCATTACAGCCTCAAATGGACCCACTTTAGAAAAACCCCGACTTACCCCAAATGGGGCACCGTGTAGAAATCCCCCACTTAAAAGCCCCAAAAAAAACACCTGTAAAATCCCAATTACAGTCAAATGGAACCACGTGTAAAATCCCGCACTTTCGCCCCAAAAGGGCCCCTGTAAAACCCGCACTTAACCTCAAATGGACACCCCTGTAGAATCCGCCTTACAGCCCCAAATGGACAAGTGTAGAAAACCCCCAATTAAAGCCTTCAAATGGGGACCCGGTTAAGAATTTTCCCGCAAACCTTAACCCAGATAAAAATTTTTTTAAAACCACCCGTGGGTTGAAATTTAAAAAAAATCCCCCGGGGGCATTCGGTTATTTTGGCCCAACTTTTTAAAATTTCCCCCGCACAAAAATTTTTCCAAAACCTCGGTGTTTGACATTCCCCCGAACCCTTTAAAAAGCCTCCTTTTGCCCCCAACCGTGATCCCGCCTTGCTCCAATGCCTTTTTGTTTTAGACCCCCCCTTCACCCATTTATCCCTGTGAAAACCGCACCCCGCTCCCTTTTTGGACCCCCCTGGTGAAAATCCCGCCTTCCCCCGGGTTTTTTAAAAGGAAAAACCCAAAGGGTTTTAAAAAAATCCCCGCCAAAAGCTTTTTGGACACCCCACGGTAGAGAAATTTTGCACTTCAAAAAACCTCAAAATTTGGGAACAAAAGGGAATTGACTTAAAAAAAAATTTTTAAAAAATTCGGGTGAAAAACCCCGGGCCCCCGGGGCCCCCCCAAAAATGGGGGAACAGTCCCAGGAACCTCCCCAAATTTTCCCGTCCTGCCCCTTTGTAGAAAAAAGGGTTTTTTTTTTGCCCCCAAAAATTTTTTGGGCCCCCATGTAGAAAAATTTCCCCCCCTTAAGCCTAAATGACAAAAATTTTTTTGAAAAACCGCCTTGCCCCGCAGAAAACCAAATTAAAATTTCCCAAAACTTCGCTTTTTTAAAAAAACGGAATTTCCCCCCTGGGGGCCCAATGGAACCCGGCCCGAAATCACGCATTTTTCAGCCTAAAAAGGACCCAGGGGTTTAGACCCCTCTTAGGCTTTTTAAATTAAAGGAACCCGGTAGAAAAGAAAGAAATGGAAAAATTTTGGGAAAGCCCGCCCCTTTACATCCCCAAAAAAAAGGGGCAATGTGGAGGAAATCGACTCTTAAGCCCCCCAAAGGGGGAACACGTGAGAACCCTTCCCTATTTGGGGGCCCTGGAAACCCGCCCCAAAAGCCAAAACAAAAGGGGAAATAAGCCCTTTTAAAAAACCAGGCCCGAATGGGCCCCACGTGGAATCCACCGCACTTAAAAGCCAAAAAAAGAAAAAATACACTTTAGAAAACCCCATTCAGTTTAAAAGGCCCCAAAAAAACCTTCGCCTTGGACCAGGAGGGAAATTTTGGACTTAAAAACCTAAATAAATTTTAGGGAAAATCCCCCAATTAAGGAAATTGGGGACACCCTTTTTGGGGTTCCCCCATAACTAAATGGAATTT
>JARQOD010000004.1:523986253-524048360 GCA_033576555.1 Oophaga sylvatica | reverse complement strand
AAACTCACATTTTTCAAGTTTAATGTAAAGATGGTTCTCCTGTAGTCGTTCCAAGACTAACTGGACGTGCCTGCGATGCTCTTCCAAGGTGTCTGAAAATATAAGAATGTCATCGAGATAAGCGACAACGAATTGGTCCAAGAAATCTCGAAATACATCATTAATAAAATGTTGAAAGGTGGCTGGGGCATTGCTAAGACCAAAGGTCATAACCAAGATTCAAAATGTCCATATCTCGTTCTGAAGGCGGTCTTCCACTCATCTCCTGGGCGAATCCGTATGAGGTTGTAAGCCCCTCTAAGATCCAGCTTCGTAAAGATTTTCGCAGAACGGAGTCTCTCAAATAGTTCAGGAATCAAGGGTAGCGGGTAGCGATTCTTGACAGTGATATTATTCATCTCTCTGTAGTCAATACATGGCCGCAGAGTGGAGTCTTTCTTTTCAACAAAGAACAGGGGTGCCCCAGCTGGAGATGTGGAAGGTCGAATAAAGCCTTTCTCTAAATTTTCATCCAGGAACTTTCTTAATACCTTCAATTCAGGTTCGGAAAGATTGTAAATCCGTCCAAATGGAATGGTTGCTCCTGGCAGCAATTCAATGGGACAGTCGTAAGGACGGTGAGGAGGTAATTGATCTGCTTTCTTCTTACTGCAGACATCAGAGAACTGCTGATATTGAGGTGGTAGTTTCTCTTCCTTCTCATGCGAAATCTCAGAGATTTGGACTTGTTGGAGAACAGGGGGTTCCTTATGACAATTATTCTTACAGTAGTCAGATGGAAAGGTGATGGTCCTTGATGCCCAGTTGATAGAAGGGTTATGGACTGAAAACCAGGGGATCCCTAGAATAACCGAAATTTCGGAGATGAGATAAGGTGGAAACTGACAGCTTCATGATGATCCGGTTCGATACAAATCTCCAGTTCGATTGTCTCATGCGTGACAGGTCCAGAAGACAAGGGTGATCCATCCACCGTTTCCATTTCAATTGGTGTGGATTTGGTCCTACTGGAAATATTATTATCACGTGTAAATTTTAAGTCCATAAAATTCCCTCCTGCTCCCGAATCCAACAGGGCAGAGCATTGTATTTTTTGGGTGCCCATTACAACCTGAATGGGGATTACAAAATGAGATGATGTAGTATGTATTTTGTCTATTTCTGGCGTTACTGATGAGATAGTCTGCAAGATGGAATCCGACTGCTGAGAAAGGTCCATATTGCTGGCAGACCTGTTGTTGGTAAAGGCTATAGTCCTTTTGTTAGGACAGTTGATGGCATAGTGTCCAGGGTCCCCACAATAGAGGCAGAGATGTTCTGCACGTCGCCTCTCCTTCTCCTGTGCAGAGAGTGGTCTTCGGATGACGTCGATCTGCATCGGTTCAGACACGCCTTGCGTCTTTTCTTGGTGGTCCGATGCTGAAAATGAGAAGCCAGGGCTATTCCCAAGTGCTCGCAGTCTCTCCTTTCTCCTTTCAGTAAGTCTCTGGTCAATCCGGATACATAGTTGAATAAAGTCCTCCAACTGGTCAGGGTCTCAACCCTGGCAAGCTCGTCTTTCACTGGTTCTGATAACCCTCGTCAAAATTGACTTCTCTGGGCCGCTGGATTCCAGGTGGTGTCGGCCACCCAGCGACGGAACTCCGATGTGTATTCCGCAACAGAGCGACGTCCTTGGCGCAAATTATGTAATTTGGTTTCTGCTGTGGCACAGCGGTTTGGGTCATCAAAAACTTGATTCATAGCTGCGGTGAAGGCTTCCAGGTCATTAAGGAGGTCATAGTCCTTTTCTACATAAGGTGAAGCCCAAGCAAGAGCTTCATCCGTCAGGAGATTTATCATGAAAAAAACTTTCTTCCTCTCACTGGTAAAGGGAGCAGGTTGCATCTGGAAGTATATGCGGCATTGATTGAGGAATCCTCGGTACTGCTTGCGATCCCCACTGAACTTTGCAGGCAGCGGCAGCCGCGCGTTTGATTCGGACCCTGAATTGCGCACGTCCAGAAGTTGTTTTTGTAGCTCAATTACTTCCTGTTGTATCGCCGTGAAATCAGTTTGTAACTTGGCATATTTTCCTTGAGAGTCAGTACAAAAACTTTGAAGCTCCGTAACTTGCCGTCTCAGGGTGTTCACAGCGGACTCCATTTTGGCGCGAGATTATTCTGTCAAGATCCCGTCTGGGTTGGAGCCGATGTTACTGCAAACACTAGGGGAAGCAGAGGCAGGTAGCGTAGTCAGATGGCAGCCGGAGGTCGGTACACAGGAAAGCAGTGTTGGTAGCAATGGATCAGGCGGATAACGTAGTCAGGTGGCAGCCGGAGGTCGGTACACAGGAAAGGCAGTTCGGTAACAGAGGAGCAGGCAGATAACGTAGTCAGGTGGCAGCCGGAGGTCGGTACACAGGAGAGCAGTGTTTGTAGCAATGGATCAGGCGGAGAGCGTAGTCAGAAGGCAGGCCGAGGTCGGTTCACAGGAGAGCAGTGTTTGTAGCAATGGATCAGCAGGAAACGCTTGACTAAAGGCTTGGAGCTCAATAATCTCGCAATGACACACCCACAGGGCCAGGTTTATATAGGGTGTGTAATTGGCAATCAGAGGCCCAATCAAGAGAGCACTAGGTGTAGCCAATCAGGAAGAACAGTCAATGGTATCTGGGTTCAGCAAGGAACTTTGCAGCCAGCAGAATAGCTCAGATGGTAGAGCTGCTGGCCAGTAGACAAGAGGTACTGGGTTCGACTCCTGACACAAGGCAACACCACTCCACGCATACTTCTCCGCTCACGCAAACGTCTGTCAATTTGAATCGCTAATGACATAGAATCATTGAGACCAGAGGGGACAGGGAATCCCACCATAACATCCTTTACATTATCCGACAGACCCTTCCGGAAAAGGGCCGCCAAAGCGTCGTCATTCCATTTGGTCAGGACTGCCCACCTACGGAATCTCTGACAGTATAACTCAGCGTCATCAAGCCCCTGATTTAATGCCAACAAGGCTTTTTCAGCTTGATCAGTGACATTAGGCTCATCGTACAATAACCCCAAAGCCTGAAAAAACGCATCAACATCACTCAAAATAGGATCCCCAGGTATCAGGGAAAAAGCCCAATCCTGAGGATCGCCGCGCAGGAGAGAGATGATAATTTGAACCTGCTGCGCTGCGTTTCCTGAGGACTTAGATTTTAAGGCAAGAAACAATTTACAATTATTTTTGAAATTCTGAAACTTAGCTCGATCCCCTAAAAACAAATCTGGCATGGGGATCCTAGGTTCCACAACAGGCAACCTAGCAAGATATGCAGCAATACTCTGAACCTCAGTGGCAAGCTGATCCACACGGCCAGACAACTGTGCAAACTCCATTGGGAGAAAAGATCCTCCCCAGCACCCAGAGATACAGAGGGAAAAAAAAAAAAAAAAAAAATGCAACAAACAGAAAAATATCTCTGACAACTTTTCTTCCTTCAAAATATTTTTTCCCTTCTGTGAGTACCATACAATTTTTATGGCCGGTGATACTGTTATGTTACGGTAGCTGAGGAGTGCAGGTAAAAAAGGAAATACACCAGAGCAGTTGGAATCTATGAGATTGCAGTACCCTGACTAACCACCGCAACTAGAGGCAGCCGTGGAGCGTTCCTACGTTGGTCCTAGACGCCTCGTCACAGCCTGAGAAACTAACTACACCTAAAGATAGAAATAGGAAAGCTATCTGCCCCGGAGCAGAACCCCAAAGATAATAGAAAGCCCCCAAACATGTAATGGCGGTTAGACAAGAGGAAATACTGACACAGAAAGAAAATAGTATGAGCAAACGCTGGGGCCCAAACTATCTAAATAGAAAAGGACAGGAAGGGTACTTACTGCAATCTCAGAAAACCCTGAAAAAACACCAACTCTACTAATTTCAAAATCACCTGAGATCACACGACCTCTACCACCTAAATTAGTTCTCTGGTGTAAAAAAAAAAATCAAAACAGCAGCCACTGAAAAAAAACTGGAAAAAGCAAAAGTACAAAACACAGTGGCTGGACTAAACTGAGAGGGCAAAAGCCCCCGGAGGGGACCCTGAAGGCCCCCACAGAAGTGCAGGACAAAATGCAAAAATATAGCAAAAACACAAAATAAGAAATTGTCTTATCTGATAGCAGGAGATGCAGACACGACACAGCAGGCTACAAGGGAAACTGGAAAGAAGGATTCAGACCAGAACAATTGATCACCGGCAACCCTGATGGGAAAATGACTCCCTTATATAAGACCAATCAGTAACACCTGATTCCCAGTCCTCACAATCCTCACTAGTACCGCTTGTAACCACCAGAGGGAGCCTCTGCTCAGAACTCATCTCAAACCCATTCACAACAGATGCCCATTTGACATGTAAATGCAGCTTTAATAGTAGTAAAGAAGACAAATAATTTATAATAAAAGATATAGGAAAGATGTGTATCTTCGTACCGTGTTAGCCAGTAGATAGAAAAATATTTAGAACTGAGAGTCCTCAGTGGTTGATACCTTTTAATGGCTAACTGAAAAGATGGTAACAAATTGCAAGCTTTCGAGACTACTCAGGTCTCTTCATCAGGCAAAGACTAAAGCAAAATCTGAAGAATCACATATTTATACACAACACAGCACAGAAACAATGCAATAGGTAAGACAAGTGACGTGAAGCAGAACTGTCATCATGGTAGATAGAAATGAACATAAATATTGGAACAGTTCACAGATAAGGAGTGTGAAAATTTTATTGCCCTCTGATTGGGGTCTGGTATTGTGTTGTTTTGCCCCCAGAAGGGCTGAAGTGCAAATTCCTTAATTGATGTAAAAAGACATAAATCCATGAGACACATTCATTCCAGCACTGAGTGTTTCAAAGGTCGTCATGAGTTTATATTCCCAAACTTTTCTGTCTCTCTCAGATTTAAAGTTAGCTTTTAATACAAGTAATTTCATGTCCATCATACTATGACCAGGTATCAAAAGTGTTTGGCCACAGGTAGATCCATTCTTTTTTCTCTTATTGTGTGGCGATGAGAATTCATCCTAGCTCTCAGTTTTTGCCTGGTCTCCCCCACATAAAGACCCCCAGTTGGCCATTTCGTACAAATAATTAGGTACACCACATTAGATGTGATGCAGCTGAAAGTACCTGGGATCTTGTAGTCCTGATGTGAGTTGGGGATCTTTATCTTGTCCGTGGTCATTATAAATGGACTGGTTTTACATTTTTTCTGGTTGCAAGGAAAGGTTCCTGCAGCTGTTGGAGAGGACAGGGAGCTTCTGACAATGATGCTTCTTAGGTTTGGGGGCTGCCTAAAACACAGTATTGGGAGGTCTGGAAATATGGATTGTAATCGGGCATCTTTTTGTAGTAAAGGTTGTAATTTCCGTGCAGCTCCCCTTAGCACTTCCAGATTTGGATTGTAGGTGACTACTAGAGGCACCCGGTTATTTTCTTCTTTAGCTTTGTAATGTAGCAGGTGATTCCTTGATATTCTAGTGGCTCTTGTAATTTGGTTTTCAATTGTTCTTGGATGGTAGGTACTTTCAGCTGCATCACATCTAATGTGGTGTACCTAATTATTTGCACGAAATGTCCAACTGGGGGTCTGTATGTGGGGGAGACAGGGCAAAAACTGAGAACTAGGATGAATTCTCATCGCCACACAATAAGAGAAAAAAGAATGGATCTACCTGTGGCCAAACACTTTTGATACCTGGTCATAGTATGATGGACATGAAATTACTTGTATTAAAAGCTAACTTTAAATCTGAGAGAGACAGAAAAGTTTGGGAATATAAACTCATGACGACCTTTGAAACACTCAGTGCTGGAATGAATGTGTGTCATGGATTTATGTCTTTTTACATCAATTAAGGAATTTGCACTTCAGCCCTTCTGGGGGCAAAACAACACAATACCAGACCCCAATCAGAGGGCAATAAAATTTTCACACTCCTTATCTGTGAACTGTTCCAATATTTATGTTCATTTCTATCTACCATGATGACAGTTCAGCTTCACGTCACTTGTCTTACCTATTGCATTGTTTCTGTGCTGTGTTGTGTATAAATATGTGATTCTTCAGATTTTGTTTTAGTCTTTGCCTGATGAAGAGACCTGAGTAGTCTCGAAAGCTTGCAATTTGTTATCATCTTTTCAGTTAGCCATTAAAAGGTATCAACCACTGAGAACTCTCAATTCTAAATATTTTAATAAAAGATAGACAGACAGCAATAGATATAAACATAGATAGATGGATGATAGATAGATAGATAGATAGATATAGACATAGATTGATGGATAGATACATAGATGGATAGATATATAGACACATAGCTAGATGGATAGATAGATAGATAGATAGATAGATAGATAGATAGATAGATAGATAGATACAGAACAGACCAAAAGTTTGGACACACCTTCTCATTCAAAGATTTTTCTGTTTTTTTCATGACTATGAAAATTGTAAATTCACACTGAAGGCATCAAAACTATGAATTACCACATGAGTAATTATATACTTAACAAAAAAGTGTGAAACAACTGAAAATATGTATTTTATTCTAGGTTCTTCAAAGTAGCCACCTTTTGCTTTGATTACTGCTTTGCACACTCTTGGCATTCTCTTGATGAGCTTCAAGAGGTAGTCACAGGAAATGGTTTTCACTTCACAGGTGTGCCCTGTCAGTTTAATATATGGGATTTCTTGCCTTATAAATGGGGTTGGGACCATCAGTTGTCTTGTGCAGAAGTCTGGTGGATACACAGCTGATAGTCATACTGAAGACTGTTAGAATGTGTACTTTGGCAAGAAAAAAGCAGCTAAGTAAAGAAAAACGAGTGGCCATCATTACTTTAAGAAATGAAGGTCAGTCAGTCCGAAAAATTGGGTAAACTTTGAAAGTGTCCCCAAGTGCAGTTGCAAAAACCATCAAGGGCTACAAAGAAACTGGCTCACATGAGGACCACCCAGGAAAGGAAGACCAAGAGTCACCTCTGCTTCTGAGGATAAGTTTATCCGAGTCACCAGCCTCAGAAATCGCAGGTTTACAGCAGCTCAGATTAGAGACCAGGTCAATGCCACACAGAGTTCTAGCAGCAGACACATCTCTACAACAACTGTAAAGAGGAGACTTTGTGCAGCAGGCCTTCATGGTAAAATAGCTGCTAGGAAACCACTGCTAAGGACAGGCAACAAGCAGAAGAGACTTGTTTGGGCTAAAGAACACAAGGAATGGACATTAGACCAGTGGAAATCTGTGCTTTGGTCTGATGAGTCCAAATTTAAGATCTTTGGTTCCAACCACCGTGTCTTTGTGCGACGCAGAAAAGGTGAACGGATGGGCTCTACATGCCTGGTTCCCACCGTGAAGCATGGAGGAGGAGATGTGATGGTGTGGGGGTGCTTTGCTGGTGACACTGTTGGGGATTTATTCAAAATTGAAGGCATAGTGAACCAGCATTGCTACCACAGCATCTTGCAGCGGCATGCTATTCCATCCGGTTTGCGTTTAGTTGGACCATCATTTATTTTTCAACAGGACAATGACCCCAAACACACCTCCAGGCTGTGTAAGGGCTATTTGACCAAGAAGGAGTGATGGGGTGCTATGCCAGATGAGCTGGCCTCCACAGTCACCAGACTGTAAACCAATCGAGATGATTTGGGGTGAGCTGGACCGCAGAGTTAAGGCAAAAGGGCCAACAAGTGCTAAGCATCTCTGGGAACTCCTTCAAGACTGTTGGAAGACCATTCCCGGTGACTACCTCTTGAAGCTCATCAAGAGAATGCCAAGAGTGTGCAAAGCAGTAATCAAAGCAAAAGGAGGCTACTTGTAAGAACCTAGAATATAAGACATATTTTCAGTTGTTTCACACTTTTTTGTTAAGTATATAATTCCACATGTGTTAATTCATAGTTTTGATGCTTTCAGTGTGAATGTACAGTTTTCATAGTCATGAAAATACAGAAGAATCTTTGAATGAGGTGTGTCCAAACTTTTGGTCTGTACTGTATGGATAGCTATATGGTGAGATAGCTAGACAGACAGACAGATGGATAAATACACTGATGGATGGATAGATAGATGGATAGGTAGATAGATAGGTACAGGTATAGATAGAGGGATAGTGAATTAACAACCCAAAAGGTGACTATTATTTATACACTAATGGAATTTCATTGTAATATAAATTTACAAGCAATGTTTACTTTACCACCATTCCAATCGTTACTGTTAGGTGCTGTGCTGCCTGTGATCTCCTCGGTGTGGGGGGCTCAGCTCCAGCTCACTATGACACTGCCGACATATTCCGGTGGAGGAATGAGGCGGAGGGAGATGGGGACAGGAGCAGAGATCCTCACTGCGCAGGTGCCAGATTCCCAGCCCTGCAGTGTGAATACATCATAACACACTGCGGGGCGGGATCTGGGGCCTCCGCTACACGCAGGCGCGATATTCTTACATCACCTGATGTAAGTTCCCGGGCAGCGCGCACGGTACATGCCTGAGAACTGATTGCAGAGCACAGGCGCCGGTGACGTCATGAGAAAGAGAGGAGGCCAGAGGGGGATGATGGACGGCTGCGAGGAGGTTGAGTCAGGGGGAGAAAATATACCTCCTGACTCAAAAGAGGTATGGCGGGAAATTTAATAAAAGTCATTATTGCAGCGTTCCTAGGGAAAATAAACATAAGAGCCACCTTCACAGAATGCAGCCTTCAAGGTATGGTGTTTGCTTACCAGCAGTGATACTTTTCCTTCTTCCTTCTGGTTAGTTGTATGCACTATTTTTGTGGCATGCTTGCCTATACATTGCACTATGCACCTATGAGGTTTATATACATTGTTGCCATTAGGAATTAGGATTTTGCTGGCTCTTTATAATTGTTTTTTTTTTCTAGGATTCTCACTAGGATGCTGATTGATTTAGGAAACCGTTCTTCTGGGAAGCTTTATATTATGAGCTCCATTAGTTACTTGAAATAATCTTACTTATACCATTTATATTCATATGAATGAGGTTCTTATGAATATGCATCCTAGAACCCCTTGTACCTTTTTTAGGCCTTTCGTTTGCATTTTTTGTCCCCATTTGTATTATATCATTCTGTAATGCTTTTAAATTTGTTTATAGTAAAATTACATTGATTTTATGGCATAAAGCTTCCTTTTATTCCTTATGATTTATTTCTTTCATCCGTGTCCAGTAATGTAAATTGGGTCTCTAGACTGTTCCAAAAACTTTAGGTATGTTGGTCAAATCAAAGTTGGAAATGACCTGTTGTCCAGTCCGTTCGCGCAGCTTGGCCCTAATCTTCTCTGATCAGTTCCACGGTCAACTTCCGGTCTTGTTTTTCACGGTAATTATCAACGATCTTCATCTTTGGTGAACATATATATAGTGGGGAAAATAAGTATTTTATAAGTATAACTTGCTGATTTTGCAAGTTTTCCCACCTACAAAGAATGGAGAGGTCTATACTTTTTATCGTAGGTACACTTCACCTGTGAGAGACAGAATCTAAAAGTAAAATCCAGAAAATCAAATTGTATGATTTCTAAATAATTAAATAGCATTTTATTGCATGGAGTTTTCAAAAATACCATTTTTAATTACATTCGTCTTTTTGATCGCGTCTTGTTGCTCTTTTTGTTTGGTAGTGTGGTGATAAAGGGGATTCCAGCTTCACGAATTTGCCAAAAAATTTATTCCAGTAAAAAAGTTCTGTAAGACGCCCAAGTCTGGGTGAGCTGGTTATTTCTCTTTCCAAGTGTGATGATAGAGCATAGTTTTTTTGCCTCGTTTTTATCTTATTTTTTTATGGTGTTCACTTAACGGGTTAACTAGAGGGACAGTTTTATAGATTGTGTCGTTCCGGATGCGACGAGACCAATTGTGTGTACTATTTTTTTTTTTACATGTATTTATTGGTGTGAAGAATGACATCAGAGAGATCATGCAGAATCCCACCGCTGACGCCACTTGTGATGAACCCGCACCTCGCCACCCCACCTGGCGTCACTGTTACGTCAGACGGATCATGTAATGATGGCGCCATTGTAAGAATTTTTTTTTTCTGAAGAAATTACTAAATCACTAAATAAAATAATTAGATAGATATTGTAGATCCGATCATGCTACAGAGCAGGCGCCGACGCTGGTGCCTGCCTACTGAATGTCAATTTTTTTTTTCAAAACATCATATTCAGTATATAAAATAGGGGTGGGTCAGTGAGGGATCTGTGACCTGTCATAAGCCATACAGATGAATATGTAAGCAGAGCACCCCATAAAGTCCCGCCCACAGGCCGCCCCAGTGCACAAGATTCTCATTAACTCAAAACTGAAAAAATAAAGATTAAACAACACCCACAAGACAGATTTCATCAACCAAGGTATCATTTTAATAATTATAACGGCGCCGACCTGACACTGTCTGTAGGTTACTGAGCACAATCCTGCTGACAGGTTCCCTTTAAGAGGAGGACACCCATTATAGAAGAATAGCAGGCATCTACTGAGCATGTGCAAACTGGCATAAAAAAACTACATGATTGATAGTGTGGGAATAACCCTTTCACAAGACGTACTTGTGAGCATGTGCGGTTCTGCTTCCGTGTCCTGGAATTAATGGTATAAGTTACTTCCAGGACACAGCAGTGGAGCATCCTACTGCACATGCTCAGAGGCTCCTGTGGTTCCTGTCAGTGTAACAAGATGGTGGCGATCACCTCCAGACAAAATTAATGTGATTTACAAATTAAAGATGTTTATTCTTAATGACATTTTCTTTCTTTCATTATTCCTGAAGAACCCATTTAAATTAACAGAAAATGCTTTCCTTTATCCTAATTCTAGGCCTCCTGTGTGAGTCCGCTGGTGTTTTACAAGGGATGACGCTTGTGTAAAACACTTCCCACAGTCAGAACATGAAAATGGCTTTTCTCCAGTGTGAGTTCTCTCGTGATTTACAAGGGCCGAGGTCTGAGAAAAGCTTTTCCCACACTTTCTACATACTGTACATACGGATTTTCACCAGTATGAATACGGACATGCTTCACCAGAGCGGAGCTGTGAGAGAACGTTTTCCCGCAGTCTCTACAAGGATATGGCCGCTCTCCTGTGTGAGTTCTCTGATGGTTGGCCAAGGCGGACTTGTCCATAAATGATTTTGGGCACCGGTTGCAGGCACAGTTTTTTCCTGAGTGTGTTCTCAGATGTTTTAGCAGACCAGAACGTTCTGTGAAGCTTTTCTCATATTTCCTACAAGCATAGGGCCCCTGTCCTGTGTGAATCCGCTGATGACGCACAAGAGGGGACATTTTTCACAATCAGAACAACAATATGGCTTCTCCCGGTGTGAATTCTCAAGTAAGAATATTGGAGCTCTGAGCAAACCTTTACCACATTTGCTGCACACGTACGGCCGCTCACCCGTGTGTGATCGCTGGTGTCTCACAAGGTGCAACTTACATATAAACCTCTTGTCACAGTCGCTGCAGGCATATGGCTTCTCACCGGTGTGCGTCCCTCTATGTATGACAAGCTAATCAATATCAATGAAACTTTTTTCCGCATTTCCCACCTAAATAAATCCTCCCACCTGCATGGATTATCTTATGTCTTAATAGGTGTGAACTACTGTTAAAGCATTTTTTGCAGTCTGTGCATTTGTAAGATCTCTCAATGAGATGGGATTTACACTCAGCCTTCCCTTCACATTTGGCGGCACCTGACCCAACCCACGTCGTTACGTCAGACTGGTCACCAATTGGCTGAAGTAAAGATTTATTACCAATATTGAAACCTTGATCTACCAGGTCTTGTCTTGTAGAGTCTCCAGAAGGACAGACCGGCTTCTCCTCTCCATTGCTTATTTCCACTGGTAACATAAGATCCGGTTTGACGTCCCCAGAATGTTCCACTGTCCAATATCTGGAGGACACATCAGTTTCAGAAAAATACTCTGGCTCCTCTTTTACTATGATGGATTGTGCAGCTGAAAGAGAAATACAAAAGATTTATATGTGACTCTTAGGCTGCCCGGAATCCGCCTGAAAAAAGTGCCGCAAAAGCGCCCCATAAAATGTACATAATGCACAGCAATGTCAAAATGGTATTGCTATGCAAATGTTCCATCTCATATCATTTCTTTTAACGTGTTCATTCTTCGGTCGGCTCCTTTTTTTTTAAAGAGGTTAAGAAAACATGAGTTTTCAGGCAGAAGCTGCTTCAGAAAACTCCTCTTTTGGGAGGATTTTGGAGCAGTTTTTCTTTTGCTGAGGCTGTTGAAGAGGTTTTCTTCATATATATAAAAAGTATACATATAGTACAGACCAAAAGTTTGGACACACCTTCTCATTCAAAGATTTTTCTGTATTTTCATGACTATGAAAATTGTAGAATCACACTGAAGGCATCAAAACTATGAATTAACACATGTGGAATTATACATTACACTTTACAAAAAAGTGTGAAACAACTGAAAATATGTCTTATATTCTAGGTTCTTCAAAGTAGCTACCTTTTGCTTTGATTACTGCTTTGCACGCAGAAAAGGTGAACGGATGGACTCTACATGCCTGGTTCCCACGTGAAGCATGGAGGAGGTGGTGTGATGGTGTGGGGGTGCTTTGCTGGTGATAATGTTGGGGATTTATTCAAAATTGAAGCGGTGAACGGTCCAGCTCACCCCATCCATCTCGATTAGGTTCAGGTCTGGTGACTGTGGAGGCCAGGTCATCTGGCGTAGCACCCCAACACTCTCCTTCTTGGTCAAATAGCCCTTACACAGCCTGGAGGTGTGTTTGGGGTCATTGTCCTGTTGAAAAATAAATGATGGTCCAACTAAACGCAAACCGGATGGAATAGCATGCCGCTGCAAGATGCTGTGGTAGCCATGCTGGTTCACTATGCCTGCAATTTTGAATAAATCCCCAACAGCGTGACCAGCAAAGCACCCCCACACCATCACACCTCCTCCTCCATGTTTCACGGTGGGAACCAGGCATGTAGAGTCCATCCGTTCACCTTTTCTGCGTGCAAAGCAGTAATCAAAGCAAAAGGTGGCTACTTTGAAGAACCTAGAATATAAGACATATTTTCAGTTGTTTCACACTTTTTTGTAAAGTGTAATGTATAATTCCACATGTGTTAATTCATAGTTTTGATGCCTTCAGTGTGATTCTACAATTTTCAGAGTTGTGAAAATACAGAAAAATCGTTGAATGAGAAGGTGTGTCCAAACTTTTGGTCTGTACTGTATATAAAAAAAGTTTTTTGCACCCTTTTGATTGGCTAGAGCTCCAAAGTATTAACATACACCTTCTACTTACCTCTTCACGTTTAAAAAAGAAAGAAATTAAAAAAAGCTCATATAGACAGCAAAGTGGATTTCCTATAGAAATGGATTGGAAGAGTTTTTCGAAGAAGTTTATGGAGAGGATTGTGAAAAGTTTCCAGTACAAAAACTCCTGAAAATAATTAGTTTGAACATAGCCTTATAGTACGTTCACCAAAATTGGTAGAAGTCTATAAAACCATGGTGGGATTCTGATATAGATGATGAGCCGAAACGGCACACTATCCAAGGTGGAGCTGTAGAAGGGGAATTGTATGCATAAAGTGCACTGTCTTTCTATAATGGAGGAGCATAAAACAATATCTACTAAGAAAAGTAAGGTCAGGGGGACGTAAGCGGCAGGGCCGGCTCCAGGTTTTTATGGGCCCCGGGCGAAAGAGTCTCAGTGGGCCCCTTTAACACAGACCACGATTCATGATGCACAGATACTGCAGAGAAATACGGATTTTGGTAAGACCTTACCTGTAAAATCCTTTTCAGCGAAGGAAGGGAGACACATTCATTACCAGTGGGTAGGCGGAGCCCACACAGGATAGAACACCTCAGATTACAAAAGAGTGTTGACCGGCCCCTCCAGCTTGGGCTCCTCCTACTCCAGCTCTCCAGTCCGTACACAAGCTAAGGAAGAGCAAAAATCACCAGCGGAGCAACATAACCCCTTCTGAAGAACTTCAGAGAAAAAACAAAAAGATAGGTTATGTATATAACAAAAAAACCACACAGTCCCAGGTACTACTCACTGAACCTGACCACTGCGATGAGCTGGCAATGCTGGAAAAGAGCCTTAGCGCGCCGACCTCAGCCCAGATAATCGCTATCAGAGAAGGGTCACGCCTCATCTGAAAACAACACACTTCTGCCATGGGAGGGATCTGTGTCTCCCTTCCTTCCTTCGCTGAAAAGGATTTTACAGGTAAGGTCTTACCAAAATCCGTATTTCAGCAGCAGATGGAAGGAAGGGAGGCACATTCATTACCAGTGGGACATCCCAAAGCAGTCCAGAAATTAAGGGTGGGCAAAAAACCAACAGAGGCAGATTCCCAACAACTTAAATAAATGCGCAACTAGCGCTAAATACAAGTTTACAAGAACTTTAAACTACAGCCGCCTGCAGGACCCTACGTCCTAAGGCCGCATCAGCGGAAGCACTGACGTCCACCTTATAAAATTTCGTAAATGTGTGGACGGAACGCCAGGTCGCCACCCGGCAGAGCTGAGCTGCCGAGGCCCCTTGATGAAAAGCCCACGATGAACCCACAGCCCTCGTGGAGTGAGCTCGAATCTTAATCGGGCAAGGTTCGCCCTTAAGTCGGTAAGCCTCTAAAATGGCCGACCGAATCCAACGAGCTATAGAATCCTTGGAAGCTCGTTGCCCACGTCGACGACCTGCTGGAATCACAAACAGAGAATCCGACTTCCGAAAACTTTGAGTAATAGACAAATAGAACTTCAAAGCCCGCACTAAATCCAATGTGTGCAAGGCCCGTTCCTTCGCATTCCTCGGCTCCGGACAAAGCGAGGGCAACACAATATCCTGGTTAACATGAAATTGTGACACCACCTTAGGTAGAAAGTCGCCCCAAATGCGAAGCACTACGCGATCCGGGTGAAACTCCAGAAAAGGAGGCGAACAAGAAAGAGCCGCCAACTCAGAAACCCTTCTCAAAGAAGTGACCACCACTAGGAAGGCAACCTTCCAAGAGAGCAAGGAAAGACTAACAGAGTCCATAGGCTCAAAAGGCCCATGTTGAAGAGCCTCCAAGACAAGCTTGAGCCGCCAAGGAGACACAAGCGCCTTCCGCAGCGGAAACTGACGGGTTACCCCGTGAAAAAAGGAACGTACGTCCCTACGCGAGGCGATAGCCTTCCGAAACAGCAAGGACAGAGCAGAAAACTGCCCCTTCAGAGTGCTAGCTGCCAAACCCTTGTCCAGGCCGTACTGCAAAAAGGCCAACAAATTGGGAATGGAAAAATCCTCGGGTTCCTAGAAGAACCCGAACACCACGAAAAGAAGGCTTCCCAAGTCTTGTGATAAATCCTAGTAGTAGCCGGACCTCTGGCAGCTCGCAGAGTGGCAATGACTTCGGCTGAAAAACCTTGACGGATCAAGATTTCGGTCTCAAGAGCCACGCCGACAACGCAGAGACTTCAGGTCCGGGTGACGAACGGGCCCTTGGGTTAACAGGTCCGGGCGAAGAGGGAGTGGAAGTGGAGGCGCTGCCAGAAGCGACACCAGCGTCGAGAACCACATCCTCCTTGGCCAATCTGGGGCTATCAACACAGCCGGAACTCTCTCCAGTCTGATCCGACGCAACACCAGAGGAAGTAAGGATATCGGCGGGAACACAGATTAGCTCGAATTGGTCCCACGGAGTCACCAGAGCATCCACCGCCACAGCCTTCGGGTCCTTGTACTGGACATGAACGTCGGTAACTTGGCATTGAACCTGGATGCCATCTAATCCACTTGGGGAATCCCCCAACGGGAGCACAGCAGGGCAAAAATTTCCGGATGAAGACTCCATTCTCCGGGATCCATCTTTTCGCGAGTGAGGAAGTCCGCTGTGATATTCTGAACTCCTGGAATGTGAATCGCAGAGATGGCTGGCACCCTGGCCTCGGCCCATACCAGGATCCGAGACACCTCCATCATGAGCCTGAAGCTCTTCGTCCCACCTTGATGGTTGATATACGCGACCGCCGTCGCGTTGTCTGTCTGCACTCGGACTGGTAGACCGCTTAAAAGGACCGTCCAGTGTTGGAGGCAAAGGAAAATTGCCCTCAATTCCAGGATGTTGATCGGCAGGACAGACTCTTCCGACGACCATACTCCCTGAATCCAGAGATCGTTCCAGACACCCCCCCAGCCCGTCAGGCTGGCATCGGTGGTTATGATCGACCACCTCGGAGGGAGGAAAGACTTCCCCAGGGATAACACTTCCGGACGTAACCACAATCCTAGAGACTCTCGAACCCTGTGGGAGATGATGAACTCAATCCAGTGAAAACTGCGATCGATCCAACGGTTCAAAATGAGCATTTGGAGAGCCCTGGAATGAAATTGGGCAAACGGAATTGCCTCCATCGACGCCACCATCAAACCCAGAAGGCGCATACACCTTCGAAGGGACATTGCTGTCGACGACTTCATAACCTGTACATGTCGAAGAAGACTCGCTTGCTTGTCTGGAGGCAGAGACACCACTGCTCGTACCGTGTCGAAATGCATTCCCAAAAACAGGATTGACTGTGACGGTTCCAGAGACGACTTCTCCCAATTGACCAGCCACCCGAAGTCCTCCAGGAGCTGAAGGGATAGATTGCGAGCCGTCACCGCCTCCTCCTTTGAGGACGCCACAATCAAAAGGTCGTCCAGATAGGGAAGAATCGTAACCCCCTGTCTTCGAAGAATCGCCATGAGAGGTGCCAGAATTTTTGTAAAAACTCTGGGTGCTGAGGCCAACCCGAATGGCAGGGCCACAAACTGGTAATGGTCCTGACCTATGGCAAAACGAAGGAAGCGTTGGTGGGCCCTTCCGACGGGAACATGCAAATAAGCGTCGCGAATGTCGATTGACACCAAAAAATCGTTCTGCGACAGGGCCGCAGTGACTCCATGCGGAATTTCCGGGTGCGGACATGTCGATTCAATCTTTTGAGATCCAGAATGGGGCGAAATTTGTCCTCCTTTTTGGGGACCACAAAGAGGTTGGAATAAAACCCTCTTCCCCGGTCCTCCGGCGGAACCGGTACCACTACACCCTTTTGCAGAAGGGAATCGACCTCCCGCAGTAGAGCGGCAAATAGCTCGGGTTCTGACGGAATGCGGGATTGGCAAAAACTGTCTGGGGTCGAGAAAGAAACTCTATGAAGTAGCCTGCCGACACAACCCGCGTCACCCAGGCGTCCGACACGCGGGAAGCCCAAGTCGGTTCGAACTGGAGCAGGCGACCCCCCACTCGAGAGCCCTCGAGTGAGACCCTGGCGTCAGTCCGCCTTAGCGGGCTTTTTGTCAGCTTCCCGCTTGTCTTGACGGAAGCTCTGTTTCCAGGGAGTGCCGGATTTCTGAGAGTTCTTTTTTCCTGAAAGAGGGACGACCCTATCCCCAAGAAGGCTGACTGAACCGTCCCCTGGACCGAAAGGACCGCCGACTACTACCGGCACTAGGTCTGCCAGACGCAGAAGTCACAGCTCTTCGCTGCGGTAAAGCCGTTTCTTTTGCCTTTGCAATCAGCTCCGTGAGGTCAGATCCAAATAGCTGACCACCCTTGTAAGCTAAAGATAGCAAACCTTGCTTGGAAACCGCGCCCCCTGGTCCACTGTCTAAGCCACAGTGCTCTTCTGACTGTGACCGCCGAGGATTGCGCCCTGGACAGCAGCGACGCAGTATCCAAACCTGCATCACTGGCATATCGGGCTGCATCCTCCAACAACTTGAAAAGCCCATCTACTACCTCGGATAGTGGGGATCCATGTTGCCACGCGGTCCGTAGATGGTCTAACCAGCTCAGGGAAGCTTTACAAGCATACATGGACCCTAGTACTGCTCTGAATCCATGACCCGCGGCCTCGTAGATGGATTTCGCCGCCATTTCCGTCTTTCTGTCCAGCGGATCCTGCAGACTCGCCTTCCCTTTAACAGGAAGAAGTGAGGATTTGCTAAGCTGGGATAAAGGGACATCCACTTCAGGAGAAGGAATCCAATTATCAATCAACTCCGACGTACAAGGATACAGCGTCTCAAAAAACCGTGTCCCCTGAAAACGTTTATCTGGACACAGGCGTTCCTTCTCCACTGCCCCATTAAGCTCATCCAGAGATGGTAATGTTGATCGCGACCTATGCAACTCCTGAAACATCCGGGCCGACTTACCAGGACGTCTAGTTACCTCCTCCGGTAACTGTAACGCCTCCCTCATGGCTCCAATAAAAGCCTCTGTACGGCCCAAAAGAGAGGCAGAGTGTCCCTGCCGATCCTCCTTATCTGAATCGGACATCTCCCCATCTGAGCTTGAAGGGGAACCCTCCATGCCCGAGATCTCCGAGTCGCTACGCAGGAAAGATGGCACCGGCCTGTGGCGCTTCCTGCCATGACAGGATCTAGCTGACACCCAATAACCCAGAAGGTCAGAGAGGCCATCAATAGAACGAGTGAGGGCCTCCATTTTGACATCACTGAAACCTCCGACCGCTGCGCTTGACGCCATCGAGGTCTGCGTGTCAGATACGCGAGACTGATCCTGTAGCGATCTGGGTGATGGTCCGCACCTCCTGGACCCTGATCTGACATGCCCTCACACAGTATATGGCAGGTTAAACCTGTCAGTAACTAGAAACAGTGTGGTTTCTTAAAGAAAAAACGAACGCTGAAGGGTTAAAGCTCTTAAAGAGAGAGCCACCCCAGCTGTCCCCCAATTAAGGGTTAACCGCCTGAGAAGGGGTTAATGTCGCAGACTCCCCACAACCCTTGTTTAATGAAAAGGGTGTGCGAGCCCCAGGTGCCTCTTATGAGGTAGCAGCTGCAGGACAGTGCCTCAAGGGTATGCCACACTAAACAAGAACGCCAACAAGATCGCTAACATATTGCGCTGATTTGTACATCGCAATGACCGCCAAAGTCGCTAAGGAGATCGCTAACCACTTATGCGTCGTCAATGAGATCGCCCACTGTGGCAGCTACTAGCGACATTAAAACGATCACAAAAACGATCGCATTAGTATGCGTCGCTATCGTGATCGTAGCGGGAGCGTTCCGTGTGACAGTACCTCCAGAAAGGTGCCCTGCGCTGTGGGGGTGAGGGGGTCAAGCTTCTGCCCTGACAGGTAGAAGCGAATCACCCAGCTGGCCGCGGTGCAGTGTCCTTGTTCCTTTCGGTCGGTCGGGGAGAGAGGGGAGTGAGGAGCCCGAGGAGGCGTCAGTAATGGCCGCCGCGCTAGAGGAGAGAAGCCGGAAGAGAAAAGGCAGGGTAAAGCGCGCGCACAGAGCGCTTCCTGCCCGCGAAAAAACGGGAAAGCGCGAAGCCACGCCCCCCGCCGGTTTCAAAAAAAGCGCGCGACTCACTCCGCTCTCCGCTCCCGCTCCCATGTCCTGCAGGCATCCACCTGCGGACAAAAGTACACAATCACCACACTGAATACATGTAGCAGCGGCTGCCACAGCAGCCGCTGAAGCACTCAAACACATTAAAATGTTGAGTACTCACCCAGCTGAGCGCCACAGGGACCCCCAGGGATTTGTGGCGCTGTGCCCGTAGCTTCCCCCCAGGGCGGGGAACGCAGTGACCCCAGAAGCGCGGTTTGCGTCCCTGCCAGGGAAGCAATCCCCATCCCCCAGGGCCGGCAGGGTTCTGCAGGGACCTCCTTAAAGGGTAATACAGATCCGCCAAGGGAGAGGTGGGGGACCAGCAGCGCTGAGACCCCTGAGACCTCTAGACCACAGGGGTCCAAGTCTCTGTCCGATTAAAATAAAAAAAATTTCTGAGGAGCTGCTCCAGCAGCGACTATCCTCTGTGACCTCAAATTTTAGACTGGAGAGCTGGAGTAGGAGGAGCCCAAGCTGGAGGGGCCGGTCAACACTCTTTTGTAATCTGAGGTGTTCTATCCTGTGTGGGCTCCGCCTACCCACTGGTAATGAATGTGTCTCCCTTCCTTCCATCTGCTGCTGAAATATGGGTATAGTACAATGCCAAATACTTCACTTCTTCCATTACATGAGTGATATCTATTGTAAATTGTACAATAGCTCAAAAACCACCAAATCCTCACAGCGCACAGTACAGACTGGACAGTACAGTCCTCCATACAATATTATGGGCACCACAGTCTCCCCCTCATCACCCATATAATACCCCATGCAGGATGTCACCCCCCATATAATGCTCCATACAGATTACTGGACCCAAAATAATGCTCCATACAGAATACTGGACCCAATATAATGCTCCATACAGGATACTGGTCCCCATATAATGCTCCATACAGGATACTGGTCCCCATATGATGCTCCATACAAAATATGGAGCTCTCCTCTGCGCTGTACTGCGTTCTGCACTGTTACGGCTCAGGAAAGGGCGCTGTGGAAAGACTCCCCATTATCATCATGATTACCTCCCCATCATCATCATTGCCTCCTTATCATCATCATTGCCTCCCCATCATCATCATGGCCTCCCCATTATCATCAATGCCTGCCCATCATCATCATCTCCTCCCCATCATCATCTTCTCCCATCATCAATGCCTGCTGTTATGTTTCGGTAGCTGAGGAGTGCAGGTAAAAAAGGCAATACACCAGAGCAGTTGGAATCTATGAGATTGCAGTACCCTGACTAACCACCACAACTAGAGGCAGCCGTGGAGCGTTCCTACGTTGGTCCTAGACGCCTCGTCACAGCCTGAGAAACTAACTACACCTAAAGATAGAAATAGGAAAGCTATCTGCCCCGGAGCAGAACCCCAAAGATAATAGAAAGCCCCCAAACATGTAATGGCGGTTAGACAAGATGAAATACTGACACAGAAAGAAAATAGTATGAGCAAACGCTGGGGCCCAAACTAACTAAATAGAAAAGGATAGGAAGGGTACTTACTGCAATCCCAGAAAACCCTGAAAGGCACCAACTCTACTAATTTCAAAAACACCTGAGATCACACGACCTCTTCCACCTAAATTAGTTCTCTGGTGTAACAAAATCAAAACAGCAGCCACTGAAAAAACTGGAAAAAAGCAAAAGTACAAACATCAGTGGCTGAACAAAACTGAGAGGGCAGAAGCCCCCGGAGGGGACCCTGAAGGCCCCCACAGAAGTGCAGGACAAAATGCAAAAATATAGCACAAACACAAAAGAAGAAAATGTCTTATCTGTTAGCAGGAGATGCAGACACGACACAACAGGCTACAAGGGAAACAGGAATAAAGGATCCAGACCAGAACAATTGATCACCGGCAACCCTGATGGGAAGGTGACTCCCTTATATAAGACCAATCAGTAACACCTGATTCCCAGTCCTCACAATCTTCACTGGACAGACTAGCACCGCTTGTAACCACCAGAGGGAGCCTCTGCTCAGAACTCATCTCAAACCCATTCACAACAGCCTGCCCATTATCATCAATGCCTGCCCATTATCATCATCTTCTCCCCATCATCATCAATGCCTCCCCATTATCAGCAATGCCTGCCCATCATCATCTTCTCCCCATCATCAATGCCTGCCCATTATCATCAATGCCTGCCCATTATCATCATCTTCTCCCCATCATCATCATCATCAATGCCTCCCCATTATCAGCAATGCCTGCCCATCATCATCTTCTCCCCATCATCAATGCCTGCCCATTATCATCAATGCCTGCCCATTATCATCATCTTCTCCCCATCATCATCATCAATGCCTCCCCATTATCAGCAATGCCTGCCCATCATCACACACAAACAGCATCACAGCACACAAGCACTCTCTCACATACATACACACACACATACACACACACACACACACACACACACAAAGCACCGCACTACATACACACAGACACACACAGAGACACACACACACGTCTTACCTGTCCAGCGTCCGCGCTCTCTGCCACAGCCGGCCGCTGAATGATGACGTCATTCAGCGGCGCTGCTGTGAGAGGAAGCGCCGGCGCCCCCTGGAGCCCGGAGCTGCGGCAGCGGAGGCACGGGAGAGGTGAGTATTGTGCCAGCTGATGCCGGGGCCCTGAGCGGGTGGGGGGGGGCCCAGTGGCGGCGCTGACACCGCTCTCCTCCGCTAACGGGCGCAGGGGTGCCAGACTGCGAGTGGGCCCCCCCCGCCTGCTCAGGGCCCCGGAACTTGCCCGGGTGTGCCGGGTGCTGACGCCGGCCCTGGTAAGCGGGAGCAGGGATGAAAAGTACTTCTGATGCACTATGTGGACATGTCTAGGACCCCATGTATTAACAGAAAGGGCGTCTCCTGACTCCATTATAGCACTGCGATAAAGAGAAGAGGAGTTGGAAAAGTGCCCATGTATGTATGCACCTATCTCCGTGGTACTTTTATTGTAGTGGTGTGGGCAGGGAGTAATGGGGTGATTTGTATGACTAGCAGGAGTCTTCTATGTTATACAGTTGTGTGAAAAAGTGTTTTCCCCCCTCCTGACTTTCTATTGTTTTGCATGTTTGTCACACTTAAATGTTTCAGATCACCAAAGAAATTGAAGTATTAGACAAAGATAACACAACCACAAAATGCAGTTTTGAAACGAAGGTCTTTATTATTAAGGAAAAAGAAGTCCAAACCTACAGGGCCCTGTGTGAAAAAGTGATTCTCCGCCCCAACCCCTTTAAAACATAAATAAACTGTGGTTAATTCCCTATCCACACCCAGGCCTGATTACTGCCATACCTGTACTCAGTCAAGAAACAACTTAAGTGGGACCTGCCTGACAAAGTGAAGTAGATGAAAAGAGCCTCAAAAGCTAGACATTATGACGCAATCCAAAGAAATTCAGGAACAAATGAGAAAAAAAGTAACTGAAATCTATCAGTCTGGAAAAGGTTAGAAAGGTATTTCTAAAGTTTTGGGACTCCAGCGAACCACAGTGAGAGCTATTATCCACAAATGGTGAAAACATTGAACAGTGGTTAACCTTCCCAGGAGTGGCCGGCGGACCAAAATTAGCCCAAGAGCACAGCGATGACTCATCCAAGAGGTGACCAAAGATCCCACAACAACATCCAAAGAACTGCAGACAGGCCACACTTGCTTCAGTTAAGGTTAGTGTTCAAGATTCCGCCATAAGAAAATGGTCTGCATGGTAGAGTTACAAGACTAAAACCACCGCTGAGCAATAAGAACATAAAGGCTTGTCTTAGTTTTGCCAAAAAATATCTTGATAATCCCAAGACTTTTGGGAACATACTCTGTGGACTGACGAGAGAAAAGTTAAACTTTTTGGAAGGTGTATGTCCCATTACATCTGGCGTAGAAGTAACACATCATTTCAAAAAAGGATCATCATACCAACAGTAAAATATGGTGGTGGCAGTGTGATGGTCTGGGGCTGTTTTGCTGCTTCAGGGCCTGAAGACTTCCTGTGGTAAATGGAATCATTGTTGTGAATGTGTTAGAAATGAATTCTGAGCAGAAGCTCCCTCTGGTGGTTACAAACAGTACTGAACCATTCAATGAGGATTGGCAATCAGGAGTTACAGACTGGTCTTATATAAGGGAGGTTCCCTCCCATCATGGTTGCCGGTGATCAATTGTTCTTGTCTCAACTGTGGTTCCTGGTTCACTTGGAAGCTTGCTGAGTCTTGCCTGCATCTTCTGCTATCAGATAAGATATTTTCTGCTTTTATTTTTGTGCTTGCTTTTTGCATTGTTCCCTGCACTTCTGTGGAGGTCAGCCAGGTCCCCTCCGGGGGCTTGTGCTCCTCTCAGTTTATCTGAGCCACTGTTATTTGTTCATTTGCCTTTTCCAGTTTTTTCAGTGGCTGCGGCTTAGTTTTGTGACACCAGAGAACTAATTTAGGTGGTAGAGGTCGTGTGATCTCAGGTGTTTTTGCAATTAGTAGAGTTGGTATTTTTTTAGGGTTTTTTGGATTGCAGTAAGTGTCCTTCCTATCCTTTTCTGTCCAGGTAGATTGGGCCCCAAAGTTTGCTCATACTATTTTCTGTCTGTATTTCCTCTTGTCTAACCGCCATTACATGTTTGGGGGCTTCCTATGTTGTTTGGGGATCTGCTCCGGGGCAGATAGCTTTCCTCTTTCTATCTTTAGGTGTAGTTAACCTCTCAGGCTGTGACGAGGCGTCTAGGACCAACGTAGGAACGCTCCACAGCTGCCTTTAGTTGCGGTGGTTAGTCAGGGTACTGCAATCCAGTAGATTCGAACCTCTCTGGTGTATTGCCGTTTTTGCCTGCTCTCCTCAGCTACCAAATCATAACAAATCATTAATCCTGCAGTCTACCAAAAAATCCTGAAGGAGAATGTCTTGCCATCTGTTCATGACCTCAAGCTGAAGCGCATTTGGGTTACGCAGCAGGACAATTATCCAAAACACACCAGCAATTCTACCTCTGAATGTCTTAAGAAAAACAAAATTAAGACTTTGGCGTGGCCTAATCAAAGTCCTGACCTTAATCCGATTGAGATGCTGTAGCATGACCTTAAAAAGGCGATTCATGCTCAGAAACCCTACAATTTGGCTGAATTACAACAATTCTGCAAAGATGAGTGGGCCAAAATTCCTCCACAGTGTTGTAAAATACTCATTGCCAGTTATTGCAAACATCTGATTGCAGTTGTTGCTGCTAAGGGTGGCTCAACCAGTCATTAGGTTTAGGGGGCAATCACTTTATCACACAGGGCCCTGTAGGTTTTGATTTATTTTTCCTTTAATAATAAAGACCTTAATTTAAGGCAGGTCCTACTTAAGTTGTTTCTTGACTAAGTACAGGTATGGCAGTAATCAGGTCTGGGTGTGGGTAGAGAATTAACCACAGTTGATTTATGTTTTAAAGGGGTTGGGGCGGGGAATCACTTTTTCACACAGGGCCCTGTAGGTTTGGATTTCTTTTTCCCTTAATAATAAAGACCTTCATTTACAAACTGCATTTTGTGTTACTTGTGTTATCTTTGTCTAATATTTAAATTTATTTTGTGATCTGAAACATTTAAGTGTGACAAACGTACACAAGAATAACAAATTAGGAAGGGGGCAAACACTTTTTCACACACCTGTATACTGATTGTGGAGTATAAATACTAGATCACAAATTAAATAAAAAAATGCTTTCTTACTATTATAAAAACTTTGGTCTACCAAGTCTTGCCTTGTAGAGTCTTCTGCATCATAGACCGGCTGCTCAAGTCCATTGCAATTTTGCGATCGTACCAAAAGCTTCTGTTGGCGCAACACAGAACTTTCCGCCGGCCAATATCTCATAGACACATCAGTCTCTGAATAATACTCAGGTTCCTCTTTCACTGTGAATGACAGTATATCTGCAACAGAGGAATAGAAGATTCATAGGTGACCTTTGTTGCATGTAACATAACGATCAGTAGAGATCTGAACAGCCATGGTGGGATTATCAAGTAGACAATAGAGGTCTAAGAGCAGAGTACATATTTTTAATACAATGGGTGTGTGACGACACAGCATTTTATCTTAATTAACCAGGCGTCTATTTTCAGTAAGCCAGGAAGAAGAGACTGTTATCTATTGTAAGATGGCCACCAGACAGGTTCTTGAGGGGAGATATATACCACCGAGGTTGGTAGCTTTGGTGATGTAAACCCAGGAAAGCATACTCCAGCACGTATAGTGCTGAGAGAGTTAATAGGGCGTATCTGGGTCGGGTTTTACGAGCAGTCAAAAGAGATGGGTGGGAATGACTGTTCACATATCTCCATCAAGGGGGCTTGGTTTGGCAGATAAAATGGAGACAAAGTGTCTCATTCAGTGTCTGTGACTGGAGCTGTGGAGGCCTCCAGTGTGTTTGTTGAAGGACACTGACCTGAGCAGATGAACCAGCACTACTAAATGGACTGTTTATTTTCTGTTTTTTCCCTTTGTGCTGGAAAATGCTGTCTTTTGTTTGCTTATGCTGGGTGGTTTATGCAGTTCCAATAAACCGGCCTGGACATTTTAATGAAACCACTTCCTGTGCCTACCTCAACCGCTGCTGAGTGAGTACAAAACCCTACACTATATGTTGACTTTTGAATTTATGTGTTTCTTTCTTATGTTTGGTCAAGAGTCTGAAATATTGTTGACACTTCTTGTAGACTAAATTGATATGTGTAAATTGATGAATGGTTGTTCTTTACCTCTTATATCAGCTCCCACAGTTTATTGTACGGTTATCTTTGCAAAACAGGGATGCAATGTCACTGAACAATGATATTTGCTGATATGCTGATTACACATTATACCAGACCATGCAGTTTGTTGACTTGCAAACATTGAAGGATAAACTAAATAATTAAACAATGTGAGTTAATCTCATTACCTCTTCCCCTTGACCAGTGAATAATGACTTGAAGAACAGCTAAAACTATAAAAAGGGGATATGCCTCTGTAACAATATGCATCCATATATCCAAACATCCAAGACACCCAGAGATCCAAAGAACCAGAGACTCTTTGACAAGACAGCAGTCAAGACATCATGGCTCCATCGTGAGGGACACAGATTTGACACTATACACGATGTCAGCTTAGGGAACCATGGCCCTGGCTGAAAGAATATAGATCTGCTCCATTGACCATCACTGAACCTATGGATACATTTGGAGTAGTCAGGATTTGGACTCACCGGTCACCTGAGCCCTATGGATACGTTTGGGAAAGCCAGGATTGGGATGCACCAGTCACCTGACTCCATGGAGATGTTCGGAGAAGCCAAGTTGTGACCCTCCGGTCATCTGTCCTTGAAACTCAATGGACTGTCAGCTCCTATGCTTGTTGTTATCTCCTCTCTGTGCGTGCCACAGGTGGGGGTAGTTGGCCCTGGAAGCTCTAAAGTAACAGCTGCTCTTATCCCAGCTAGTCAGCAGGAAGGTGAGACTCTGAAATTTTGCAACATCTTGGGTATTTTGCTGGGAATGTTGTATGTGTTATTAGTCCATTTTGTGGTTCAATAAAGCATTGCCACACTGTTTTTCCCTGACCCTGTGTTGTCTGACTAGTATTTCACCTACGGTAAAAGGAGAGCGGGCGTTCGGTGGGATGAGCCATGGTCCATTTGGTTTCGGCTAGTGGACAAGAGTACCCACTGACCCCCGTGTCTCCACAGGGTGACGAGGGAAAGGGGCTCTAACTCTAAAGAAGAGTGAGGGGCGGTATATTATGAAGCACAGGAGTAAGTGTTTAAGTCAGGGGTTTCAGAGGCAGACTGGTCACTGTGAACCATTGTTCAAACTGGAAAGTATTCCTGAAAAATCACATCAGATCTTAGGGGCTTGAAGGGGAGTATGGATTGTACATATTCATGGAAAGGGAACACTAATACCATACATGTAGGACGCAGGTGAGATACAGATCAACCTCCAAATTGTGAAAAAGGTTGAGGGGAATTATTTAATCTTCTGGAAAATTATTCCAGATATCAGGAAAGGGCGTTGAATATATAACATTATATATTTGAAAAATTTTGTGTTCATCATCAAGGAAAAATATTTCTTTATACCGTGTTAGCCAGTAGATAGGAAAATATTAACACTTGAGAGTCATCAATGGTTGATACCGTCTTTTCAGATAGGCATTAGAAATATAACAAATAGCAAGCTTTAGACTACGCGGGTTCCTTCACTAAGCCTGATGAAGAGACAGGAGTAGTTTCGAAAGCGGATTTTTTATTTTTTTTTATTTTACTCACTTATATAGTGCCATTGATTCCTCAGCACTTTACAGACATTATCATCGCTGTCCCCATTGGGGCTCACAATCTAGATTCCCTATCAGTATGTCTTTGGAGTGTGGGAGGAAACCGGGTGAACCTGGAGGAAACCCACACAAACACGGGGAGAACATACAAACTCCTTATAGAATTTGTCCTTGGTGGAATTTCAACCCAGGACCCCAGCGCTGCAAGGCTGCAGTGCTAACTACTGAGCCACCGTGCTGCTCTATTGGCAGCTTTCTGTGCACACTGTGCATGGGCAGAAACTGACAATTAGGGGTGTGGGTGGCATTATACGGAGCTCAGCATTCAGAGAACTGATAGATCTGCAGCAGATAAAAATGTGATTTTTATCAAAATGACAGCAAGCATCCTCAGTAGGAAATACATTGCTGGAACCAGGGTCCATGCCCCTATATTATTCTCTCAGATTGGGTCACAAGACCTGGTGACACAGTCTCTTCAAGGGTTAAAGGGGGATTTGCCCTACAATGCCCTAACCTCAGGATCGGTTGGGGTCCATCACAAACCACCCACCTCGATCAGCTGTTACTATCTTCAATGGCGCCAATACCGAAGCTAATAGCAGCTGATCCGTGGAGGGTGCAAAGTGTCGGATACCCACCAATCCTGAGGATAGGTCATTAATGTTGTATGACAAGACAACCCCTTAAATTTAAGAAGATGAGGAAAGATTCTCCAGAAATTCAGATACATGAAGCAACTGGATTGGAATGTGTATTCTGGGGACAAGAGGTTTGTAAGACACCAAACACATATATTATCTATCTATCTTTCTACCGGGGAGGAGGGCTGGGGGTGTTGGTGATGTATAATGGGTATATTTCTTGTAAATTTATACATATATATTGTGAAATATGTACAATAATGAATGAAGAATGAAAAGAAAAAAAATTACCATTGTATAAGCTTTGATTTTGCATTGTAGGGGCTTCTGAGTGACAGACCGGCTGCTCAACACTTTTGCACATTTGCGCACATGACAGACGTCCCAATTTGCTGCCCACAGAACTCTCCGATGTCCAATATCCAGCTGACACTTCAGTCTCTGAATGATACTCCGGCTCCTCTTTCACGCTGACGGGCTGCACATCTGCAACAGTAAAACAAGATTCATATGCAACCTTAAGTTTTTTTGCAGGACGAAATCCAGGCAATCATGGTGGGATTTTCATGTAGGGAAAGGATGTCTACCAGCCAAGTGCAATTTTCCTAGCATTTGTGGTGAGAGAATGGGCTCCCAGCAAGTCGCACAGGGTTAAATGTTAATTGTAAGAGATGGGTAGGTGAGAACACGTGGGTCCTAGCACCTAGTGTGCAGAGCAGCTATGAAGTTAGGCTCTAAGTTAAATTTTGTATATTTTTAAAATAAGTTGACACAAGCCATGAAATGTTTGCCAAGAGGGGTTCTGAGGCTTTAGCAAGTGCGCTCCGCACAATCTCTAAGGCCAAATCCAGACAAGGTGGATATTTTGCACAAATCTGCAAGTGTTAAAAATGCAGATCTTGTCAAAGTTTCACCATAAGCTCTGACCCTGATAAAGAGGTTATATTAACTAATATGAACCTTATTTTGGACACAAAAACAAACATGTAAGAAGGAAAAATATGAAACATGTGGGGGACGCCACTGGTGACACATACAGAATGTGATGACATTTCTAGGTTTAACCCAACCTTATGTCAATGGAGACACTGTACGTACTTACACTGAAGACAGGACAGGCATGGATCAATCAGGAACTGTCTCAGTTGCCTAACCTCTGCAACTCCTGCGTGAGAATGCGGCTGCATGTGACAGGCGGTGACTTCAGTAAGGTTACCGCCAGTCACACGCAGCCACATTCTCACGCTAAGCAGTGACGTCTGGGCTGAGCGGTATCATTACTGATGTCACCACTCAGTAATACAACGAAATGTAGCAGAGTTTTGGTTCGTCATGGGACATCATCATTATGGATTAACGGAAGACAGGTGAGGATTACGTAAATTTTTTATTTTTATGTTAATAAATGGGAAAAATAAAGTAATTGTCAGGAGTGTTTTGCTCAATGAAAGGACTTTTTTCTATGTGCTTCTTTATTACTTTTTATTACTGGGTTAGTAATGCGGGAAGTCTGATGGACACCTCTCCATTACTAACCCCTGGGCTTGATGTCAGCTGACATCGTAAAGCTGACATCAACCCCAAAATAATACCCTGCTTGCCAATGCACCAGGGAAAATAGATGTGCCTTTTCGGTATGCTGCTATTTTTAGGCTCCGAAGGGCCAATATCCATGGACACTCCCAGCCTGAGAATATCAGCCCCCCAGCTGTCTGCTTTAGCTTGGCTGGTTATCAAAAATAGGGGGGGGGATGTTTTTTTTACATTATTTATAGATTTTTAAAAAACAGGGGGAGGGGCCCCTCTATTTTTGATAAATTTGATAACTTGCCAAAGATAAAGCTGACAGATGAGGGCTGCAGCCTGAAGCTGTCGGCTTTATGTGCGTTTGTTATAAAAAATAAAGGATACCCCACATCTTTTTTTTTAATATTATTACACAGTGCGTCAGCCAATCACAGCTATGCCAGTACTTGACAAGGCTGTGATGGGGCCAAAAGTTCCCACACAGGAAAAGCTTGTTGATTGGCTGCTCTGCAGCGTTTTAAAAAACTTTGTTTGGGTTACTAAACCCGAACAGTAACATGGCTTCTCTCAGGTGAAGCCTGTGTTTGGGGTCCTTACACAGACACTAGGTGTCCAGTACGGACCCTAAACTTTACCTTTCTGGTTCGTCCATCACAGATCATTACTGTACAGTATTGAGACTATTTGCTAATGGCAAACACAAGAAACTGTTGTAAGGAGCTGAAATAATGATGGAGAACAAGGTACAAAGACACAAAACCTGTGAAATTTTGGAATATACAACACATGTATGCCAGATTTCCTTTGTCATCTACTCTCACCTGCTGTATGGTAATGGTCTTGAAATTCTTCAATTATCGAGATGATTTCAGGTTTTTCAAAGACAAATCCTGTGGAAGCAAATGAGACATAATCTTATGCCAGCATTACAAATGAGTTTATCAAGAAGTTCAGAGGATGCAGCGACTTAACCTCGAACAGTGTATCCTGCGGCTATGCTGGGCTTTGGGAAAGTTTGGTCTCCGACTTAAAACGAGTCCTAGATCGTGGCTCTAGCTGCAATCCAGACTAAATCAAGACAAATTTTAAATCAAGTTGGAAGTTTTAATTGTATTTCTCATCTCCATTGCAGAGACATTAGCTTGTAAAGGAGGCGGTTAGAAGAGATTCATCTTTGGGGGCAGTTCCTTTTTTCCTGTATGATGTAGATCAAAAGGAGGAAGCATGCGGCGGAAAAAAAAAGAAGCAAACACTCCCAGAAAAGCTTACACCAAGCTTTCTCTGTGTGACCTGCAGAGACTGATGTGTGTAAGCAGTAAACATGTTACAAAAGACTGACTGTCACTTCCAAACAGAAAACTGGTGTGTACAGTTGCAAACTAAGGTACTGCCACACTAAAAAATTTCGCACGTAGCGATACGATAACGAACGCATCTAATGCGATCTGCTAGCGGGATGGTTTCTATATCGCTAAGTGCGGGCACATTTACGATATAGTTAACGACGCTATCGCCGTTAGCGATTTCTTAACGACTTTAGCGGTACAAAAGTACCGCTAAATCGCTAAGAAAAGTGCCACACTAGCGTATATACTTACCAGCGGAGCGCCGCGATTAAATAGGGTCGGAACGATTCCGCGACGAGCGAGATCACAGCAGGAAGCTCGCGCTGGCAGATGCCGCAATGAACAACATCGCTAACGGTATCGCTAAATAGTGACGTTTTTTAGCGATCTCGTTAGGCCTCTTTCACACTTCCGTTGTGTGACGTCCGCCTATCCGTGAAAATGGCGGATCCGTCAGAAAAGTAAAAAAACGGATGTAAAACTGGTCAGTTTTCTGACGGATCCGCCAAGAAGAATTTACCCGAGAGAGAGAGAAAAGAGAGAGAGAGAGAGAGAGAGACCCCCGGACTGCATTTTACTATGGTTTTCAATAGAGGCGACGAATCCGCCGGCGGATTCCGTCAAAAACGGATGCTGGCGGATCCGCCGCCCATAGGCGGCCATTGTACAAAATGGCGGATGCGGCGGATCCGCCGTTGTCCGCCATTTTGGCGGTCAAAAAAAACGTTGCATTGGACGTTTTTTTGGAAAAACGGACGACAATTTTTTGGCGGATCTGTCCAAAAACGGACCTAACGGACGACCATCCGTCAAAATCCGTCACTAATGCAAGTCTATGGGAAAAAAACGGATCCGCCAAAAAAAAAAATGGCGGATCCGTTTTTTTCACATTTTGACGGATTTTTGACTGACGTCGCACGACTGAAGTGTGAAAGAGGCCTTAGCGATATTGTTCAGTGTGGCATACCCTTAAGAGTAGCCATCTCTATACATAACAAACAAAGTTGTACTCTGCAGCCTATAGCATGTAAACATGAAATATATGAAATTTGAATAGCATTACTAATCTAGATAATAAGAAAAAACGGAGATACTTAGCACATAATTTGGTCAATTCATGTGTGCCCAGCAGCCAACGACAAGGTGATCTTCTGTTGCTAGGAACCTAATGAGATAGGTTCGCCATGACATGGCAGTGCGCTTCATGCAGTCTGATCAGAATGTTAAACTAAGAACCTCATGTTCAGTTATATACATTTGGTACGGAAAGTATTCAGACCCCTTTAAATTTTTCACTGATTCATTGCAGCCATTTGGTAAAATCAAAAAAGTTCATTTTTTTCTCACTAATGTACACTCTGCACCCCATCTTGACTGAAAGAAACTGTAGAAATGTTTGCAAATTTATTAAAAAAGAAAAAAAAATTATCACATGATCATAAGTATTCAGACCCTTTGCTCAGACACTCATATTTACGTCACATGCTGTCCATTTCCTTGTGATCCTCCTTGAGATGGTTCTACTCCTTCATTGGAGTCCAGCTGTGTTTAATTAAACTGATAGGACTTGATTTGTAAAGGCACACACCTGTCTATAGAAGACCTCACAGCTCACAGTGTATGTCAGACCAATGAGAATCATGAGGTCAAAGGAACTGGCCAAGGAGCTCAGAGACAGAATTGTGGCAAGGCACAGATCTGGCCAAGGTTACAAAATAATTTCTGCAGTACTCAAGGTTCCTAAGAGCACAGTGTCCTCCATAATCCTTAAATGGAAGAAGTTTGGGACCAACAGAAGTTTTCTTAGACCTAGCCATCCAGCCAAACTGAGCAATCGTGGGAGAAGAGCCTTGGTGAGAGAGGTAAAGAAGAACCCCAAGATCACTGTGGCTGAGCTCCACAGATGCAGTAAGAAGATGGGAGAAAGTTCCACAAAGTCAACTATCACTGCAGTCCTCCACCAGTCGGGCCTTTATGGTAGAGTGGCCCGATGGAAGCCTCTCCTCAGAGCAAGACATATGAAAGCCCGCATAGAGTTTGCTAAAAAACACATGAAGGACTCCCAGACTGAGAAATAAGATTCTCTGGTCTGATGAGATGAAGATAGAACTTTCTGGTGATAATTCTAAGCGGTATGTGTGGAAAAAACAGGCACTGCTCATCACCTGCCCAATACAATCCCAACAGTGAAACATGGTGGTGGCAGCATCATGCTATGGGGGTGTTTTTCAGCTGCAGGGACAGGACGACGGAAATATGAATGCGGCAAAGTACAGAGATATCCTGGATGAAAACCTCTTCCAGAGTGCCCTGGACTCAGACTTGGCCGAAGATGGTTCACCAAGGTTCACCATTCTTGACTGGTTCCGCCAGAGCCCTTACCTAAACCCAATTGACATCTCTGGAGAGACCTGAAAATGGCTGTCCACCAACGTTCACCATCCAACCTAACGGAACTGGAGAGGATCTGCAAGGAAGAATGGCAGAGGATCCCCAAATCCAGGTGTGAAAAACTTGTGGCATCATTCCCAAGACTCATTGCTGTACTAGCTCAAAAGGTGCTTCTACTCAATACTGAGCAAAGGGTCTGAATATTTATGACCATGTGATATCCCAGATTTTCATTTTTAGTAAATTTTCAAAAATTTCTACATTTCTGTTTTATTTTCAATCAACATGGGGTGCAGAGTGTACAATAATGAGAAAAAAAATGAACTTTTTTGAATTTACCAATTGGCTGCGATGAAACAAAGAGTGAAAAATTTAAAAGGGTCTGAATACTTTCCATACCCACTGTATATTTTTGCCCAGTGGCATTATATAATTTTTTTTGTTTTTTAAGGTGCTGTCCATGCTCTTTTTTCAGCTTGTTGCTACTTGTATTCACAGTAGATGCTGGCAGTGAGATCTGTGACCTTATTAGACCTATCGGTCTTATATCACACAAAGAAAACCCGTTAAGACCTCCTTTTGGGGCATGTTCTTGCTTTATCCCTCTCTCTTAATTGGGCAATGTCATGCAGGGGAAAAAAAGTAAAAACCCTCAGGGAAAAATCTCTGCTAAAGCCCCTTTGCTTATAATGGAAATAATATATATCCCCCTTGTAATTCGTCACAGCTTCTACCTCCATATCTACAATTATCAGATCAGTATTACCCATTCCAAACAGACCTCAGACTGCCGACAAGGCTTAAAATGTGTTGGGAAAGCGGATGGTTATGTGACCATAATGTCTTACCAAGAGAAAAAAGGGTGTAGTAATTCTCCAGCATGACATCCATGTACATCAGCTTATCCACCATTCCCAAGCTCTCCCACTCCTCTGTTGAAAAGTACACCGCCACATCATCAAACCTGATTGGAATCTAAGATACAAAGAAACAAGGACGACTATTAAAGGAGTAACAGCTTAGAGTGGATCTGTCACTGGATTTCATAATATAAGGTACATACATAGTAGCAGTGGTGTAACTAAAGTCAGATAGACCCTGGTGCAAAATTTGGACTTGGGCCCCCACCTCCATGTTGGTCGAAAGAAGCAATCCTAAAAGTCAATGTCGACCTATTTCCTATAGGTGGCACTAGAGTTCTTGTCCTCTTCCTCTATGAAGAGACTATTTGCATATTTCCCAGAGGAGCATCACGACTTAAAAGTCTCCTCATCTCATCATGCTTAACATGTCACTCTCCGCAAGGAGAAACATTACCTCTTGGATCCCGGTCAGACGCCTCTCACACCAGCCAAAGCAGATCACACACTTTGCCCTGATGAGTGGCAATACCTGGAAATACTGTCTACAAATTGGGATTCTGGCTTAGCTTTTATCCAAAGTCATATTGCAAGGTTCATTAAAGGGTCAACATTGACTTCTAGGATTGCTACTTAAAAATCTCCTCATCTCATCATGCTTAACTTGTCACTCTCCGCAAGGAGAAACGTTACCCCTTGGATCCCGGTCAGACGCCTCTCTCACCAGCCAAAGCAGATCACACACTTTGCCCTGATGAGTAGCAATAACCGGAAACACTGTCTACAAATTGGGATTCTGGCTTAGCTTTTATTCTAAGTCATATTGCAAGGCTCATTAAAGGGTGAACATTAACTTTTAGGATTGCTACTTCCTATACGTGGAACTAGAATTCTAGTTCTCTTCCTCTCTGAAGAGACAATTTGGATGTAAGCAATAATGTTTCAATTCACTGACAGAAAGCAGGTCAATCCCTCTATTAACTTCATATGCCTTGACACAACATATGATGATGTCCCTTATTATTTAAAGGGGACGGACATTTTTTTTTAAGCCCTGACGATGTCTCTAGAGTACGACAACTGTAGGATGACATCCTAATAAATTAAATTGGTTACTATGAAGAACATTTGGTTTAGGATAATCACCCGTGTGGGCAAAGGCAGCAGCCGGCCCAGCATCTTACCTCTCGGAGCATAGAATCCATATGTAGCTTCAGCTTAGACATCAGTCCCATAGATAATGCAACCGCGGCATCTAGAAAAAGCCATAATAGCATCACAAATATAAATTCTGTAAAATGCAAATCAAGGCAGCAAAGATTGAGACAGAGAGATTCATTGCCAGAGAAAGTAAAAATATTCCCAAAATATTCTTTAACTACATAAATAGTAAGAAACTAAAAAATGATAGTGTTGGTCCCCTTAAAAATAGTCTGGGTGAAATAGTGGATGAGGAAAAAGCCAATATGCTAAATGACTTTTTTCAACAGTATTTACACAAGAAAATCCCATGACAGGTAACATGATCAGTGATAACAAAAATTCTTCATTAAATGTCACCTGCTTAACCCAGCAGGAAGTACGGCGGCGTCTAAAAATCACTAAAATTGACAAATCCCTGGGCTCGTATGGGATACACCCACGTGTACTGCAGGAATTAACGACAGTCATAGATAGACCATTATTTTTAATCTTTAAAGATTCCATAATAACGGGGTCTGTACCACAGGACTGGCGTATAGCAAATGTGGTGCCAATTAGGGTTGAGCATTCCGATACTTCCGATACCTGAAATCCAATGTAAGTCTATGGGAACAAAATATCGGAAGTACTTCTGATACTTACTTCCGATATTTTGTTCCCATAGACTTACATTGGATTTCAGGTATCGGAAGTATCGGAATGCTCAACCCTAGTGCCAATATTCAAAAAGGGGACAAAAACTGAACCTGGAAATTATAGGCCAGTGAGCTTAACCTCTACTGTGGGTAAAATCCTGGAGGGTTTTCTAAGAGACGCTATACTGAAGTATCTGAGGAAGAATAACCTCATGACTGAATATCAACATGGGTTTACGAGAGACTGCTCCTGTCAGACTAATCTGATAAGTTTCTATGAAGAGGTAAGTTCCGGACTGGACCAAGGAAATTCAGTGGACGTGGTGTATATGGACTTTTCAAAAGCTTTTGATACGGTGCCACACAAAATGTTGATACATAAAATGAGAACAATGGGGATAGGGGAAAATATGTGTAAGTGGGTTAAGAGCTGGCTCATGGATAGGAAACAAAGGGTGGTTATTAATGGAAAGTATCCAGACCCTTTTAAAATTTTTCACACTGTTTCATTGCAGCAATGTGGTAAATTCAAAAAAGTTCATTTTCTTTCTCATTAATGTACACTCTGCACCCCATCTTGACTGAAAAAAAACAGAAATGTAGAAGTTTTTGCTAATTTAGTAAAAAAGAAAAACTGAAATATCACATGGTCATAAGTATTCAGACCCTTTGCTCAGCATTGAGTAGAAGCACCTTTTGAGCTAGTACAGCCATGAGTCTTCTTGGGAATGATGCAACAAGTTTTTCACACCTGGATTTGGGGTTCCTCTGCCATTCTTCCTTGCAGATCCTCTCCAGTTCCGTCAGGTTGGATGGTGAACGTTGGTGGACAGCCATTTTCAGGTCTCTCCAGAGATGCTCAATTGGGTTTAGGTCAGAGCCCTTCTTCCCACGATTGCTCAGTTTGGCTGGACGGCCAGGTCTAGGAAGACTTCTGGTGGTTCCAAGCTTCTTCCATTTAAGGATTATGGAAGCCACTGTGCTCTTAGGAACCTTAAGTACTGCAGAAATTCTTTTGTAACCTTGGCCAGATCTGTGCCTTGCCACAATTCTGTCTCTGAGCTCCTTGGCCAGTTCCTTTGACCTCATGATTCTCATTTGGTCTGACATGCACTGTGAGCTGTGAGGTCTTATATAGACAGGTGTGCGCCTTTACAAATCAAGTCCTACCAGTTTAATTAAACACAGCTGGACTCCAATGAAGGAGTAGAACCATCTCAAGGAGGATCACAAGGAAATGGACAGCATGTGACTTAAATATGAGTATCTGAGCAAAGGGTCTGAATACTTATGATCATGTGATATTTCAGTTTTTCTTTTTTAATAATTTTGCAAAAATTTCTTCATTTCTGTTTATTTCAGTCAAGATGGGGTGCAGAGTGTACATCAATGAGAAAAAAATGAACTTTTTTTGAATTTACCAAATGGCTGCAATGAAATAAAGAATGAAAATTTAAAGGGGTCTGAATACTTTCCGTACCCACTGTATGTAGACGAGAACCTGGTCAGTCCAGTTCTATGGCAGCAGTGTTGTAATGTGTGATACCCAGTAGTAGCGTAGCTACTGGTGGGCAGAGGGGTGGTCACCCAGGCCCTGCACGCTGAGGGGCCCACCCAGAGCTACGCTTCTGTAAACTGTATCGGCGCGCGGACGGCGATACAAAGTTTGTAATGAAATCCAGATACAAAAATAATTTTTAGGCCAGAAAACTTATATTTAAGTAAAAAAAAATTTGCCTAACAGTATCCATATCCCCTTTAAAAATATTCTCTCTCTCCCCCGGACTTCAGCAGAAAGTCCATGTTCAGCGTTCAGGCCCGAATAGTCACTGTCCGCTATGAAAGCCGAACATTTCTGTTTCACCCATCTCTAGTCCTCACCCATTCTGACAATTCCAGGTCACTTTATACTGGTCTCCAGTGATGATGTGTAAGATGGGAATGTAGCTGCTATAGCCAAATGATTTTGCAGGGTATCGGATGTTGGAAAGGGAGTGGAGTCTAACAAGTGAACTGACAGTGTAAGGCCTCTTTCACACATCAGTTTTTTGACGTCAGGCACGATCCGGCGTGTTGTTAAAAAAACCGATCCGGTACCGGATGCGTTTTTTTAGCATTGACTTTCATTAGCGCCGGATCGTGCCTGATGTCATTGCGTTGCATCCGTTTTTGTCCAGATCCGGCGGAAATGTACATTCCGGCGGCCGGACAAAACGGTCACTGCAACGTATGCGTATCTGCATTTTCCAGCTGCAAAACTTCTTTTTCCGGGTTCAAAAGTTCAGGTCGGATCCATCAAAAAAACTGATCCGTTGCATCAGTTTTTTCATTTCAGCACCGGATCCGTCCCTTCAGGTATTCGACGGATTATGCCTGACACAAAAAAACTGATGTGTGAAAGTAGCCTAAAACTGTCAGGTCTCGTACAATGCAGTACATGTGTATTGCATTGCATGAGTCCAGCGATCAGAGAAATAAAAATTGAAGTCCCATACAGGGATTAAGTAAAAAAGTAAAGAAAAAAAAGTAAAAAAATGTTTTAAAACAAACAAAAATAAAATCACAAAATAAATTTAAAAAAAAAAGGAAAATATTAAACCAATAAATGCATACAGTATATTTATGTAGAAACAAAAAAAGTACACATTTGGTATCGCTGCATCCAGAACGACCCAGCCTATAAAACTGTCACACTAGTTAACAACGCTGAACAGAGGCCAGACAGAGTCCAGAGTAAATCTGCTGCCTCATTATAGTGAACGGATCCCTCAGGGGTTTCATCTGAATTACGTCAGTCGGATATTTAGATGGAAACCCCGATGTAAGTGCTCCGCATAGAGCGCTGGATAAATGTGATCCCAAATGTTATGTAAAATGTTCTCAATAAAAGCGTCAACACAATCCTCAAAAAAGCAAGTCCTCACTCAGATCTGCCATCTACGAACAGTAATTTAAGGGGCTTCCACATTACTGGTAGTACAAAGGTTCTTGAAAAGCGTTATGGCTCCTCGCACCCCAAAAGAAATCCAACGAATTCTGCACTCCCAAATCCAAATGCCCCCCTCCCTTCTGAGCCCCACAGTGTGCCTAAACCACTTTTGGCATTTCTGTAGCGATGATTGTCCGCCTAAATTACGGGTGCATGTCTCCAGAAGCATAAGCTGCACAAAATGCACTGGTCGCTAGAACATACTGGTCACTACTAGTTTGCAATTTTCACTCAGCAGCATCCACTGCTTCTTGTTTCTGGAAAATAATTAAGGAGTCAAAATCTTCACTACAATTGTACATAAATTCCCAAAGGGGCGTAATTTCCAAAATGGGGTCACTTGAGGGGGTATTCTGCTCTTCTGGCATTTAGGGCTCGGTATATGGAGTCCGCAAACTATTCTATAATTTGTTCTTCAATAGTCAAATAGCGCTCCGTTCCTCCCAAATCTCGCTGTGTGACTAAGTAGTACTGTATAGCCACATATGGGGTATTGCCATGTTCAGCAGAAATTGTGTGACACATTTTGGCACCATTTTTACCCATTTCCCCATGTGAAAATGTAAAATTTGGGGCTAAAATAATTTTTTCTGGTGAAAATATAATTATTTTTTCTTCACTGCCCAATGGTATAAAATTCTGTGACCCACCTGCTGTGTCAATATGATCATTGCACCCCTAGATTAATTCATTGAGAGGTATAGTGTAGAAAAATCTGGCGCTCCTTCCTTTTGAGCTTTGCAATGTGCCTCAAAGTAGTTTTCGACCACTTATGGGGTATTGATGTACTCAGGAGAAATTGCATAACAAATTGTACTGTTCGTTTTCTCCTATTACCCCTCTTATAAATTTCAATCTTGGGGGGTCAAAGCAACATTTTAGTGGAAAAAATAGCAATATTTCATTTACTCAGCCCAATGTTATGCAAGATTGTGAATCGACTGAGCACTAAAAATACTCACTATTCCCCTAGATCAGGGGTCTCAAACTCAATTTACCGCTGGAGGTAGAATCTGGGTGAGGCTGGGCCGCATCAAGTTTTCCACAAGAAAAGCTCTTACAAAAACATTCCAATGTTATCAAATGTCCCAATGGGGACAGTGTTGATGATGTATGTATAGTGCTGTGGAGTTAATAGCGCAATATCAATAAATTTAAATATTATTCTTAATATTATGTTACAATACCAGGATCTGAGGATTTTCTGTTTCGAGGTCAAGAGCTCTCTGATGCAATGTTGCTGCCTGTCTCGCTGTCTTCCTCTTTTGACACTGCAGTGTGGTGGACAAGTAAACATTAACTGGTTAACAGCAAGAAATCATTCCCCCCACCGCTCATTCTCCCCCATTGCTTTTTCCCCATCACCCCATCGTTGCTTTTCCCCAATCACCCCCATCATTGCTTTTCCCCATCACTCCCATCATTGCTTTTTCCCCATCACTCCCATCATTGCTTTTCCCCCATCACTCCCATCATTGCTTTTCCCCCATTCCCATCACTCCATCAATGCTTTTGCCATCACCCCATCATTGTTTCCCATTGCTTTTCCCCATCACTGCTTTTCCCCATCTCCCATCATTGCTTTTCCCCATCACTCCCATCATTGCTTTTGCCCATCACTCCCATCATTGTTTTTCCCCATTGCTTTTCCCCATCACTCACATCATTGCTTTTCCCCATCACTCCCATCATTGCTTTTGCCCATCACTCCCATCATTGTTTTTCCCATCACTGCTTTTCTCCCATCATTGCTTTTCCCCATCACTCCCATCATTGCTTTTGCCCATCACTCCCATCATTGTTTTTCCCCATTGCTTTTCCCATGACTGCTTTTCCCCATCACTCCCATCATTGTTTTTCCCCATTGCTTTTCCCCACCACTCCCATCATTGCTTTTCCCCCATCACTCCCATCATTGCTTTTGCCCATCACTCCCATCATTGTTTTTCCCCATTGCTTTTCCCCATCACTCTCCTGCACACACACAACCACCTCTCACCTGTACACACACACACGCCACCTCTGACCTGTACACACACACATACCACCTCTCACTTGTCCGCAGCATTACCGGTGCCCGCGCTTCCTCGCTCTGACAGAGCAGGCCGCTGAATGATGACGTCATCCAGCGGCGCTGCTCTCTGTGTCAGAGACAGGAAGCGCGGGCGCCTGGCAGGAAGGATCCTCATACTCACCTCATCTCCTGCTGCTGCCGCCCGGAGTGCTGAGATCTTTCTGTGGTACTGCTCATTAAGCTCATGAATATGGGCGCCACGCCTATGAGAGTGGAGTGGCGTCCATATTCATGACCTTAATGAGAGGTACTACGAGTGACTGGGATTTCACATGCGGTGTTTATTGCATGTGTGATCCCAGCCGAGGGCCGCAAAGTACTGTACCGAGGGCCCATGAGATGAGGACCGCAAACTAGTGTCCAGAGGGCCGCAGTTCGCCCGCGGGCCGCAAGTTTGAGACCCCTGCCCTAGATGAATTACTTGAGGTGTAGTTTACAAAATGGGATCACCTGTGGGGATTTCTGCTATTTTGGCATGTCAGGGGCTCTTCAAATGTGACATGGTATTGGCAACCTATTTCAGCCAAAATAGCGCTCATTCCCTTTTCAGCCCTACCAAGCGCCCAAGCAGTCATTTTCCAACAAACATGGGGTACCTGCGTACTTTGGAAAAATTGCACAACAAATTTTGGCATCCATTTTCTCATGTTTAATTTTTTTCTCATGTGTGATTTTTTATTTTCACTGCTCAACATTATACATTTCTGTGAAGCATTTGGGGGTTCAAGATGCTCACCACACATCTAGATAAAGTCCTTGAGTGGTCTAGTTTCCAAAATGGGGTCATTTGTAGGGGTTTCCACTGCTTAGGCACCTCAGGGGTTCTCCAAATGTTACATGGAGTTGGTTATTGATTCAAGCCAGTTCTGAATTCCAAGAGTCAAATGGCGCTCCTTCCCTTCCGAGCCCTGCCGTGCGCCTAAACAGTAGTTTTCCTATACATATGTGGTATCAGAGTACTCAGGAAAAGTTGCGTAACACATTTTGAGGTCCATTTTTTCCTGCTACTCTTGTGAAAAAAAATTGGGGCTAAAATAAAATTTTTGTTGGAAAAATATTTTTAATTTTCACAGCTCAACATTATATAATTCTGCAAAGCCCCTAAGGGTTTAAGGTGCTCACCACACTTCTAGATAAATTAGGGGTCTAATTTCCAAAATGGGGTCATTTGTGGGGGGGTTTCCACTGTTTAGGCACCTCAGGGGCTCTTCGAATGCGACATGGCATTGGCTATTGATTCCAGCCAATTGTTACCGCCGTACCGTATCTGGGGTGGGGGCACACGGCGCTGCATCTTCTCTTCTGGCCGGGTGGCGTCCTTGGGTTCCCCGCTGTCCACTCATGCGCGCTTGCCGGGTGCCTTAGGCCGCAGCCTGAGTCCTGACCCAGAATTGACCTTACCCGGCGTCCGGTATATCAGGCGTCCTCTGGCACTAGCTATCACGGTATACCTTCCCCCTGGGCCTGCCCCTAACGGTCCCTGTATAGGGGTCGGTTTCACCTGGTCAGCACGCCCGGGATCGGTCGGCACCGCAATCCAGTGGGTCCACTCCAGGATTCGTAACACCAATTTTGCATTCCAAAAGTCAAATAGCGCTCCTTCCGAGTCCTGCTGTGCGCCCAAACAGTAGTTTTCCACCAAATATGGGGTATTGGCCTACTCAGAAGAAATCGCACAACAAATTTTACGGTGCATTTTCTCCTGTTACCGTTTGAAACGTTTTTACTGTTTGGTGCTAAAGTAACATTTTTTGGGAAAAAGTTCAATGTTTATTTTTTCCTTCCACATTCCATTAATTCCTGTGAAGCACCTAGAGGGTTAATAAACTTTTTGAATGTGGTTTTCAACATCTTGAATGGTGCAGTTTTTTAATGGTGTCACTTTTGGGTATTTTCTGTCATATAGACCAGGGTTCCCCAACTCCAGTCCTCAAGGCCCACCAACAGATCATGTTTTCAGGATTTCCTTAGTATTGTTCAGGTGATAATTGCATCACCTGTGCAAAACAAAGGAAATCCTGAAAACATGATCTGTTGGTGGCCTTGAGGACTGGAGTTGGGGAACCCTGATATAGACCATTCAAAGTCACTTCAAATGTGGCTTGGATGATTCACTGTCACAATCTCTCTCCTTTTGATTCTTGCTGTGGGTCTTCTCTGGCTCCGAATTTCACGCCGCTACCCACGGAGCAGGAACCGATTAGGGGTAAGACAAGGGATGGATGAAGGTAATATAACAGGATACTGAGTGGGAGAGTAGCTCCGTGCGTCAGTTCTACATGGCCGTCAGGATACGCCCCCCCCCCCCTTTTGTACAATGTATTAAATACCTTTAAGTAAGCATATTCAATACTTTTTTCATGTGTCATTTCTCATTATTACACATAAATAAATTTATGGACATATTTGATTTCTTTGCCTGTGTTAACTGGATGGGTTGTTACCGACATCTGGTGATAATTTCATGTCAATAGCCCCTTTAAAAATATATCTACTTACAAAATTGGTGACACATTCAATATTTATTTCACACGCTGTATATATGTACAGTATATACACTACTCAAAAAAATAAAGGGAACACTAAAATACTACATCCTAGATATCACTGAATGAAATATTCCAGTTGCAAATATTTATTCATTACATTGTGGAATGTGTTGAGAACAATAAAACATAAAAATGATCAATGTAATCAAAATAATTATCCCATAGAGGCCTGGACTTGAAATGATACTCAAAATCAAAGTGTAAATTCAAGTTACAAGCTGATCCAATTTCAGTGGAAACGCCTAAAGACAATGAAATGATGCTCAGTAGTGTTTGTGCGGCCTCCACTTGACTGTATGGCCTCCCGACCATGCCTGGGCATGCTCCTGATAAGGAGGCAGATGTTCTCCTGAGGGATCTCCTCCTAGACCTGAATTAAAGCATCAGTCAACTCCTGGACAGTCTGGTGCAACAAGACATGATGTCCCAGATGTGCTCGATTGAATTCAGGTCTGGGGAATGGGCAGGACAGTCAATAGGATCAATACCTTCATCATGCAGGAACAGCTTACACATTTCAGCCACATGAGGCCTAGCATTGTCATACATCAGAAGGTACCCAGGGCCCACTGCACCCACATATGGTCTCACAATGGGTCTGAGGATATCATCCTGGTACCTAACGGAAGTCAGGGTGCCTCTGACTAGCACATGGAGGGCTGTGTGGACCTCCAAAGAAATGGCTCCCCACACCATTACTGACCCACTGCCAAACCGGTCATGCTGGAGGATGTTGCAGGCAGCAGAACGTTCTCCACAGCGTCTCCAGACTCTGTCACATGTGCTCAGTGTGAACTTGCTCTCATCCATGAAGAGCACAGGGCACCAATGTCAAATCTGCCAATCTTGGCGTTCTCTGGCAAATGCCTATCACCCTCCACAGTTTTGGGCTGTAAGCACAACACCAACTTGTGGATGTCAGGCCCTCATACCACCCTCATGGAGTCTGTTTCTGACAGTTTGAGAATACACATGGATGTTAGTGGCCTGCTGAAGGTAATTTTGCAGGGCTCTGGAACTGCTCCTCCTGTTCCTCATTGTACAAAGGAGGAGGTAGCAGTCCTGCTACTGGTTTCTTGCCATCCAATGGCCCTCTCCATATCTCTTGGTATCAGCTCCATGCTCTAGCCACTGTGCTGACTGATACAGCTACCCTTCTTGTCACACCTCGCATTGATGTGCCATCCTGAATGAGCTGCACTATATGAGCAACTTTTGTGGATTGTAGACACCGCTTCATGCTACTGTACAGTATCTGTAGAAGTGAGAGCAATGACAAAATGCAAACATGACCAAAACAACAGTCAAAAAGGATGAGAACAGAGAAATAGTCTGTGGTCACCCCCTGCAGAAGTACTCCTTCATAGGGGTTGTCTTGACCAAGTTTTGCACACACTGCAGCAGGGATTTTGCCCACTCTCCCATACAGATCTTCTCCAGATCCTTCAAGTTTCGGGGCTGTTGCTGGGAAATATTGAGTTTCAGCTCCCTCCAAAGATTTTCTATTGGGCTCACATCTGGAGACTGGCTAGGCCACTCCAAAATCTTGAAAAGCTTCTTAAGGAGTCACTCCTTAGTTGCCCTGGCTGTGTGTTTGGGGTCATTGTCATGCAAGAAGACCCAGCCACGACCCATCTTCAGTGTTCTTACTGAGACTAGCAAGTTGTTGGCCAAAATCTTGCGATATATGACCCCATCCATTCTACTTAAATACGGTACAGTCGTTCTATTCCCTTTCCAGAAGAGCACTCGAATGTATAATGTTACCTCCAGCATGCTTCACGGTTGGGATGGCGTTCTTGGGGTTGTACTCATCCTTTTTCCTTCAAACACAGCAAGTGAAGTTGATGCCAAAAAGTTCTATTTTGGTCTCATCTGACCACATAACCTTTTCCCATGCCTCCTCTGGATCATTCAGATGGTCATTGGTGAACTTCAAACTGGCTTGTACATGTGCTGGGGGTCCTTGCTAGTCCTGCAAGATTTTAACACTAGAACTACTGATGGAGTCATTTTGACTCCTTTCGTTTTTTATTTCTCTTCTGTGACTACATTTTTCAGAATTCCGGCTTGAAACTCGGTGACTTTTCCTCAAATATGATGTGAAAAAAGATTTTGTGAGAGTAAATAATTTTGGTGAAAAAGGTGCGCGGTTTTTTTCAAAATTTACCAAGAACTACTGAAGGGAGTCATTTTGACTCCCTACTATATTTTGAGGTCCTTTTGTCACTAAATGTTGCTATAAAGTTTTGTGCATAATTTTTTCACTCTGTCTTATTTACCCTGATGTTCATATAGATGTAGTTCAATTTACATGTCAACTTTTCACATTTTCCTTGTGTTTTACCTGATTTTTTGATTCATATATATTGACACATATAAAGAACTGTACGCTTGCAGAAGCATGCAGGAACAATAATTTACAGTTTACTCCATCTGATGAGGAGCTAGATGCATTCATTGCGATATTCTATGCTCGTGGAATATCTGGCACGAACCGTCACTCGATTAGCAGTATTTGGTGTAATGACTGGGGAATACCGTTTTGCAAAGTGACAATGTCTAGGGACCGCTTTGTTGAAATTATGAGGTTTCTCAGATTTGATGAGAAATCTACTCGATCGGAGAGACTGCAAACGGACAAGTTTGCTCTATTTTCTACTGTGTGGGACAGGTTTATTGAAAATTGTATTGCGTGTTACAAACCTGGCCCATACATAACGGTGGATGAGCAACTTTTCCCAAGCAAAACTAGGTGTCCATTCACGCAGTACATGCCTTCCAAACCAGATAAATATGGCCACAAATATTGGCTAGCTGTTGATAAGGAGAGCAAATATCTGGCAAATGGCTTCCCTTATCTAGGCAAAGATGACACACGCCGTGCTGAGGACCGTTTAGCTGACCATGTGGTAATGAAGTTATTGGACCCGTTTTTGAAAAAAGGTCGCAATGTTACAACCGATAATTATTTTACTTCAGTAAAATTAGCTAAACAGCTAAAAAGCAAAGGAACAACCATCGTGGGAACACTGAACAAGATAAGGCGAGAAGTGCCTAAAGAAATAAAATCCATGAAAGAGGAATTGTACAACACTAAAGTGTTTAGAAATGAAGACAATTTTACACTTAGGCTAAGTGCACACGATCAGGAATAATTGCGTTTTTTTCGCGTTTTTTCCGCGGTTAAACCGCGAAAAAAACGCAAGCATTAAGCATTCTATACTTGTTAATTGATTGCGCATGTTTTGTACACATGTTGCGGTATTTTCCGCGAAAAAAAACGCTTTGCGGAAAATCTAGCAACATGTTCATTAATTTAGCGTAACCGCGGTGATTCCGCCGCCATAGGAATGCATTGAACCGCTTACTTTCCGCATGTGGCTATGCCCACTATGCGCAATGTAAGCGGTTCATGTGCGGATGGTACCCAGGGTCTGGAGCAGAGGAGACTCTCCTCCAGGCCCTGGGTACCATATCCCTGGTAAAACAATACTTAAAATAAAAAAATAATGATATTTCTCACCTTCCGGCGTCCCACGCAGCTTTCCCGCCTTCAGCGACGCTCCCGGCAACTTCTTCCTTCCAGTAATGCTTTGCGAGATCACCCAGATGGCGTAGCGGTCTCGCGAGATGCTACGTCATCGGGGTGATTTGTCGCAAAGGACTTCTGGGACCGGAAGTTGCCGGGAGCATCGCTGAAGGCGGGAAAGCTGCGGGGGCCGCCGGAAGGTGAGAATATCATTATTTATTATTTTTTTTATTATTTTTACATTAGATCTTTTTACTATTGATGCGGCATAGGCGGCATCAATAGTAAAAAGTTGGTCACACGTGTCAAACACTATGTGTGACTCGTGTGACCAACCTGTCAATCAGTTTTCCAAGCGATGCTACAGATCGCTAGGAAAACGCTAGCATTCTGCAAGCTAATTACGCTTGCAAAACGCTATTATTCTGGCGGGAATCAGCATACAAAAAAGTGCGTATTTCCTGCGGGAGAAGTGCGGGATTGCCGCGGAAATTTCCGCGGCAATTCCGCAACGTGTGAACTTAGCCTTACAGTATATCAAGGAAAGCCCAACAAAAATGTTGTCATTTTGAGTTCCGTCCATCCAGATGTTGTTGTTGCGTCTGATTCCGCTAAAAAAACTCCAGAAACGGTAAAGTTTTACAATGAAACAAAATATGGAGTAGATGTAGTGGATCAGATGGCACGAAAATATACCACACGGACATGCACAAGGAGATGGCCTGTTCATGCATTTGAAAATGCCTTAGACTTTGCGGGTATAAATGCATGGATAATATTCAATGAGCTAACCCACCAAAAAATGTCACGCAAGGCATTTTTGCAAACACTTGTGAAAGAGTTGAGTGGTCCTTATGTCACAGATAGGGAAAAGGGTTCCACGTCCCAAGTTTCTACATGCTCAGAAGTGATGGTTCAAACAAAATTTTCCAGATCAAAGAAAAGTGCAAGAAAAATAGATCTGTCGGCAATTGTAAGACTTGTGGTAAGTCTTTGTGTGGGCAATGTACTGCCATAAATCAAAGGCAATGCCTAAAATGCGAAACACCAAATGTTTAGAAGGTGAATTCTGCGCCATATTTTCATTTTTATGCTCCTCCACCTACATTTTCTCTGCTTTTTGTTCTTCAGTTGTTGTTTATATGTGTGCACTTGAATAAAAAAAAATGTTTGAAAAACGTCTATTATAATTATTGTTATTTTCTGTAGAAAAATAAGAAAAGCAGAAAAAAAACAATCAAAAGCATTACTGTTGGATCTCACAATAATAATACATTACAAAAAATATAATTATTAATAAATAACCACAAATGAAACTCTAAAAATAAACGAAAACAAGCAAGGAGTCAAAATGACTCCTTTCAGTAGTTCTAGGGGGGTCACGAGTCCAGTAGTCCTAGTGTTAATCCATGACGGCGTAGTGTGTTACTAATGGTGATGTTTCAGACTGGGGTCCCAGCTCTCTTCAGGTCATTGACCAGGTTCTCCCGGGTAATTCTGGAAAGATTCCTGACCATTCTCAGAATCCTCCTTACCCCACAAGCAAGATCTTGCATGGAGCCCCAGACCGAGGAAGATTGCCTGTCATCTTGTGTTTCTTCCATTTTCTAATAATTATGCCAAAAGTTGTTGCCTTCTCACCAAGCTGCTTGCTTATTGTCCTGTAGCCCATCCCAGCCTTGTGCAGGTCTACAATTTTGTTCCTGTTGCCCTTAGACAGCTCTATGATCTTGGCCATGGTGGAGAGGTTGGAGTGTGATTGATTGCTTGAACAGGTGTCTTTTATACAGGTAACATGTTCAAACAGGTGCAATTAATACAATTTCTGGTTTTTATTTTTACATGTCTCACAGATGAAGTGTACATATGATAAAAATTACAGATCTCTCCATTCTTTGTAGGTGGTAAAACTTGCAAAAATCGGCAGTGTATCAAATACTTATTTTCCCCACTGTATGTGTGTATATATACATTTATTTAAAACATCTCAGAAATAGCACCAGTATAAAGATGTACAGTCATGGACAAAAGTTTTGAGAATGACACAAATATTAATTTTTACAAAGTCTACTGCTTCACTTTTTCTAATGGCAATTTGCATATACTCCAGAATGTTATAAAGAGTGATCAGCTTAACAGCAATTACTTGCAAAGTCAATATTTGGCTAGAAAATGAACTTTATCCCCCAAAACACATTTCAACATCATTGCAGCCCTGCCTTAAAAGGACCAGCTAACCTCTTTTCAGTGATTGCTCCATTAACACAGGTGTGGGTGTTGATGAGGACATGGCTGGAGATCAATCTGTCATGATTAAGTAAGAATGACACCACTGGACACTTTAAAAGGAGGCTGGTGCTTGGCATCATTGTTTCTCTTCTGTTAACCATGGTTATCTCTAAAGAAACACGTGCAGTCATCATTGCAATGCACAAAAATGGCCTCACAGGGAAGAGTATCGCAGCTAGAAAGATTGCACCTCAGTCAACAATCTATCGCATCATCAAGAACTTCAAGGAGAGAGGTTCCATTGTTGCCAAAAAGGCTCCAGGGCGCCCAAGAAAGACCAGCAAGCGCCAGGACCGTCTCTTAAAAGTGTTTCAGCTGCGGATCGGGCTACCAGCAGTGCAGAGCTTGCTCAGGAATGGCAGCAGGCAGGTGTGAGTGCATCTGCACGCACTGTGAGGCGGAGACTCTTGGAGCAAGGCCTGGTCTCAAGGAGGGCAGCAAAGAAGCCACTTCTCTCCAGAAAAAACATAATGGACAGACTGATATTCTGTAAAAGGTACAGGCAGTGGACTGCTGAGGACTAGGGTAAAGTTATTTTCTCTGATGAATCCCCTTTTCGATTGTTTGGGACATCAGGAAAACGCCTCATTCGGAGAAGACAAGGTGAGCGCTACCACCAGTCTTGTCTCATGCCAACTGTTAGGCTGTGGTTCTACGGTCCGGAACCACAGCGCTTTTGACGGAGCGGAAATTCCGCTCCATCCAAAACCCCGCCCCCTTTTGTACGCGCGCTCATTCCGCATGTGTTCAGGACACCTCCGGAACACATGCGGAATGATCGCAGGGCTGCATAGCCCTGTGTTATTTCCGTTGCGGCGACGCAGCGTCGCCGCAACGGACTAGGACATGCTGCGGTCTGAAAAGACGCGCCGCATGTCCGGAAACGCAGGTCTTCCGCCTGCGTGTTTGTAAGCATAGTGGAGACGGGATTTCTTGAAATCCCCTCCACTATGCTGTAACATCTGGACGCTGCATGTTTGACGCTGCGCCAACGCACAGCGTCAAACACGCAGCAATTCCGGACTGTTTCCTGATAGTGGAAACATACCCTTAAGCATCCTGAAACCATTCATGTGTGGGGTTGCTTCTCAGCCAAGGGAATCGGCTCTCTCACAGTCTAGCCTAAAAACACAGCCATGAATAAAGAATGGTACCAGAATGTCCTCCAAGAGCAACTTCTCCCAACCCTCCAAGAGCAGTTTGGCGATCAACAATGCCTTTTCCAGCATGATGGAGCACCTTGCCATAAAGCAAAGGTGATAACTAAATGGCTCAGGGAACAAAACATAGATATTTTGGGTCCATGGCCTGGAAACTCCCCAGATCTTAATCCCATTGAGAACTTGTGGTCAATCATCAAGAGACGGGTGGACAAACAAAAACCTAAAAATTCTGACAAAATGAAAGCATTGATTGTGCAAGAATGGACTGCTATCAGTCAGGATTTGGTCCAGAAGTTGATTGAGAGCATGCCAGGGAGAATTGCAGAGGTCCTGAAGAAGAAGAGTCAACACTGCAAATATTGACTTGCTGCATTAACTCATTTTAACTGTCAATATAAGCTTTTGTTACTCATATGTTTACAATTATATTTCTGTCTGTGATAAAAACATCTGTCAAACACATAAAAACCAGAGGGCAGCAGATCATGTGAAAATAAAATATTTGTGTCATTCTCAAAACTTTTGGCCATGACTGTTGTGAGACAGTGAAGGGGTGTGTGCTGGACGGCGTGTATATCTCGCCCAGGTTTCTTAGCTGGGGCGCATAAAATAGGTTGTCAGTGCGGTGTTCATTCCATTCCTATCTGGGACAGGTTTGCATTGCAACCCGGAGTGAACACAGCTGCTTAATTAGGCAGCCATAAGTACCTGCTTGAGAAGTTCAGAGGGGGCTCTATCTCTCAGTCTGGATCTGACTTCAGACGCCATTGGAGCCTCATGTGAGCTGCACGCTGGTAACTACTGAACATATGTGTTGTTTTGGGCACAGGCTATTAGAGTCTGGACCCGGATAGAAAGGGTAATCTATCTAAGTGTAATTAGTGGCGGGACACGCCTAGGCTTTATGTTTATGATTTTGTTTTAATTTATGTTCTGTTTGCTGTGGACTTTAATAAAACTGGTTGCGGCCAGTTTTTAACAGAACCACTGTCTGTGAATGGTCTCTTTATGCCACTCCGTCTCCCCAAGACGGCGATCCCAGAGCTATATCCCCTGAAAAGCTTACAATTGGTGCTTGAATGCTGGGGCAGCACAGTGGCTGAAGACTTTGAAAAAAAAAAAAAAAAAGGTGTCTGCACCGCAAAACTGAACTTATTGTGGAGAAGACTGTGGAGTGTATATGTCTTGGGTGAAGGCTGTCAGCCAGCCCAAGATGTCCGGCAGTATGGAGGAGCTCATTAAGCAGCTGGCCCAGAACCAGCAGGCCATGCAGCAGCAACATCAGCAGGCCATGCAGCAACAACAGCAGAGCATGCAGCAGCAACAGCAGGCCATGCAGCAACAACACCTAGAGGCCCAGCAGGCCATGCAGCAACAACAGCAGAGCATGCAGCAGCAACAGCAGGCCATACAGCAACAACACCTAGAGGCCCAGCAGAGCCAGCAGCAACAGCAGGAAACCAACCGGTTGTTACTGGAGCAGCTTGCAGCACTAAAAAAAACTCCTAGCACCTCGTCCCCGAATGAAGATGCCGGGTTACCGGCATTATCCGCTGTAAAAAAGGCGGTAAAACAGACTCTGCAGAAGATGACGCCTCATGACAATGTGGAGGCATATCTGGCTATATTTGAGAGACTGGCAGAGAAGGAGAATCTGCCACAATCTGAATGGGCTATGGTGGTTGCGCCCTATTTGACTGGGGAACCCCAAAAAGCCTATTTTGACCTCAGCGAGCAGGACAGCAAAAACTATACTAAGTTGAAAGCGGAGATTCTTGCCCGCCTGGGTGTGACGAGGGCAGTCCGTGCCAGGAGAGTCCATAACTGGAGATACAGGCGAGACAAGCCTGCTCGCTCACAAATGTATGACTTGATTTCTTTGGTAAAGAAGTGGTTGGAACCTGACGTCAGCACCCCTGCCCAAATGGTTGAAAAGGTGGTGCTGGACCGGTACATCTGGGCCCTTCCCCCTGAGGTCCAGCTCTGGGTCGGACAGGGAGACCCCAAAGATGCCGATCAACTGGTCAGCCTAATAGAAAGGTATTTCGCCACCAAAGACTATCTACGTGACCAGCCGTCCGAGCGATCATCAGTTCGGAATACCCGGCCTCCGTCATCTCCCGGTAAGAGGGTTCCAGCTGTGGGGGCAAGGGGGGCTGTTGATAGTCCGGGTCAGCCCGAGGGGACATGTATGAGCGGAAGGGTGATACTTACCTACCAGGAGAACCCAGACCTAGGAAGGTCTCCCCGTCTGAACACACTGACCTGAGACAGTGTTGGAGATGCCGTGAACAAGGTCATATTTCAGCCAATTGTCCACTAGTGGGGGAACCTATGGACTGTGACGCTGGACAGTCTCTCTCGTTCCTCGCCGAGCCCGTGTGCGTGGCCACCCTAGTCGAGGAGACTGGCCCACAGCTGTGTCAGGTCGTGATAAATGGGTGCCCAGTACAGGCCCTACTCGACTCAGGAAGTCGAGTGACTCTGATACATGCTAGTCTGGCTGATGGGGACTTCGTCACAGATAGGTACCTAAGCGTGGTGTGCATACATGGAGACGTCAAAGTCTACCCAGTAACCTCCTCAGACTTCGTCACAAAACTCGGGGAGATCTCATATGAAGTGGGGGTAGTGAAGAACTTGATGCATCCCGCCATATTGGGTCGTGACTTTCCCCTGTTTTGGGGTCTTTGGAAAAAAAATGTTTCTGCTGGACAGTGTGATGAAGCTCCTACTGAGGGTGCGCAGTCCCGAGGGGCGGAACACAAGGCTAGTGGGCCGTTAAACTTATGTGATAATGATGACCATGATAATGATGATGATCATGATAATAATGATGACCATGATAATGATGCTGATGCTGATAGTAATCACTATAATGATATTGATAATGATGATGACTGTAAAAAAAATGATGAATTTCCATTTCAGGTGATGTTGGGGGAGGGGGAGGATGTTTCTCTAGAACAGAATGTCCCTGACCTACCGGTGTCCCGTGGCAATTTTGGGAGTGAGCAATTGCAAGACCCCACTCTTAAACATGCCAGGGAGAATATAACCGTTCTGAATGAGATCCCACAAGAGCCCGGCTCTGATGAAAAATTTCCCCATTTTGCCATGAACAATGACCTGCTATATAGGGTCACTAAAGTAAAGGGAGAGGCCGTGAGTCAGCTCCTAGTACCTAAGTCATATAGAAGTATGGTGTTAGGTTTGTCCCATAACCACGTGCTGGGTGGGCACCTGGGGATGGACAAAACCCAGGAAAGAATTCTTCAGAGGTTTTACTGGCCCGGGGTTTATCGAGATGTAGAGGATTATTGTAAAACCTGCCCCTCGTGTCAGATAAATGCTCCGGTGTCTCACTTCCGGAGTCCATTAATCCCGCTGCCGGTTATAGAAATACCCTTTGAAAGGGTAGCAATGGACTTGGTAGGTCCTATTGTAAAATCAGCCAGGGGACACCAATACATCTTAGTTGTCCTTGATTATGCAACCCGGTACCCGAGGCGGTCCCTTTAAGAAATATGGCATCTAAAAATATTGCACGGGAACTTTTTCATATGTTTTCCAGGACAGGAATTCCTAAAGAGATCCTCACGGACCAAGGCACACCTTTTATGTCCAAAGTGATGAAGGAACTGTGTAAGTTGCTTAAAATCTCGCACATTCGGACATCTGTGTATCACCCCAGACGGATGGGTTGGTTGAACGTTTTAATAAAACATTAAAACATATGTTAAAGAAAGCAGTAGAGAAAGATGGGAGGGACTGGGACTACCTGTTACCCTACTTATTGTTTTCGGTCAGAGAGGTTCCCCAGGCCTCTACGGGATTTTCTCCCTTTGAGTTGGTGTATGGTCGGCATCCGCGGGGCTTGCTGGACATAGCCAAGGAGGTTTGGGAAACCGAGACAACTCCATACAAGAGTGTTATAGAGCATATTGCCCAGATGCAAGAGAGGATGGCTAAAATTATGCCATTAGTGAAGAATCATCTGCAGAGAGCCCAAGAAGCTCAAAGCAGAGTCTATAATCGGTCAGCAAAAATTAGGTCTTTCAACCCCGGGGATCGAGTCCTAATTCTAATTCCCACAGTGGAAAGTAAGTTTTTGGCCAAGTGGCATGGTCCATACGAGGTCGTACAAAAAGTGAGCGAGGTTACTTACAAAGTACACCAACCCGGGAGACGGAAGCCCTACCAGATATATCATATCAATCTGATCAAGCCCTGGAGGGACAGAGAGGCATTGTTGGCCTCGGGTGAAGTAGAGAAAGGGGTAAAACCATCTCTACCTCCTGTGACCATTGGTGAGACATTGTCCGTGCACCAAAAACAGGAAGTACGGGAGTTTCTGCAGAAAAATCGGCAGAGGTTTTCTGACTTGCCCGGCCGGACTTCTCTCGTAAAACACCATGTCGAGACTGAGCCCGGTACTAAGGTCAAAATAAAACCGTACAGAATTCCAGAAGCCCGCAGAAAGATAGTCTCTACTGAAATCAAACGCATGCTAGACCTCGGGGTCATTGAGGAGGCCCAAAGCGAGTGGTGTAGCCCGATTGTTCTGATCCCAAAACCTAATGGAACCTGGAGGTTCTGTAATGATTTCAGAAAGTTGAACGAAGTGTCAAAGTTTGACGCATACCCGATGCCACGGGTAGATGAGCTAATCGAGAGGTTAGGGGGTGCCCGTTATATTACAACCCTCGATCTGACAAAAGGGTACTGGCAGATACCCCTATCTGAGGAGGCAAAAGAAAAAACGGCCTTTGCAACCCCGGAAGGTTTGTTTCAGTATCTGGTGATGCCATTCGGGTTGCATGGAGCCCCAGCTACCTTTCAGAGGCTTATGGACCAGATCCTACGCCCGCATCAAGCCTATGCAGCTGCCTACCTGGATGATGTGGTAATTTTCAGTTCTGATTGGGAGAGCCACCTCGCTAAGGTACAAGCCGTCTTAGACTCGATAGGCGGAGCTGGGCTGAACATAAACCCAGAGAAATGTGCAATTGGCCTAGAAGAGGCCAAGTACTTGGGCTATGTGATTGGCAGAGGGCTGATCAAGCCACAAATCGATAAAGTAGAGGCAATTCGAAACTGGCCTGTACCCCTCACAAAACGACAGGTCAAAGCATTTTTGGGCATCACTGGGTACTATCGCAGATTCGTACCAAATTATGCCTCCATTGCTGCCCCATTGACTGACCTGACAAAAGGGGGGAAGTCCAAAATGATAAATTGGAATCCGGAGGCAGAAAAAGCATTTCTGTCGTTGAAAATGGCTTTGTGTCAAAGACCAGTTCTGGTCACCCCTAATTTCAGGGAAGAGTTTCTTGTTCAAACTGATGCCTCTAATGTGGGGTTAGGGGCAGTGTTATCACAGGTCGTGAAGGGTGAAGAACACCCAGTCCTGTATCTAAGTCGAAAAATGACACCGGCTGAACAAAATTATGCCATTGTGGAGCGAGAGTGCCTCGCAATCAAATGGGCGCTGGACTCCCTACGGTATTACCTCTTGGGTAGGAGATTTAAATTGCAATCAGACCATGCTCCTCTGACATGGATGAAGCAGAACAAGGAAAGGAATGCCAGGGTGACAAGGTGGTTCCTTTCACTTCAAGAGTTCAATTTCTCGGTTGAGCATAGACCTGGGAAATTACAGGGTAATGCTGATGCCTTGTCCAGAGTTCACTGTCTCTTCGGAATTTCTGACCAGTCCTCCGGTCTGGAGAAGAGGGGGGGGATATGTGAGACAGTGAAGGGGTGTGTGCTGGACGGCGTGTATATCTCGCCCAGGTTTCTTAGCTGGGGCGCATAAAATAGGTTGTCAGTGCGGTGTTCATTCCATTCCTATCTGGGACAGGTTTGCATTGCAACCCGGAGTGAACACAGCTGCTTAATTAGGCAGCCATAAGTACCTGCTTGAGAAGTTCAGAGGGGGCTCTATCTCTCAGTCTGGATCTGACTTCAGACGCCATTGGAGCCTCATGTGAGCTGCACGCTGGTAACTACTGAACATATGTGTTGTTTTGGGCACAGGCTATTAGAGTCTGGACCCGGATAGAAAGGGTAATCTATCTAAGTGTAATTAGTGGCGGGACACGCCTAGGCTTTATGTTTATGATTTTGTTTTAATTTATGTTCTGTTTGCTGTGGACTTTAATAAAACTGGTTGCGGACAGTTTTTAACAGAACCACTGTCTGTGAATGGTCTCTTTATGCCACTCCGTCTCCCCAAGACGGCGATCCCAGAGCTATATCCCCTGAAAAGCTTACACTGTATTAAGAACTCAATCTGCACAGATTTTTAACTCATCTAGATAAAAAAGGCAGTGCAGATCTGCTGAAATTAAAATATTTTTAAGGATGTAAAATAAAAAATACAAAAATATTGTTTATTAACCCCTAAGGGTGGTTTGCATGTTAATGACCGGGCCAATTTTTACAATTCTGACCACTGTCCCTTTATGAGGCTATAACTCTGGAACGCTTCAACGGATCTTGGCGATTCTGAGACTTATCTTGTGACATATTTTACTTCATGTTAGTGGTAAAATTTCTTCGATATGACTTTCATTTATTTATGCCCTTAAAACAGAGAAATATGTCACACAAAATAGTTACTAAATAACATTTCCCACATGTCTACTTTACATCAGCACAATTTTGGAAACAACATTTTTTTGCTACGAAGTTAGAAGGGTTAAAAGTTGACCAGCGATTTCTCATTTTTACAACACCATTTTTTTTTTAGGGACCACATCACATTTGAAGTCACTTTGAGGGGTCTATATGATAGAAAATACCCAAAAGTGACACCATTCTAAAAACTGCACCTCTCAAGGTGCTCAAAATCACATTCAAGAAGTTTATTAACCCTTCAGGTGCTTGACAGGAATTTTTGGAATGTTTAAAAAAATTAACATTTAATTTTTTTTGCACAAAATAACTACTTCAGATCCAATTTTTTTTTTATTTTACCAAGGGTAACCAAGGGGAATCACTGTTTAGGCACATGGTAGAGCTCGGAAGGGAGCGCCGTTTGACTTTTCTATGCAAAATTGGCTGGAATTGAGATCAGACGCCATGTTGCATTTGGAGCGCTCCTGATGCACTTGAACAGTGGAAACCCCCCACAATTGACACCATTTTGGAAAGTATCCCCCTAAGGAACTTATCTAGATGTGTGGTGAGCACTTTGAACCCCCAAGTGATTCACAGAAGCTTATAACGTAGAGCCATAAAAATAAAAAATCATATTTTTTTCCACAGAAAATATATTTTTGCCCCCAATTTTTTATTTTCCCAAGGGTAACAGAAGAAATTGGACTCCAAGAGTTATTGTGCAATTTGTCCTGAGTACACTGATACCCCATAAGTGGGGGTAAACCACTGTTTGGGCACACGGCAGAGCTCGGAAGGGAAGGAGCGCCGTTTGACTTTTTCAACGCAGAATTGGCTGGAATTGAGATCAGACGCCATGTCACATTTGGAGAGCCCATGATGTGCCTAAACAGTGGAAAGCCCCAATTCTAACTCCAACCCTAACACCAACACACCCCTAACCCTAATCCCAACCCTCACGGGAAAATGGAAATAAATACATTTTTTAAATTTTATTATTTTTCCCTAACTAAGGGGGTGATAAAGGGGGGGTTGATTTACTATTTATAGTGGGTTTTTATAGCGGGTTTTTATGATTGGCAGCTGTCACACGCTAAAAGACGCTTTTTATTGCAAAAAGATGGTTCGGCACAAACATATCCTTCATAGTATTTTAAAGTTTCTGGTGACCAACACAGTCGAAGGCTTTGCTGTAGTCGATGAAGCAAAAATAGATCTCCTTAGCCATTTCCATTATCCATCTAATGTTAGCAATCATATCTCTTGTGCCTCTGTCTTTTCTGAATCCTGCTTGTTCCTCTGGCAGCTCTTTTTTTCAAAGTAAGTTTGTAACCATCTTTACCGATCTTCAGTAGTAAAAAATATTGAAAGGTAATATAAAAATATCAATAAAAAGATCTAATATAAAAAAATGATTATGGGGGACTTCACATACTCAACTTGGAGTTCCTCTAACCTTTTTCATCCTCTTAGTTTGACCTTTCTAGGTTGATAAGCTTTGGTTCTCTGGGGAGTACAATTTTGATGAAATGTCACTATTGACCAGTCTCAGAACATCCACAGAAATGATTTCTAGATAATTGCTCATTTTTTATAAACATTGTCTACTATCTGCCTTTGCTTGCCATTGCAAACAACCAGTTTGGATCTTTTGGTTTCATCATTTGCTCTAGAACGTGATTTCAATGGTGTCTGGAGTCTTACAGGCAATGCTCCCTGGGAAAAGGTATGCAAAGTAGCTCTCCTCTAGAAGGAAGACGATCCTCCTATAGAGAGCACTACTGACAGAATTCTCCTTCTTTTGGAGAACAGTTTGCTTGGTATTAAATAGGCTATCCAGCAAAAACAAGGATAGGTGATAACTTACTTATCAGTGGGGGTCTGACTGCTGGGACCCACAACCATCGGAAGATGGAAGATCTTTTTCCGCGATGGAGAACTTTTATCCCAATTAAAAAATAAAGCTGTAGTTAGATACCTGACTGCTGCTCCATTCATTCTCTATGGAGCTGCAACGCAGTGCTCGCGACCCCTTAGGTAATGAATGGAGCAGCGGTGAAGCATGTTCACTCCATTCCATTCTAACAGGGATAAAAGCTTCCCATTTTGCCGGACGGTGCTCATCCTAGTGGTCGGATCCAATTGATTAATAAATTATCACCTATCCTGTGGATAGATAACTTATTTTCACCTGCAAACCCCTTTAAAACTTTGACCATAACATGTTGTTTTTCAACATTGATGTGTGTCAATGGGAACATACTGTATATCAGGTTCGATGGCAAAATGCTGACACAATTTGCGACATAAACCCCACTAAAAAACTGTTTCTCACGAATTGAACCTGTGACAGAGTCACTGGTGAAGTGATGGAGGCTCACTATGTGTCACTGCGCATGATCGGGTCAGTGATGTAAAACCAGATTAGTTTCTTCCAGCACTGCGTGTTGGGATGGTTTATTGCAAGTTATATTTTGGGATGGTTTTAGCGGACATTTATAGAGCGGGAGGGAGAATGTCCATGTATCTCGCCATGCAAGCTGCCAGGACCTGTGTGATGTCAGAATCACGTTAAGGTCAGGGCTTAAATGACTGACTGGCAGAGCTTCCAGTGTTCAGTGGTTCCTAGAGAGATAGGACTCCAGGGAGTGGTGTGCTTCTACTGAATTGCTGCCTGTTAGCGGGCGGATCCCGCTAGGAAAAGGACTGTTTCTTTCTTTCGTTTCTTTGTTTTGCCTGGAGGGCTGTTTACTTTTAAGCTTGGTTTATGCTGATACAATAAATCAGGCATTTTCTAAGGCCTCTTTCACACTTCCGGCGGGCGCCTGACGGCGCCCCCGGCATTTTGCCGCAGCGCCGCATCAGAAAACCTGATGCGCCGCCGGCGGCCGCATGCGGTTTTTTGCCGGATGGTTTCTGATGCCCGGAGACATCAGAAACCATCCGGCAAAAACAAAAAACGTTACATGCTGCGTTTTGTCCGGCCGCCGCAATGTACATTTGCGCCGCATCCGGACAAAAACCGCATGCAACGCACTGACATGCGGCGCCATCCGGCGCTAATGCATGTCAATGCGAAAAAAGCCGCAAGCGGCGCATCAGGTTTTGTGATGCGGCGCTGCGGCAAAATGCCGGGGGCGCCGTCAGGCGCCCGCCGGATGTGTGAAACCAGCCTTAAAGAGATGGTGTTCCAGATATATCTCTGTGTCCAGACGAGTGAGGCGACTACCACAGGTAGTGTTAGAAGTGCGGGCAGTTTCCCAGCGAACACGTGTGACCGCCACAAGCCAGCGTAGATGTCAGGCAAGATGGAGGACCTACTCAAACATTTGTTACAAGCCCAGCAGCAATTACAACAGCAGCAGATGGCTCAAGAGATCAGTAAGTTGCTTATACAACAAATGCAGAAGCAGCATCAGCAACACCAGCAGCAGATTGACTTATTGGCATAGGCGGTTCGTGGAAGGCCAGCAGCCTCTCCTCAAAGTTCAGGTGAGACACATAATCCGTAAGACAAGTTATGCAAAAAAAAAATGACCCGGGGGATGCTGTGGGGTTTTTCAGTTTTGGGGGGCGGAGCGTGAGAAGCTACCGCGGGAAAAATGGGGCAGGGTGGCCCCCTTATTTGTGATGACCCCCAGAAATCTTTTGCTTGGTTACAGGTTGGCAGGGTATGCCAAGTTAAAGACTAAAATTTTGGCCGTTCCCCACGGGCGTGTGTGGGGAAAACCCCCTTTTTCCCCAAAATGTTGCCCCTATACTTTGGTGAAAAAATGGCTGCAGTAAAAAAATTTCCAAAACCCCGTCCAAGGTGAGTGCGTTTTGGGCCCGGTTTGTGCATTCCTTCCTAGGGTGCAGACTGGGTGCAAGGGGACCCAAAAAGAGACAAATGGTAGTGAAAAAGGTTCCCGGTGGTCGGAGGTCCTAAAGGGAAACCAGGGGGGGGACATCCTCAAAAGGGGTACCAGCCCGAAAATGAGCCCAAAAGAGGGGTGTAAAGCCAAATGGGGGAAGTGATCCCAGGGGTCACTGGGGTTTTCAAAGGCCCTGGGTAAAGATTGTTTGCTGGAGGTGTGCGGCCTGGACTATAGCCAACCCCTTGCCCTTTTCCTCCGAAGAGATGGGGTGTAGCCCCCGGGGGGTGTGCTTTACATACCTACCTTGCCTGCGTGTGGTTATCAGCTTTGGTGAGGGGTGCAGGCTGTCCCGTTCCCAATAAATGGGTTGTGGTGACAGGATCAGTCTGGGGTTTGGGACCTTGTAAGGGTCATACCCCATAGTTAAAACGGGGAAACTGTGGGGGTCGCTGTATCCCGGGGTGCCCCAAAGGGCTATCTGTACCAGATTGTCGGTTAAAACAAGCCCGGGGCGGCGTCCCATAAAGGGCGGGGTTTTTCGAGGTTTGGGTAAATTGGGAGGGGCTTCAGCCTTTTTTTGGGACTTTGAGGGAAAAGGGGAGCTGTCAAAAAAAGCAACAGGAGCCAGCAAACCCTGTTTAAACCCCACCAGTCGGAGATGGTG
>JARQOD010000004.1:523914255-523986153 GCA_033576555.1 Oophaga sylvatica | reverse complement strand
GAAACGCCTAAAGACAATGAAATGATGCTCAGTAGTGTTTGTGCGGCCTCCACTTGACTGTATGGCCTCCCGACCATGCCTGGCATGCTCCTGATAAGGAGGCAGATGTTTCTCCTGAGGGATCTCCTCCTAGACCTGAATTAAAGCATCATCAACTCCTGGACAGTCTGGTGCAACAAGACATGATGTCCCAGATGTGCTCGATTGAATTCAGTCTGGGGAATGGGCAGGACAGTCAATAGGATCAATACCTTCATCATGCAGGAACAGCTTACACATTTCAGCCACATGAGGCCTAGCATTGTCATACATCAGAAGGTACCCAGGGCCCACTGCACCCACATATGGTCTCACAATGGGTCTGAGGATATCATCCTGGACTAAACGGAAGTCAGGGTGCCTCTGACTAGCACCTGGAGGGCTGGTTGGACCTCCAAAGAAATGGCTCCCCACACCCATTACTGACCCCTGCCAAACCGTCATGCTGGAGGATGTTGCAGGCAGCAGAACGTTCTCCACAGCGTCTCCAGACTCTGTCACATGTGCTCAGTGTGAACTTGCTCTCATCCATGAAGAGCACAGGGCACCAATGTCAAATCTGCCAATCTTGGCGTTCTCTGGCAAATGCCTACCCACCCTCCACAGTTTTGGGCTGTAAGCACAACACCAACTTGTGGATGTCAGGCCCTCATACCACCCTCATGGAGTCTGTTTCTGACAGTTTGAGAAGACACATGGATGTTAGTGGCCTGCTGAAGGTAATTTTGCAGGGCTCTGGAACTGCTCCTCCTGTTCCTCATTGTACAAAGGAGGAGGTAGCAGTCCTGCTACTGGTTTCTTGCCATCCAAGGCCCTCTCCAATCTCTTTGGTATCAGCTCCATGCTCTAGCCACTGTCTGACTGATACAGCTACCCTTCTTGTCACACCTCGCATTGATGTGCCATCCTGAATGAGCTGCACTATATGAGCAACTTTTGTGGATTGTAGACACCGCTTAAATGCTACTGTACAGAAACTGTAGAAGTGAAGCAATGACAAAATGCAAACATGACCAAAACAACAGTCAAAAAGGATGAGAACAGAGAAATAGTCTGTGGTCACCCCCTGCAGAAGTACTCCTTCATAGGGGTTGTCTTGACCAAGTTTGCACACACTGCAGCAGGATTTTTGCCCACCTCCCATAAAATTTCTTCTCCCAGATCCTTCAAGTTTCGGGGTTTGCTGGGAAATATTGAGTTTCAGCTCCCTCCAAAGATTTTCTATTGGGCTCACATCTGGAGACTGGCTAGGCCACTCCAAAAATCTTGAAAAGCTTCTTAAGGAGTCACTCCTTATTGCCCGCTGTGTGTTTGGGGTCATTGCATGCAAGAAGACCCAGCCACGACCCATCTTCATGTTCTTACTGAGACTAGCAAGTTGTTGGCCAAAATCTTGCGATATATGACCCCATCCATTCTACTTAAATACGGTACATCGTTCTATTCCCTTTCCAGAAGAGCACTCGAATGTATAATTTACCTCCAGCATGCTTCAGGGTTTTGGGATGGCGTTCTTGGGGTTGTACTCATCCTTTTTTTCCTTCAAAACAGCAAGTGAAGTTGATGCCAAAAAGTTCTATTTTGGTCTCATCTGACCACATAACCTTTTCCATGCCTCCTCTGGAACATTCAGATGGTCATTGGTGAACTTCAAACTGGCTTTACATTGCTGGGGGTCCTTGCTAGTCCTGCAAGATTTTAACACTAAACTACTGATGGAGTCATTTTGACTCCTTTCGTTTTTTTATTTCTCTTCTGTGACTACATTTTTCAGAATTCCGGCTTAAAAACTCGGTGACTTTTCCTCAAATATGATGTGAAAAAAGATTTTGTGGAGTAAATAATTTTGGTGAAAAAGGTGCGCGTTTTTTTTAAAAAATTTACCAAGAACTACTGAAGGAGTCATTTTGACTCCCTACTATATTTTGAGGTCCTTTTGTCACTAAATGTTGCATAAAGTTTTGTGCATAATTTTTTCACTCTGTCTTATTTACCCTGATGTTCATATAGATGTAGTTCAATTTTACATGTCAACTTTTCACATTTTCCTTGTGTTTTACCTGATTTTTTGATTCATATATATTGACACATATAAAGAACTGTACGCTTGCAGAAGCATGCAGGAACAATTAATTTACAGTTTACTCCATCTGATGAGGGGCTAGATGCATTCATTGCGATATTCTATGCTCGTGGAATATCTGGCACGAACCGTCACTCGATTAGCAGTATTTGGTGTAATGACTGGGGAATACCGTTTGCAAAGCGACAATGTCTAGGGACCGCTTTGTTGAAATTTATGAGGTTCTCAGATTTGATGAGAAATCTACTCGATCGGAGAGACTGCAAACGGACAAGTTTGCTCTATTTTCTACTGTGTGGGACAGGTTTATTGAAAATTGTATTGCGTGTTACAAACCTGGCCCATACATAACGGTGGATGAGCAACTTTCCCAAGCAAAACTAGGTGTCCATTCACGCAGTACATGCCTTCCAAACCAGATAAATATGGCCACAAATATTGGCTACTTTGATAAGGAGAGCAAATATCTGGCAAATGGCTTCCCTTATCTAGCAAAGATGACACACGCCGTGCTGAGGACCGTTTAGCTGACCATGTGGTAATGAAGTATATTGGACCCGTTTTGAAAAAGGTCGCAATTTACAACCGATAATTATTTTACTTCAGTAAAATTAGCTAAACAGCTAAAAAGCAAAGGAACAACCATCGTGGAACACTGAACAAGATAAGGCAGAAGTGCCTAAAGAAATAAAATCCATGAAAGAGGAATTGTACAACACTAAAGTGTTTAGAAATGAAGACAATTTTACACTTAGGCTAAGTGCACACGATCAGGAATAATTGCGTTTTTTTCGCGTTTTTTCCCGGTTAAACCGCGAAAAAAACGCAAGCATTAAGCATTCTATACTTGTTAATTGATTGCGCATGTTTTGTACACATGTTGCGGTATTTTCCGCGAAAAAAAAAACGCTTTGCGGAAAATCTAGCAACATGTTCATTAATTTAGCGTAACCGCGGTGATTCCGCCGCCATAGGAATGCATTGAACCGCTTACTTTCCGCATGTGGCTATGCCCACTATGCGCAATGTAAGCGGTTCATGTGCGGATGGTACCCAGGGTCTGGAGCAGAGGAGACTCTCCTCCAGGCCCTGGGTACCATATCCCTGGTAAAACAATACTTAAAATAAAAAAATAATGATATTTCTCACCTTCCGGCGTCCCACGCAGCTTTCCCGCCTTCAGCGACGCTCCCGCCAACTTCCGTTCCCAGTGATGCTTTGCGAGATCACCCAGATGGCGTAGCGGTCTCGCGAGATGCTACGTCATCGGGTGATTTGTCGCAAAGGACTTCTGGGACCGGAAGTTGCCGGGAGCATCGCTGAAGGCGGGAAAGCTGCGGGGGCCGCCGGAAGGTGAGAATATCATTATTTATTATTTTTTTTATTATTTTTACATTAGATCTTTTTACTATTGATGCGGCATAGGCGGCATCAATAGTAAAAAGTTGGTCACACGTGTCAAACACTATGTGTGACTCGTGTGACCAACCTGTCAATCAGTTTTCCAAGCGATGCTACAGATCGCTAGGAAAACGCTGGCATTCTGCAAGCTAATTACGCTTGCAAAACGCTATTATTCTGGCGGGAATCAGCATACAAAAAAGTGCGTATTTCCTGCGGGAGAAGTGCGGGATTGCCGCGGAAATTTCCGCGGCAATTCCGCAACGTGTGAACTTAGCCTTACAGTATATCAAGGAAAGCCCAACAAAAATGTTGTCATTTTGAGTTCCGTCCATCCAGATGTTGTTGTTGCGTCTGATTCCGCTAAAAAAACTCCAGAAACGGTAAAGTTTTACAATGAAACAAAATATGGAGTAGATGTAGTGGATCAGATGGCACGAAAATATACCACACGGACATGCACAAGGAGATGGCCTGTTCATGCATTTGAAAATGCCTTAGACTTTGCGGGTATAAATGCATGGATAATATTCAATGAGATAACCCACCAAAAAATGTCACGCAAGGCATTTTTGCAAACGCTTGTGAGAGAGTTGAGTGGTCCTTATGTCACAGATAGGGAAAAGGGTTCCACGTCCCAAGTTTCTACATGCTCAGAAGTGATGGTTCAAACAAAATTTTGCCAGATCAAAGAAAAGTGCAAGAAAAATAGATCTGTCGGCAATTGTAAGACTTGTGGTAAGTCTTTGTGTGGGCAATGTACTGCCATAAATCAAAGGCAATGCCTAAAATGCGAAACACCAAATGTTTAGAAGGTGAATTCTGCGCCATATTTTCATTTTTATGCTCCTCCACCTACATTTTCTCTGCTTTTTGTTCTTCAGTTGTTGTTTATATGTGTGCACTTGAATAAAAAAAATGTTTGAAAAACGTCTATTATAATTATTGTTATTTTCTGTAGAAAAATAAGAAAAGCAGAAAAAAAACAATCAAAAGCATTACTGTTGGATCTCACAATAATAATACATTACAAAAAATATAATTATTAATAAATAACCACAAATGAAACTCTAAAAATAAACGAAAACAAGCAAGGAGTCAAAATGACTCCTTTCAGTAGTTCTAGGCGGGGTCACGAGTCCAGTAGTCCTAGTGTTAATCCATGACGGCGTAGTGTGTTACTAATGGTGATGTTTGAGACTGGGGTCCCAGCTCTCTTCAGGTCATTGACCAGGTTCTCCCGGGTAATTCTGGAAAGATTCCTGACCATTCTCAGAATCCTCCTTACCCCACAAGCAAGATCTTGCATGGAGCCCCAGACCGAGGAAGATTGCCTGTCATCTTGTGTTTCTTCCATTTTCTAATAATTATGCCAAAAGTTGTTGCCTTCTCACCAAGCTGCTTGCTTATTGTCCTGTAGCCCATCCCAGCCTTGTGCAGGTCTACAATTTTGTTCCTGTTGCCCTTAGACAGCTCTATGATCTTGGCCATGGTGGAGAGGTTGGAGTGTGATTGATTGCTTGAACAGGTGTCTTTTATACAGGTAACATGTTCAAACAGGTGCAATTAATACAATTTCTGGTTTTTATTTTTACATGTCTCACAGATGAAGTGTACATATGATAAAAATTACAGATCTCTCCATTCTTTGTAGGTGGTAAAACTTGCAAAAATCGGCAGTGTATCAAATACTTATTTTCCCCACTGTATGTGTGTATATATACATTTATTTAAAACATCTCAGAAATAGCACCAGTATAAAGATGTACAGTCATGGACAAAAGTTTTGAGAATGACACAAATATTAATTTTTACAAAGTCTACTGCTTCACTTTTTCTAATGGCAATTTGCATATACTCCAGAATGTTATAAAGAGTGATCAGCTTAACAGCAATTACTTGCAAAGTCAATATTTGGCTAGAAAATGAACTTTATCCCCCAAAACACATTTCAACATCTTGCAGCCCTGCCTTAAAAGGACCAGCTAACCTCTTTTCAGTGATTGCTCCATTAACACAGGTGTGGGTGTTGATGAGGACATGGCTGGAGATCAATCTGTCATGATTAAGTAAGAATGACACCACTGGACACTTTAAAAGGAGGCTGGTGCTTGGCATCATTGTTTCTCTTCTGTTAACCATGGTTATCTCTAAAGAAACACGTGCAGTCATCATTGCAATGCACAAAAATGGCCTCACAGGGAAGAGTATCGCAGCTAGAAAGATTGCACCTCAGTCAACAATCTATCGCATCATCAAGAACTTCAAGGAGAGAGGTTCCATTGTTGCCAAAAAGGCTCCAGGGCGCCCAAGAAAGACCAGCAAGCGCCAGGACCGTCTCTTAAAAGTGTTTCAGCTGCGGGATCGGGCTACCAGCAGTGCAGAGCTTGCTCAGGAATGGCAGCAGGCAGGTGTGAGTGCATCTGCACACACTGTGAGGCGGAGACTCTTGGAGCAAGGCCTGGTCTCAAGGAGGGAAGCAAAGAAGCCACTTCTCTCCAGAAAAAACATCATGGACAGACTGATATTCTGTAAAAGGTACAGGCAGTGGACTGCTGAGGACTAGGGTAAAGTTATTTTCTCTGATGAATCCCCTTTTCGATTGTTTGGGACATCAGGAAAACGCCTCATTCGGAGAAGACAAGGTGAGCGCTACCACCAGTCTTGTCTCATGCCAACTGTTAGGCTGTGGTTCTACGGTCCGGAACCACAGCGCTTTTGACGGAGCGGAAATTCCGCTCCGTCCAAAACCCCGCCCCCCTTTTGTACGCGCGCTCATTCCGCATGTGTTCAGGACACCTCCGGAACACATGCGGAATGATCGCAGGGCTGCATAGCCCTGTGTTATTTCCGTTGCGGCGACGCAGCGTCGCCGCAACGGACTAGGACATGCTGCGGTCTGAAAAGACGCGCCGCATGTCCGGAAACGCAGGTCTTCCGCCTGCGTGTTTGTAAGCATAGTGGAGACGGGATTTCTTGAAATCCCCTCCACTATGCTGTAACATCTGGACGCTGCGTGTTTGACGCTGCGCCAACGCACAGCGTCAAACACGCAGCAATTCCGGACTGTTTCCTGATAGTGGAAACATACCCTTAAGCATCCTTAAACCATTCATGTGTGGGGTTGCTTCTCAGCCAAGGGAATCGGCTCTCTCACAGTCTTGCCTAAAAACACAGCCATGAATAAAGAATGGTACCAGAATGTCCTCCAAGAGCAACTTCTCCCAACCCTCCAAGAGCAGTTTGGCGATAAACAATGCCTTTTCCAGCATGATGGAGCACCTTGCCATAAAGCAAAGGTGATAACTAAATGGCTCAGGGAACAAAACATAGAGATTTTGGGTCCATGGCCTGGAAACTCCCCAGATCTTAATCCCATTGAGAACTTGTGGTCAATCATCAAGAGACGGGTGGACAAACAAAAACCTAAAAATTCTGACAAAATGAAAGCATTGATTGTGCAAGAATGGACTGCTATCAGTCAGGATTTGGTCCAGAAGTTGATTGAGAGCATGCCAGGGAGAATTGCAGAGGTCCTGAAGAAGAAGAGTCAACACTGCAAATATTGACTTGCTGCATTAACTCATTTTAACTGTCAATATAAGCTTTGGTTACTCATATGTTTACAATTATATTTCTGTCTGTGATAAAAACATCTGTCAAACACATAAAAACCAGAGGACAGCAGATCATGTGAAAATATAATATTTGTGTCATTCTCAAAACTTTTGGCCATGACTGTATTAAGAACTCAATCTGCACAGATTTTTAACTCATCTAGATAAAAAAGGCAGTGCAGATCTGCTGAAATTAAAATATTTTTAAGGATGTAAAATAAAAAATACAAAAATATTGTTTATTAACCCCTAAGGGTGGTTTGCATGTTAATGACCGGGCCAATTTTTACAATTCTGACCACTGTCCCTTTATGAGGCTATAACTCTGGAACGCTTCAACGGATCTTGGCGATTCTGAGACTTATCTTGTGACATATTTTACTTCATGTTAGTGGTAAAATTTCTTCGATATGACTTTCATTTATTTATGCCCTTAAAACAGAGAAATATGTCACACAAAATAGTTACTAAATAACATTTCCCACATGTCTACTTTACATCAGCACAATTTTGGAAACAACATTTTTTTGCTACGAAGTTATAAGGGTTAAAAGTTGACCAGCGATTTCTCATTTTTACAACACCATTTTTTTTTAGGGACCACATCACATTTGAAGTCACTTTGAGGGGTCTATATGATAGAAAATACCCAAAAGTGACACCATTCTAAAAACTGCACCCCTCAAGGTGCTCAAAACTACATTCAAGAAGTTTATTAACCCTTCAGGTGCTTGACAGGAATTTTTGGAATGTTTAAAAAAATTAACATTTAATTTTTTTTGCACAAAATAACTACTTCAGATCCAATTTTTTTTTTATTTTACCAAGGGTAACCAAGGGGAATCACTGTTTAGGCGCATGGTAGAGCTCGGAAGGGAGCGCCGTTTGACTTTTCTATGCAAAATTGGCTGGAATTGAGATCAGACGCCATGTTGCATTTGGAGCGCTCCTGATGCACTTGAACAGTGGAAACCCCCCACAATTGACACCATTTTGGAAAGTATCCCCCTAAGGAACTTATCTAGATGTGTGGTGAGCACTTTGAACCCCCAAGTGATTCACAGAAGCTTATAACGTAGAGCCATAAAAATAAAAAATCATATTTTTTTCCACAGAAAATATATTTTTGCCCCCAATTTTTTATTTTCCCAAGGGTAACAGAAGAAATTGGACTCCAAGAGTTATTGTGCAATTTGTCCTGAGTACACTGATACCCCATAAGTGGGGGTAAACCACTGTTTGGGCACACGGCAGAGCTCGGAAGGGAAGGAGCACCGTTTGACTTTTTCAACGCAGAATTGGCTGGAATTGAGATCAGACGCCATGTCACATTTGGAGAGCCCCTGATGTGCCTAAACAGTGGAAAGCCCCCAATTCTAACTCCAACCCTAACACCAACACACCCCTAACCCTAATCCCAACCCTCACGGGAAAATGGAAATAAATACATTTTTTAAATTTTATTATTTTTCCCTAACTAAGGGGGTGATAAAGGGGGGGTTGATTTACTATTTATAGTGGGTTTTTATAGCGGGTTTTTATGATTGGCAGCTGTCACACACGCTAAAAGACGCTTTTTATTGCAAAAAGATGGTTCGGCACAAACATATCCTTCATAGTATTTTAAAGTTTCTGGTGACCAACACAGTCGAAGGCTTTGCTGTAGTCGATGAAGCAAAAATAGATCTCCTTAGCCATTTCCATTATCCATCTAATGTTAGCAATCATATCTCTTGTGCCTCTGTCTTTTCTGAATCCTGCTTGTTCCTCTGGCAGCTCTTTTTTTCAAAGTAAGTTTGTAACCATCTTTACCGATCTTCAGTAGTAAAAAATATTGAAAGGTAATATAAAAATATCAATAAAAAGATCTAATATAAAAAAATGATTATGGGGGACTTCACATACTCAACTTGGAGTTCCTCTAACCTTTTTCATCCTCTTAGTTTGACCTTTCTAGGTTGATAAGCTTTGGTTCTCTGGGGAGTACAATTTTGATGAAATGTCACTATTGACCAGTCTCAGAACATCCACAGAAATGATTTCTAGATAATTGCTCATTTTTTATAAACATTGTCTACTATCTGCCTTTGCTTGCCATTGCAAACAACCAGTTTGGATCTTTTGGTTTCATCATTTGCTCTAGAACGTGATTTCAATGGTGTCTGGAGTCTTACAGGCAATGCTCCCTGGGAAAAGGTATGCAAAGTAGCTCTCCTCTAGAAGGAAGACGATCCTCCTATAGAGAGCACTACTGACAGAATTCTCCTTCTTTTGGAGAACAGTTTGCTTGGTATTAAATAGGCTATCCAGCAAAAACAAGGATAGGTGATAACTTACTTATCAGTGGGGGTCTGACTGCTGGGACCCACAACCATCGGAAGATGGAAGATCTTTTTCCGCGATGGAGAACTTTTATCCCAATTAAAAAATAAAGCTGTAGTTAGATACCTGACTGCTGCTCCATTCATTCTCTATGGAGCTGCAACGCAGTGCTCGCGACCCCTTAGGTAATGAATGGAGCAGCGGTGAAGCATGTTCACTCCATTCCATTCTAACAGGGATAAAAGCTTCCCATTTTGCCGGACGGTGCTCATCCTAGTGGTCGGATCCAATTGATTAATAAATTATCACCTATCCTGTGGATAGATAACTTATTTTCACCTGCAAACCCCTTTAAAACTTTGACCATAACATGTTGTTTTTCAACATTGATGTGTGTCAATGGGAACATACTGTATATCAGGTTCGATGGCAAAATGCTGACACAATTTGCGACATAAACCCCACTAAAAAACTGTTTCTCACGAATTGAACCTGTGACAGAGTCACTGGTGAAGTGATGGAGGCTCACTATGTGTCACTGCGCATGATCGGGTCAGTGATGTAAAACCAGATTAGTTTCTTCCAGCACTGCGTGTTGGGATGGTTTATTGCAAGTTATATTTTGGGATGGTTTTAGCGGACATTTATAGAGCGGGAGGGAGAATGTCCATGTATCTCGCCATGCAAGCTGCCAGGACCTGTGTGATGTCAGAATCACGTTAAGGTCAGGGCTTAAATGACTGACTGGCAGAGCTTCCAGTTTTCAGTGGTTCCTAGAGAGATAGGACTCCAGGGAGTGGTGTGCTTCTACTGAATTGCTGCCTGTTAGCGGGCGGATCCCGCTAGGAAAAGGACTGTTTCTTTCTTTCGTTTCTTTGTTTTGCCTGGAGGGCTGTTTACTTTTAAGCTTGGTTTATGCTGATACAATAAATCAGGCATTTTCTAAGGCCTCTTTCACACTTCCGGCGGGCGCCTAACGGCGCCCCCGGCATTTTGCCGCAGCGCCGCATCAGAAAACCTGATGCGCCGCCGGCGGCCGCATGCGGTTTTTTGCCGGATGGTTTCTGATGCCCGGAGACATCAGAAACCATCCGGCAAAAACAAAAAACGTTACATGCTGCGTTTTGTCCGGCCGCCGCAATGTACATTTGCGCCGCATCCGGACAAAACCGCATGCAACGCACTGACATGCGGCGCCATCCGGCGCTAATGCATGTCAATGCGAAAAAAGCCGCAAGCGGCGCATCAGGTTTTGTGATGCGGCGCTGCGGCAAAATGCCGGGGGCGCCGTCAGGCGCCCGCCGGATGTGTGAAACCAGCCTTAAAGAGATGGTGTTCCAGATATATCTCTGTGTCCAGACGAGTGAGGCGACTACCACAGGTAGTGTTAGAAGTGCGGGCAGTTTCCCAGCGAACACGTGTGACCGCCACAAGCCAGCGTAGATGTCAGGCAAGATGGAGGACCTACTCAAACATTTGTTACAAGCCCAGCAGCAATTACAACAGCAGCAGATGGCTCAAGAGATCAGTAAGTTGCTTATACAACAAATGCAGAAGCAGCATCAGCAACACCAGCAGCAGATTGACTTATTGGCATAGGCGGTTCGTGGAAGGCCAGCAGCCTCTCCCTCAAAGTTCAGGTGACGACACATACATCCGTAAGACAAGTTATGCAAAAACAAAATGACCCGGGGGATGCTGTGGAGGCTTTTCAGTGTTTGAGCGGGTAGCGGAGCGTGAGAAGCTACCGCCAGAGAAGTGGGCAGAGATGCTGGCCCCTTATTTGACTGATGAGCCCCAGAAATCCTATTTTGACTTGGCATTACAGGATGCGCAGGAGTATGCCAAGTTAAAGACTAAAATTTTGGCACGTTCACCACTGGGCGTGCTGTGGGGACAAACCGCCTTTATCCCAAATGTTTGACCTACTACATCTGGTGCAAAAATGGCTGCAGTCAAAATCTTCCATCCCAGTCCAGATGGTCGAGTGCGTTATCATGGACCGGTTTGTGCATTCCCTTCCTAGGCCGATGCAGACCTGGGTTGCCAAGGGAGACCCCCAAAATGCAGACAAACTGGCCTAGTGAAATGGTTCCAGGTGGTCGAGAGGTCCCTAAGGAAGCCAGGGGGTGGTACATCCTCATACTGGGGTACCCAGCCAGAACATGAGCCCCAAAAGAGGGGTAGTAAAGCCAACAACTGGGGGAAGTGATCCCAAGGGGTCACTGAGGGGTTGTCAAAGGCCATGGCTAAAGACTTGCTTTGCTGGAGGTGTCGCGGTCCTGGACATATAGCCACCCGTTGCCCCTTGTCCTCCGAAGAGATGGACTGTAGCCTCGGGAGGTGCTGCTCTTACTATACCTACCTTGCCTGCAGTGTGGATTATCAGCTTGGTGAGGGGTCGCAGGCATGTCCCGTCTCAATAAATGGGTTGCTGGTGACAGGACTCAGACTCAGGGAGTTTGGTGACCCTTGTAAGGGCTACACTACCTCATCAGTTAACACCGGGGAAACATGTGGGGGTACGCTGTATCCACGGGGATGCCAAGGACTATCCTGTCACCAGATTGTCGGTTAAAACAAGCCGGGTACGGCGTCCCATAAGGTCGGGGTGGTCGAAGGTTTGGGATAAATTGGGAGGGTCTTCAGCCTTTTTTTGGGACTTATGAGGAAAGGCAGAGCTGTCAAATAATGCAGACAGGAGCCAGCCTAACCCTGTTGAAACCCCACCACAGTCGGAGATGGATGAGTTCCCCTTGTGTTTCCTGGCTGGTGCCGAGGACGAGATGGTTACCAGTGAACCTGAAATCCCTGATCTGGAGGTTTCTGGCGGGAATTTTGGGACTGCTCAAATGCGGGACTTGACATTGAAAAAAGTACGGGAGAACGTGACTGTGATTTATTGGCATTGTCCAAGAGTCGGGGGCTGACATCAGGTTCCCATACTTTGTGGTCAATGGGGAGTTGCTATATCAGGTTACTAAACAGAGAGGGGAGGTATTAGAACAGCTGCTAGTCCCGGGACCCTATAGACGACGGGTGCTATATATGGCCCATGCTCATGTCTTGGGGGGGCATCTAGGTGTAGATAAGACCAAAGAACGAATACTTCAGAGGTTTTACTGGCCTGGGTGACACAGGGACATTGGTAATTTCTGCCACTCCTGCTTTACCTGTCAGCTAACTGCCCCTGTATCCCACATCCGTAGTACCCTAGTTCCGTTACCCATAATTGAAGTCCCGTTCGACCAGATTGCCATGGACCTGGTCGGGCCATGAGTTAAGTCAAATAATTTAAAAATTACACATTAAAAAATGTAAATGCATACATACACACGGGGACAAGCCCGTGCACATTATGCTTTTAGGCAGCATAATCTAGCTACAAAACCCTATCTTATATCAGCATCATACCCCTATACCTCATTTAGGCTTTTTTGCATTTTCTATTGCATCAGTTGTCCCTGTGTGTATGTATGCATTTACATTTTTTAATGTGTCATTTTTAAATTATTTTTCAATAAAATTTAATATTTTATGGTAGTAAAGCTTCCTCTTTCTTGTTTGGAGTACATATTTGGAAGTACCACTAAGCTAGGCAATTACTCTATATGTGATTTCATTAGTTAAGTCAGCCAGGGGTCATCAATACATCCTCGTAGTAATGGACTATGCTACGCGGTACCGGGAAGCAGTAGCTCTGAGAAACTCCTCCGCCCGAAGTATAGCACGAGAGCTAGTTCATATTTTCTCCCGGACAGGCCTGCCGAAAGAGATCCTGACGGACCAAGGGACACCATTTATGTCCAAAGTAATGAGGGAGTTGTGCAAGGCCCTGTTATGTTCTGCTACAAGCACTAAGGAAAGAAAGGGAAATCTGTCCCTACGATAGAACTAAGCTCGATCCCTACGATGTAACGGGGAACCTGATCCTGCGATCAGACCCGCTAAAGTCCTCAGCTGGTCTGTACGAAGACCTATAGATGCGAGGGAGGGATCCCTACAAGAACTAGGGACTGGGAGAAAAGATGGACACCCCCTAACAGAAGTTGGAGCAGTAAAAAGAAAAACAAACAACATAGAACATAGAGGTCAAAAGACCAAGCAAAACTAATTGAGAAAGGTAACAGAGCACCCGGCTAGCTTAAAGGGCCCGTCTCACATAGCGATATCACTAGCGAGATCGCTGCTGAGTCACTAGTTTTGTGACGCAGCAGCGAGCTCACCAGCGATATCGCTGTGTGTGACATTCAGCGACGATCAGCCCCCCTGCCGGGTATCGCTGATCGTCGCTGAAATGTCTGGACATTTTTTTGATCGCTGGTCTCCCGCTGACAGGCACGCATCGCTGCGTGTGACAGGCGGGAGATCAGCGATCCGCTGGTAACCAAGGTACACAGCGGGTTTCCAGGCGCGGGGCTGTGCCTAGAAACCCGCTGTGTACCTTGGATACCAGCGCCCTGATGCAGGGAGCTGGTAACCAAGGTACACAGCGGGTTTCCAGGCACCGCGTAGCGCCTGGAAACCCGCTGTGTACCTTGGTTAACAGCTCCCTGCATCAGGGCGCTGGTATCCAAGGTACACTGCGGGTAACTAGCGATGTTTACCCGCAGTGTCCTTGTGCTGATCGCTGCCTGAGCTGCCCGTTTGGCAGCTCAGCAGCGATAATATAGCGATACACCAGCGATCCTGATCGTTGTCAGGATCACTGGTGTATCGCTATGTGAGACCCAGCCTTAAGAGTAGAAATTACAATGAAGTCCAGCAAAGCCAGAAGGGCGGAGCAGGATTAAATAGGCAAAGAAGGCCATGTGACCAGCAAGATAGAAAAAACCTAACAGGAGAGTTCTAACAGTACCCTCCCTTCTAAGAGGATCCTCAGGATCCCCTAGGCCCAGGCTTATCCGGAAACCTCTTGTGAAACGCTCTGACAAGTCTGGGCGCAGAAACATCCTCCGCCCTCACCCATGAGTTATCCTCGGGTCCGAAACCTTTCCAAGCGACGAGATACTGCAAACTCCCTCTATACCGTCTAGAATTTAGGATGCAGGAAATTTCATATTCCCCGTCCTCCACCACCGGGAGAACAGTGGCAGAGGCGTCACCATCCGACACATCAGCTCTTTTCAACAGAGAAACATGAAACACCGGATTAATCTTCCAGGAGGTAGGAACCTCCAACCTAACATCAGATTGGTTAACAACCTGAAGCACCTTAAAGGGCCCTACAAACTTGGGACCCAATTTTTTAAAAGGAATCCTCAACCTCAGATTCTTAGAGGACAACCAAACCATGTCACCAATATCAAACAAAACCTCTTGCCATTTCCTATCAAAGTACTTTTTAGATTTTCTGTTAGCCTCCTGAAGATTACCACGCACATCCGTCCAAACTCTCTCCAAATCACCAGAAAAATTCTCCTCTTCAGGCACGGCCGATACCAATTTGGAGAATGACCCAAACGACGGATGTCTACCAGTACAACAAAAAAAAAGGCGAACAACCAGCAGAAGAGGATGTATGGTTATTAAGAGCAAATTCAGCAAGTGGCAGAAACTCAGACAACCCCTCTTGATTGTCTGCCACAAAACAACGCAAAAACTGCTCAACATCCTGGTTTTTCCTTTCTGTCTGGCTATTAGACTCAGGATGATATCCAGATGAAAACGACAAATGAACTCCCAACCTGTCACAAAAGGCATGCCAAAAACGAGCCACGAACTGAGGTCCCCTATCAGAAACAATGTCAGTAGGAACGCCATGTAGTCTGACAATTTCCTTGACAAAGGCCTTAGCGAGAGTCTTAGCGCAGGGCAGTTTGATGAAAGGAACCAAGTGACACATCTTGCTAAAACGGTCCATGACCACCCAGATGACAGTGAAACCCTCAGAGGGGGGAAGGTCAGTAATAAAGTCCACAGCCAAATGTGTCCAAGGTGCACTAGGAACCTCCAGAGGGCAAAGCAACCCCGCAGCAGGAGTATGTGAAGACTTAGATCTAGCACACACAGTACATTGACGCACCCACTTAATGACTTCCTTCTGCCATCCAGGCCACCAAAAACTGCGACCCACAAGTCTCTTGGTCTCAGAGATTCCAGGATGACCTGCCAACCGAGACTCATGACACTCAACAAACAAATCTCTCCTAAAGGTCCCAGGCACAAACAACCTCCAATGGGGAGTGTTAGATGGGGCATTCTCCTGTGCTTTAAGAATCTCATCTTCCAACACAGAGTCCAAAGCAGCAATCACAACCCCTTCTTGTAAAATGTTCTCCTCAGCACCAACCATGGGAGAAAAGCTGCGAGACAAAGCATCGGCTTTCACATTCTTAGTACCTGGGATGTAAGTAACGGAAAAATTAAACCGCGAGAAAAACAGTGCCCACCTAGCCTGACGGGCATTCAAGCACCTTCCAAGACATGCCGCCAGTGTTCAAATGCGAGTTTAATGGCCAACAATTCCCGATTACCAATATCATAATTCAGTTCAGTCTCAGAAAATTTTTTTGAAAAAAAGGCACAAGGATGTACTCCATCCGTGTTTTCCTGAGACAACACCGCGCCGACCCCCACAAAAGAAGCATCAACCTCAACCAAAAACGGTTTAGTCACATCAGGCTGCATAAGGATGGGAGCAGAGCTGAACCTCTCCTTTAAAAACACAAAAGCTTTAATGGCCTCAGTAGTCCACTGAACCGCATTAAGCACCTTTCCTGGTGAGATCGGTCAGTGGTTTGACAATAATAGAAAAATTTTTAATGAATTTTCTATAATAATTGGCGAAACCCAAAAACCTCTAACGATTTCAAACCAATAGGCCTAGGCCATTCCTGCACAGCTTGAACTTTCACCGGGTCCATCTCAAAACCTTCGCTGGAGATAATGTAGCCCAAAAAAATAATTCTCTGTACAGCGAACTCACATTTCTCCAGCTTAGCAAAAAGCGAATTGTCACTCAATAACTGTAATACCTCACGAACGCTCCGCCAATGAGACTCCAGATCCGGCGAATAAATGAAAATGTCATCCAAATACACAACCACATTTTTGCCGATCAAAGGTCTAAGGATGTCATTAATAAGATTCTGAAAAAATGCAGGAGCATTGGTAAGGCCAAAAGGCATAACCAGATTCTCAAAATGACCCACAGGAATGTTAAAAGCAGTCTTCCATTCATCACCCTCCTTCATGCGCAACAAATTGCATGCCCCCCGAAGATCAATTTTAGAGAACCACTTGGCCCCCGCTAACTGGTTAAATAAATCAGGAATCAATGGCAGTGGGTAAGGATTGCGTACAGTAATTTTATTAATCTCACGAAAGTCCAGACACGGACGTAAACCGCCGTCCTTTTTTTTAACAAAAAAAAATCCAACAGCCACAGGAGACTTGGAAGGCCTAATGTGACCGGCGGCCAAGCTTGTCTGTATGTATTCCTCCAAAGCCTTTCTCTCAGGAATAGTAAGATTAAATAAACGACTTTTAGGAAGAGTCGCTCCAGGACAAATTCAATAGTACAATCATAGTCTCAATGGGGAGGTAAAAATCTGCGATTCCTTCTCAGAAAAACTTTCCAAAAATCCTGAATAGGTACAGGTAGTTCCCCTTTATCCACAGCAGCAATACGCCCGTTACAACACTTGTCATAGCACTTAGGGCTCCAGGACTTAATTTCATTGGTAGACCAATCCAGTACAGGATTGTGCAATTTTAACCAGGGTAACCCCAAAATCACCGGAGAAGGCAAATTATTCAATACTACCAAATCCAAATTCTCTTGGTGAACACCATGAATAGTGAGGGGAAATTCACAGACCTTGTGAGTAACATTCTTCAAGGGAGAGCCATCAACAGAAACCACGGCAATAGGGGATGACAAAGGTTTGGGTTTTAATTTAAGTTTTTCCAAGAATCCCCCATCAATCACATTCAGCGTAGAACCACAATCGACAAATACCCGAAAATCCATTAATTCTTCCTGAGCAGCAGTAGTGGCAGAAAGAAAGACGCTCTTAGTGTTTAAACAGGCTATACGGGCGAAACTGACCTCTTTTTTTTCTTTGTTCATACGAAGCACACAGTTCTTAATGAAATGGTCAGATTTGCCACAATAAAAGCACAACCCTTCAGAAAACCTGCGGTCTTTTTCCTGAGAGAGGGGTGCCATCGCTCCAATCTCCATCGGCTCTCCAAAGTCAGTACAGACCCTCTCAAGACTTGGAGCTGACATGGCAGAGGATTTACTCTCATTAACCCTTGCCCGCAGTCTCCTATCCACCCGTATAGCTAATTGCATAGCCTCCTGCAAGTTACCAGGTATGGGATAAGCAATCAGCAAATCTTTAACCCTTTCACCTAGCCCTGCAAGAAACAAACTTTTCAAAGCTGAATCGTTCCACCCCACCTGAGTAGACCACCGTCAGAAGTGAGTACAATATTTTTCCACATTACCTGATCCCTGCCTCAAAAGTCTCAATTCTGTCTCAGCTGATGAGACATGATCAGGATCATCATACAATAACCCCAAAGCAGAAAAAAAACTATCCACTGATCTAAAGCATGGATCACTAGGTTGCAGAGAAAAGGCCCATTCCTGAGGTTCTTTGCGCAAAAGTGACATTATGAACCCTATGCGCTGTGATTCATCACCAGAGGATCTGGGTCTCAAACGAAAATACAACAAGCAAGCATTTTTAAAAGAAAAAAAATCTTGTTGTTCACCAAAAAATAAATTAGGCAAATGTACCTTTGGCTCCACGAAATGTGCTCCAGAACAGTTACTCACGTGTTGCTGGAGTTCGGACACCTCCAGAGAAAGTCCCTGCAGGCGTTGAGCCAAGTCCTGAACCGACACCATGATGGAAACTGGAAATCTTTCCTTAGAGATATTTTTGGGCTGGACTTACTGTTATGTTCTGCTACAAGCACTAAGGAAAGAAAGGGAAATCTGTCCCTACGATAGAACTAAGCTCGATCCCTACGATGTAACGGGGAACCTGATCTTGCGATCAGACCCGCTAAAGTCCTCAGCTAGTCTGTACGAAGACCTATAGATGTGAGGGAGGGATCCCTACAAGAACTAGGGACTGGGAGAAAAGATGAACACCTCCTAACAGAAGTTGTAGCAGTAAAAAGAAAAACAAACAACATAGAACATAGAGGTCAAAAGACCAAGCAAAACTAATTAAGAAAGGTAACAGTGCACCCGGCTAGCTTAAGAGTAGAAATTACAATGAAGTCCAGTAAAGCCAGAAGGGCGAAGCAGGATTAAATAGGCAAAGAAGGTCATGTGACCAGCAAGATAGAAAAAAACTAACAGGAGAGTTCTAACAGGCCCTTCAGATTACCCAACTTAGGATGTCGGTATACCATCCGCAGACAGACGTCCTGGTGGAGAGGTTCAAAAAGGACCCTAAAGTCTATGTTGCGGAAAGTCGTGGAGAAGGATGGATGAGATTGGGATTGCCTCCTGCCACATCTACTGTTCTCCATCAGGGAAGTTCCCCAGGCTTTTACAGGGTTCTCACCCTTTGAGTTGTTATATTGACCGCACCCCTGGAGACTTCTAGATGTTGCAAAGGAGACTCGGGAAGCAGAAGTTACACCCCATCGAGCATGTGGCCCAAATTCAGGATCGAATCACAAGGATGATGCCGATTGTGAAGGAGACTCTCCTTCAAGCACAAGAAGCCCAGCAGAGGGTCTACAACCGGGCCACGAGGTTGAGACAGTATAGCCCTGGGGGCCGAGTGCTTGTGTTGATGCCTAAAGTGGAGAGTAAATTCCTGGCCAAGTGGCAAGGGCCATACAAAGTGGTGGAGAAGTTGAGTGATGTCAACTATAAGGTCCACCAACCAGGGAGAAGGAAGCCATACCAAGTGTACCACGTTAACATGCTAAAACCGTGGCGAGACAGGGATCCGGTAGAAGCACCGTGCCTAGAGGCCCATCCTGAAGCCAAAGTCGAGGATGCCACAGTTGCAGAGACACTGTCGCCAGCTCAGAAACAACAGTGCTGTGAGCTGCTTCAGCGGAACCGAGACCTGTTTTCGGAGTTACCAGGATGTACGCAGGTGGTGGAGCATGACATCCTGACTGAACCACATGTCAGGGTGAACCAAAGGAAGTATCTGATTCTAGAAGCTCGCCGTGAGGTGATCTCTCAGGAGGTGAAGAGAATGTTGAGCCTGGGTGTCAGAGGAGTCAAAGAGCGGCTGGTCCAGCCCTATTATCCTGGTGCTGAAGCCAAGTGGAGAGTGGCGCTTCTGTAACGATTACAAGAAGCTTAATGAGGTGTCCAAGTTCGACGCGTATCTGATGCCCCGGGTCGATGAGCTTATTGAGAGGCTAGGGTCAGCCAAGTACATGACTACCCTGAACCTAACGAAGGGTATTGGCCAATTCTCCTGTCTCCAAGTGCCAAGGAGAAGACAGCCTTCTCTATGCCTGACGGGTGCTTTCAATATACTAGCATGCCATTCGGACTACAAGGAGCCCCAGCCACCTTACAGAGGGCTATGGACCGGATTCTAGGCCCTCACAAGAAGTACGTCTCCGCTTATTTGGTCTACATTGTGATTTTCAGCCCGGATTGGGGAAGTCACCTGCCAAAGGTCCAGACAGTACTCGATGCCCTAAGAAAAGCGAGTTTTACTATAAACCCGAAGAAGTGCACCCTTGGGAAAGAGGAGGCGAAATACTTGGGCTATATTGTTGGAAGAGGCGAGATAAAGCCGCAAGTGGACAAAGTGGAGGTAATCCAGAAGTGGCCATAGCCGGTATCCAAAAAGCAGGTCAGGGCGTTCATCGGAATTGTGGGATATTATCGGCGATTTATCCCGAACTTCACCATGATAGCTGCCACCCTGACTGATGTTCTCAAGGACACAAAGTCAACGATGGTCAAATGGTCCTCTGAAGTGGAGATGGCAATCCAGGAGTTGAAGCTCGTCCTGTGTCGACAGCCTGTCTTGGTCACACCAGACTTCACAAAGGAGTTTGTGCTCCAGACGGACGCCTCTGAAGTCGGTTTAGGAGCTGTTCTGTCCCAAGTAAAAGATGGCGTTGAACACCCAGTCCTATACCCGAGTAGGAAACTCTCCTCCCAAGAGAAGAACTATACCATCGTGGAGAAGGAGTGCTTGGCCATCAAGTGGGCAATCGACACCCTGAGGTACTACTTGTTAGGCAGAAAGTTCAGGCTAATATCTGATCATGCACCCCTGAGATGGATGAGGGAAAAGAAAGGGAAGATTGCCTGTGTAGCTAGGTGGTTTCTCGTGCTCCATGACTTCACTTTCCATGTAGAGCACAGGCCAGAGAGGTTACATGGGAACGCAGCTGTCCTGTCCAGAGACCCCTGTTTAGTGAGTGAAGGTGCCAAAACCCCCGGCTTTGGGCAGAGAGGGGGGGGGATATGTGACAGAGTCACTGGTGAAGTGATGGAGGGGAGATACGGGTCACTGCGAATGATCGCGTCAGTGATGTAAAACCAGATTAGTTTCTTCCAGCACTGCGTGTTGGGACTGTTTATTGCAAGTTATATTATGGGCTGGTTTTAGTGGACATTCATAGAGTGGGATTGAGAATGTCCACGTATCTCCCCATGCAAACTGCCAGGACCTGTGTGATGTCAGAATCACGTGAAGGTCAGAGCTTAAATGGTTGACTGGCAGAGCTTCCAGTGTTTAGTGGTTCCTAGAGAGATAGGACTCCAGGGAGTGGTGTGCTCCAACTGAATTGTTCATACTGATGCCTATTAGCAGGTGGATCCCGCTAGGAAAAGGACTGTGTTTCTTTCTTTTGTTTCTTTGTTATGCCTGGAGGGCTGTGTTTAACTTTTAAGCTTGGTTTATGCTGAAACAATAAACCAAGAATTTTCTTAAAGAGACGGTGTTCCAGATACCCTTCTGTTTCCAGACGAGTGAGGCGCTCTACCACAGAACCATACTGATTGTGTTTTAAACATCAGACACAAAATGGCATTGTGTTATATACACCCTTCAATCAATCTCTACCCCCTCTTCTTTGATTGACAGCTCTGGCTTCATATGGCCAGAGAAAGGAGGAGATAGATGGAATCCAAGAAAATATAGTTAAATTATTGGCCCCGCCGTGAAGCGCCTGTACTTGGTTTGAACAGGCATTCTCTGCAAATTACTTGTAATTAAAACTCCTCTCCGTTCTCAAAAACCATAGTGATTTTTTTATTTTATTGTTCATGACTTACCGCCTCAGTCACTGGCCACCAGGTAGCAACAGTGGCTGAATTTGCCTAGTACTTACAAGCACTATCCAATAGAGCTTGCAAACGCTGCTCTGAGACCAGTGAGGATAACTAGAGCACACCATTACCTCCCGATCTGGCCAGCGTCAGTGCATCTGCACTTAACCAATGTTGCAGAGCAAAGCTGCCTAATGGTAGAGTGCAGAGATCGGACCAGCGGTGCTGGTTCAGCTTCTCACAATAGTTGGTCGGAATTTGGGCCCATTCCTCCTGACAAAGCTTGTGTAACTGATCCAGGTCTGTAGGTCGCCTTGCTCGCACCGGCCTTTTCAGCTTTGCCCATTAATTTTCAATAAGATTGAGATCAGGGCTTTGTGATGGCCACTCCAAAACATTGATTTTGTTATCCTTAAACCACTTTGTTACCATTTTGGCAGTATGCTTCTGGTCATTGTCCATTTGGAAGCCCGATTTCTGCCCAAGCTTTAACTTCCTTGCTGATGTCTTGAGATGTTGCTTCAGTATTGCCACATAATCTTCATTTCTCATGATGCCATCTATTTTTTGAAGTTCACCAGTCCCTCCTGCAGCAAAACAACCCCACAACATGATGCTGCCTCCCCCGTGTTTCACAGTTGAGATGGTGTTTTTCGGCTTCCAATCTTCACTCTTTTTCCTCCAAACATAACGATGGTCATTTTGCCCAAAAATTTGCATTTTAATTTCATCAGACCACAGGACATGTCTCCAAAAATTAAAGTCTTTGTTCCTGTGAGCATTTGCAATCGTTAATCTGGCTTTTTTATATTTCTTTTGGAGTAATGGCTTCTTCCTGGCAGAGTGACCTTTCAGCCCATGTTGATACAGTACTCGTTTCACTGTAGATATTGACATAATCTTGCCAGCTTCTGCCATCATCTTCACAAGGTCTTTTGCTTTTGTCCTTGGGTTGATATGCACATGTTGGACCAAAGCACGTTAATCTCTGGGACACAGAACTCGTCTCCTTCCTGAGCCTTATGATAGCTGGACATTCCCATCTTGTTTGTACTTGCGTATAATAGTTTGTACAAATGAATGAGGCACCTTCAGGTATCTTGAAATTGTACCTAAGGATGAGCCAGACTTGTGCAAGTCCACAAGTCTCTTCCTGATATCTTGGCTGATTTCTTGAGACTTTCCCATGATGCTGCACAAAGAAGCAGTGTGTTTCAGGTGTGCATTAAAATACATCCACATGTGTGTCTCTATAATTAACTCAGATGTTGCCAAAAAAAAAACTATCACAAGCTTCAAACACATGACATCATCATATGGGCAGTCAAGAATTGTTTAAAGGCATAGTAATCTTAGTGTATGTAAACTTTTGACTTTGCAGTAAGTAATAACATGTCTTAAAACATTCTCTCTCTCATTACTCTGGCATTTGGCAAATATTCATAATTAATGTAATCCTAATTGACCTAAAACAGGAAAGGTTTATTCTGAATTCATGTCAGATATTGAGAAAAATGTGCAGATGTGTCTTTTTATATAGTGTATGGAAACTTCTAGTTTCAACTGTAAATTTTTATACATTGGTTTGAACAGTCATTCTGTGCTGACAGAGTCCTTTAATTGTCCATCTCCTTTGTGTCTCTAAGGTACTTTCTATGTGACCCATCTCAGCAGTGGCTCATTTGTTATTGATAACGATAGTAAGGCTAGCACCTTCAAAGAAATCTTCTAATAGTTGAAGAAAAACTCTTTGGCTTGTAAACAGAGATGAGAAAGAAAGATTTGCAGGACCCTGGTCCAGTGGTCACGTCAGTAGCCCATGATCGCCAGATCAGAGCCATGCGAACTGCCTCTTACCTACCAGTATCCCCAGCTCCATTTTTGATTAGAAGGTGTAACATAATTGCTGCGGAATGATATCGTTCCTGTCTGACTAATCAAAATTGGAGCAAGGATTGCCACCATGAAGGAGAAGGCTCACAAAGCTCTAGTGACCATGGACTACTTAAGTGGTCATTGTCTGAAAATCGTTTTTCTAATCTCTACTTGTAAAAGCTACCACAACAGTAATTGAATATGTTGATACGCACCGGATGAGGGCGGTCCATTTAGAACTTCAGATCCCACCGCTTGCTTCTCTTTAAAACCAAGAGGGGAATTCGACAGCGTGTCATCTGTCTGGGTTTCAATGTTGCAAAACCCAATTTTTGTCAGTTCCACGTCATGCAGCATTTCTTCCCCGGCATATAGTCTTTCATTAGCAAAGCTGGTGGGATAGACCTGAAGAAGGTCTTCTCCGACTTTTATACTTTGGATTGTTATGTTGTTTGGAAGAATTATCAAAGAATGTTGGAGGCTCTTGTTTCTTGCATCTATTTTTTTCTTTTGTATTTTTACATACTTTTTCTTCAAATCTTCTTCAATGATATTTTCCCCTTCTTTGACATTTGGGAAAATAGAGGGAACAGCAACATAACTCAAAGATTTTCGATAGTCAAGATTGCTAATGTAAGAATCTGGGGTAAAGTGGAGCGAGCACAGACGATATTTGTTCTGTTTGTTCCCATCCAATATCTTCTGGGCCATAGTATTTAGATCTTTAAACATCTGTCCTGTCTGTTGCAGCCATAATTTTATTCTGGAGATATCCTTAGGGAACGAGTGCATAATGATCTGCTTGCTCTGGCCCTTTCTTCCAGTGGTGCTATTACATTGATTCACCAAACAGCTGGGCATGATTTTGCAAAAAAAAAAAAAAAAAAAAACTATCCTGTATGTAAAAGAAAAAAAATGAGAGAAAAAAATATATACATGAGATTTTATCTTTACACACTCCTCAACACTGAAATTGCAACACCAAGAAGAAAAAGTCATGGAATTATGGAAATCACAGGATGGAGACATGTTACTGATCTGTCAATGGTGGAAGAATTGAAAAAAGATTTTCAAAACATCTCGATTTATTCAATATCGAGTACAAAGCAAAAATCCAGGTACTTACAGCCTTGGCTGCTATCAATGAGGTTATTATTGGTTTTCTGAGGAATGTTCTGCCGCACTGAATGCACTTGGGAAAATCATCAAGATCCGCTGCTGGCAGCTCCTGTGTAATTGTCACCCAATGACGTCCCAAGATGCTACAGGTCATGGTAGCACTTTAGACCACACAGGCGGCTCACAGTAGCACCAGCAACATGCAGACTGGAGTTGTGTTGAAAAAGGGCTCCCATGGGTCGGCTTCATAAGCGTACCAATATGGCGTTAATAGGGCCTTCAATAGGCAAGAGGGCTGTGGGTACCGAAATGATTGCTTCACACAACTAGACCATTTAAATGTTCCAGTCAGAAACTTCCAGTGGCATTTAAATGGTTAAAGCACAGCGATCAGAGATAATCAGTTGCCGACCCATTTCAATACTCAGTGTACTACATCCGGAAAGGGCTACAGTGGTTGTCATTCTCTAGGACATTGTTTTTTTTTTTTTTTTTTTAATTAAATGTATGTATTTATAGCTAAAAATCATTTTTTACAATTGGGTTTCATTAAAAATGTTGCACCGTTTAGCTTTCACTCCTTCACCTTTGTTGTTTTCTGTGGTCACAAATCAGCTGACAAAAAGTCAGATAAATGACTTACAAACTCTCACATTGGAATGAGCTCACCGATGGATTCTCAGTTAACTAATTCAGGAGCCAGCTATGTGCTCTGATACATAGAGGCCTTAGAAGGTAAACAGTGCAAAATTTTACGCATTAAAAAAATGATTTTTTTTTTTGGCCCCAAGTACATTCATTTAATTTCTTAACGACGACAGGGGTGAGAGAGACAGAGCACGGGGGGGGGGACACAGCTCAAACGGGACAGCACATGAGGGGAGAACACAGCACAGGAAGGAGACAGCAGACAAGGGGGATAGCACATGGGGTAGACAGGTCAAAGAAGAGAGCACAGACGGGAGAAGTCAGCACATGGGGAAAGAGTGGCTAGGTGGGTGAGCACATGGGGGGAGAGATTCTCAACGCTGCAAAGCTTGCCCCCATCGTGACATTACCGCCCTCCCGATGCGATAGGCATCCATCTAGTAATAATAATCTCTGACTTGCTGTTTTTTGTTTATTCTGCCTCCCAATAATCAGAGTAGAAAGCGATAAAAAAAAATGTTGTCATGTGCTCAAAAAACTTCAACTGGTCCTGCTAAAAACAAGCTCTCACGTGACTCTGTCGGCAGAAATATAGAATTATAGCTCTCAAAATATGTAGATGCAAAAACTTTGTTTTGCATGCAAAAAAACATCTTTTGGTGTGTGACAGCAGCCAAACATGAAAAAAATAGAGATGAGCGAGCACTAACATGCTCGCTGCTCGAACTGAGCGATTCCTAATGCTCGCATGCTCGTTTCCAGTAACGAGTATAATGGAAGTCAATGGGAAATATGAGCATTTTTACAGTACACACTACAAAGAGGTCTGAAGGGCAGTGAAAATGTTCAAATGGATGCGAAAAGTGCTGAATGGAAGGAGAAAAGCTTGAGGGAAGACCCCTGGAAGCATCTGTGACTCCCTGATCGCTGCTGAGAAGAATGTGTCACACTTTTACTCCACTTTAAGGACTGACAATAAAAGATTCCAAATCCATGAGGAATTTCATTTTACAGGAAAAAAAATGTTAAGAAACATTCTTTCCTGTATAATGACTCGTAAAAAAGGCAAAATTAAATTAATATACATACAGCTCTGGCAAAAATTAAGAGACCACTGCAAAATTTTCAGTTTGTCTGATTTTTCTCTTTATAGGTATATTTTTGAGTAAAATGTAAATTGCTCTTTTATTCTATAAACTACTGACGTCTCCGAGTTTCCAAGCAATAAATTTTGTATTTATTTTCAGAAAATGAGAAATGGTCAAAATAACAAAAAATGCAGTGCTTGCAGACCTCAAATAATGCTAAGAAAACAAGTTCATAATCATTTAGAAACAATAATACTAATGTTTTAACTCAGGAAGAGTTCAGAAATCAATATTTGGTGGAATAACCATGATTTTTAATCACAGCTTTCATGCGTCTTGGCATGCTTTCCACCAGTCTTTCACACTGCTTTTAGGTGACCTTATGTCACTCCTGGTACAAAAAATTTAAGCAGTTCTTCTTTGTTTTATGGCTTGTGACTATCCATCTTCCTCTTGATTACATTCCAGAGGTTTTCAATGGGTCTCAGGTCTGAAGATTGGCTGCCCATGACAGGGATTTGATGTGGCGGTCCTTCATCCACACATTGATTGACCTAGCTGTGTGGCATGGCGCATTGTCCTGCTGGAAAAAACAGTCTTCAGAGTTGGGGAACATTGCCTGAGCAGAAGGAATCAACTGTTTTCCAGGATAACCTTGTATGCGGCTTGATTCATACGTCCTTCACAAAGATTAACCTGCCCAATTCCAGTGTTGCTGAAGCATCCCCAGATCACCGATCCGCCACCAAATTTCACAGAGGGTGCAAGACACTGTGGCTTGTATGCCTCTCCAGGTCTCCGTCTAACCATTAGACGACCAGGTGTTGGACAAAGCTGAAAATTAGACTCATCAGAGAAGATTACCTTACTCCAGTCCTCTATGGTCCAATCCTTATGGTCTTTGGCAAACTTCAGCCTGGCTCTCCTTTGCTTCTCATTGATGAAAGGCTTTTTTCTAGCTTTACATGACTTGAGCCCTGCCTCTAGGAGCCTGTTATGAACTCTTCTTGCCATGCACTTCACCCCAGCTGCCATTTGCCAGTCCTTTGGTAGGTCACTTGATGTCATCCTGCAGTTGCTGAATGACATTCAAATAAGATGACGGTCATCCCGATCAGTGGAGAGTCATTTTCACCCTTTGCCGGTCTGTAGCTTTGTTGTCCCCAATGTCTGCTGTTTGACATTGTTGTAATGGACTGACGTCTTAGAAAGTTTAAGGATGGAGGCAACATGACGCTCCCTGTATCCCTCTGCTAGTAAAGCCAGAATTCAGCCCTTCTTTTCCTCACTCAAGACTTTTCTTTTCAACTCCTTTGGCATGGTTAAATTTATTTTTTCATTCCTATTACTTTTGGGATATTACTAGCACTTGTTTTGCCATCCAGCTTTGTCCTATTGCAAGAGGATTGTGAACACCACAGCAGTGTTTTTTTATACTATCCTTCGTTAAATAAAATTTGGTTCAGGTGATCACCTAATCAGAAGCACATTAAGTAGAATGAGGTGTACTCTGGTTGGAATTCAACTGACATTGGAATGGAAGTCAGACAAGTAGAGAAGCGGATTTTTATAAAACTGTGCAGCGGTCTCTTGATTTTTGCCAGAGTCCTATATGTATATATATACATATATAATTTAAGTGAATCAAGATAAATTTTTTTATTAAAAAATTGGAAATTTCAGTGTAATTTATGAAGGAAGCAAGAACTGCCAAAAATGTGATTGAAGATGGACTGAGATATACCCTGTATTAGACATAAAGGAGGGTCTCATACACATTATGTTCAAATTGTCATGTAATGGTACTCCTACACTCATAAAGGCTATGCACTAAGTGCAAAGCCTGCCAAAAATTACAAGCAGGGTCATCAATACACCCTTGAAGGCACCAACTCTAGTACCTCATTCAAATATTGTAATCAAAGTATACTTGATGTAATCTTACACTCAAAGGCAAAGGCTTTGCACATAGTGCAAAGCAAAGAAAAAAATTATAAGTAGGGTCAACCGAAGACCCTTGAAGTCAACAGCCCATGGTGTTAATATGATCACTGCACCCCTATATGAATTTATTGAGAGATGTAGCTTGTAATATGGGGGTCACTTATGGGGGGATGCTGATTTGGCTCCTCAGGGGCTCTGCCAGTGGGTAATGGCAGCAGCAACCCCTTCAAGCAAAATGTGTACTATAATATGGCACTCCTTCCCTTCTGAGCTTTGCACTGTGCCTCAAAAATAGTTTTCAACCTCATATGAGGCATTGATATACTCAGGAGAAATTGTGTAACATATTTTATGGTCCATTTTCTCCTACTATCCCTTTTGAAAATGAAAACTTGGGGCTAAAGAAACATTTTAGAGGAAAAAAATTGTAATTTTCCATTGACATTTTCTCAATGTTGTGCAATTCTGTGAATCGCCTGAGGGTTAAAAATGCTCACTACACCCCTAGATGAAAGATGATTTATTCAAGAGCTATAGTTTCCAAAATGGGGGTACTAGTGGAGATTTCTGCTGTTTTAGCAAGTCAGGGGCTCTTCAGGTGTGACATACGATCATCAATCTACTTGAGCTCAAGAATTCAGTTTGCGATCCCTCGCTTCCAAGCCCTGCTGTGCCCCCAAACAATGGTTTTCCACCACATATGGGGTATTGGCGTTCTTAGGAGAAATCGCACAACAAATTGTACACTACATTTTCTCTTGCTACCCTTTTGAAAATGAAATATTTGGGGCTAAGGAAACATTTTTGTGGGAAAAATATATTTTTTCATTTTCACGTCTCAACGTTATAAAATTCTGTGAAGCACCTGGGGGTTCAAGGTGCTAACCACACATCTATATATGTTCTTGGTGGGGTACAGTTTTCAAAATTGGGTCACTTGTGGGAAGTTTCCACTGTTTAGGCACATCAGGAGCTCTGCAAACACGATATGGCGTCCGCTAATTATTCCAGCAAATTTTGTGTTCAAAAAGTCAAATGGTTCTCTTTCCCTTCCGAGCCCTGCCGTGCGCATAAACAGTAGTTTACCCCCATATGTAGGGTATCAAGGTACTCAGGAGATATTACACAACAAATTATATGGTCCATTTTCTTGTAAAAATGTAAAATTTGGGGCTTAATGAACATTTTTGTGGGAAAATTTGAAATGGTCATTTCTTCCTTCCACATTGCTTAAAATCCTGTAAAGAAACTGAAGGGTTAATAGATTTATTGAATGTGGTTTTGAACACCTTGAGGGGTGCAGTTTTTAGAACCGTGTCACTTTTGGGTATTTTCTGTCATAAAGACCCCTTAAAGTCATTTCAAATATGAGGTGGTCCCTAAAAAATGGTTTTGTAAATTTTGTTGGAAAAATGAGGAGGTACTGATAAACTTCTAACCCTTCTAACAAAACATATAAATAAAAATGATACAGATATAAAGGATACATGTGAGAAATGTCATTAACTATTTTGTGTGACATCTCTCTGATTTAAGGGCATAAAAATTGAAAATTAAAAAATTTTCAAACTTTTCGACAAATGAACGCAAAAATTTTGACCTAAATTTACTAGTAAAATGAAGTACAATACGTCACGAGAAAACATTCTCAGAATTAGTGGGATCCATTGTAGCGTTCCAGAGTGATTACCTCATAAAGTGACAGTGGTCATATAGCGTCCATCCCACCTGTATAGGGTCCATCCCAACTGTATAGTGTCCAGCCCACCTGTATAGCGTCCATCCCAACTGTATAGCGTTCATCCCACCTGTATAGCGTCCAGCCCACCTGTATAGCATCCAGCCCACCTGTGTAGCGCCCAGTCAACCTATATAGCGTCCATTCCAGCTGTATAGCGTCCATCACACCTAGATAGGGTCCATCCAACCTGTATAGGGTCCATCCCAACTGTATAGCGTTCATCCCACCTGTATAGGGTCCATCCCAACTGTATAGCATTCATCCCACCTGTATAGCGTCCAGCCCACCTGTGTAGCATCCAGCCCACCTGTGTAGCGCCCAGTCAACCTATATAGCGTCCATTCCAGCTGTATAGCGTCCATCACACCTATATAGGGTCCATCCAACCTGTATAGGGTCCATCCCAACTGTATAGCGTCCATCCCACCTGTGTAGCATCCAGCCCACCTGTATAGCGCCCAGTCAACCTATATAGCGTCCATTCCAGCTGTATAGCGTCCATCACACCTATATAGGGTCCATCCAACCTGTATAGGGTCCATCCCAACTGTATAGTGTTCATCCCACCTGTATAGTGTTCATCCCACCTGTATAGCGTCCAGCCCACCTATATAGCGTCCAGCCCAACTGTATAGGGTCCATCCCACATGTATAGCGTCCAGCCCACCTGTATAGAGTCCAGCCCACCTGTATAGTGCCCAGCCCACCTGTATAGCGTTCATTCCAGCTGTATAGCGTCCATCACACCTATATAGGGTCCATCCAACCTGTATAGCATCCAGCCCACCTGGGTAGGGTCCATCCCAACTGTATAGCGTTCATCCCACCTGTATAGGGTCCAGCCCACCTGTATAGGGTCCAGCCCACCTGTACAGTCATGGCCAAAAGTTTTGAGAATGACACAAATATTATATTTTCACATGATCTGCTGCCCTCTGGTTTTTATGTGTGTTTGACAGATGTTTTTATCACAGACAGAAATATAATAATTGCAAACATATGAGTAACAAAAGCTTATATTGACAGTTAGAATGAGTTAATGCAGCAAGTCAATATTTGCAGTGTTGACCCTTCTTCTTCAGGACCTCTGCAATTCTCCCTGGCATGCTCTCAATCAACTTCTGGACCAAATCCTGACTGATAGCAGTCCATTCTTGCACAATCAATGCTTTCATTTTGTCAGAATGTTTAGGCTTTTGTTTGTCCACCCGTCTCTTGATGATTGACCACAAGTTCTCAATGGGATTAAGATCTGGGAGTTTCCAGGCCATGGACCCAAAATCTCTATGTTTTGTTCCCTGAGCCATTTAGTTCTCACCTTTGCTTTATGGCAAGGTGCTCCATCATGCTGTAAAAGGCATTGTTGATCGTCAAACTGCTCTTGGAGGGTTGGGAGAAGTTGCTCTTGGAGGACATTCTGGTACCATTCTTTATTCATGGCTGTGTTTTTAGGCAAGACTGTGAGAGAGCCGATTCCCTTGGCTGAGAAGCAACCCCACACATGAATGGTTTCAGGATGCTTAACAGTTGGCATGAGACAAGACTGGTGGAAGCGCTCACCTTGTCTTCTCAGAATGAGGCGTTTTCCTGATGTCCCAAACAATCGAAAAGGGGATTCATCAGAGAAAATAACTTTACCCCAGTCCTCAGCAGTCCACTGCCTGTACCTTTTGCAGAATATCAGTCTGTCCATGATGTTTTTTCTGGAGAGAAGTGTCTTCTTTGCTGTCCTCCTTGAGACCAGGCCTTGCTCCAAGAGTCTCCGCCTCACAGTGCGTGCAGATGCACTCACACCTGCCTGCTGCCATTCCTGAGCAAGCTCTGCACTGCTGGTAGCCCGATCCCGCAGCTGAAACACTTTTAAGAGACGGTCCTGGCGCTTGCTGGTCTTTCTTGGGCGCCCTGGAGCCTTTTTGGCAACAATGGAACCTCTCTCCTTGAAGTTCTTGATGATGCGATAGATTGTTGACTGAGGTGCAATCTTTCTAGCTGCGATACTCTTCCCTGTTAGGCCATTTTTGTGCATTGCAATGATGACTGCACATGTTTCTTTAGAGATAACCATGGTTAACAGAAGAGAAACAATGATGCCAAGCACCAGCCTCCTTTTAAAGTGTCCAGTGGTGTCATTCTTACTTAATCATGACAGATTGATCTCCAGCCATGTCCTCATCAACACCCACACCTGTGTTAATGGAGCAATCACTGAAAAGAGGTTAGCTGGTCCTTTTAAGGCAGGGCTGCAATGATGTTGAAATGTGTTTTGGGGGATAAAGTTCATTTTCTAGCCAAATATTGACTTTGCAAGTAATTGCTGTTAAGCTGATCACTCTTTATAACATTCTGGAGTATATGCAAATTGCCATTAGAAAAAGTGAAGCAGTAGACTTTGTAAAAATTAATATTTGTGTCATTCTCAAAACTTTTGGCCATGACTGTATAGGATCCAGCTCACCTGTATAGGGTCCATCCCACCTGTATAACGTCCATCACACCAATAGAGGGTCCATCCAACCTGTATAGCGTCCAGCCCACCTGGGTAGGGTCCATCCCAACTGTATAGGTTCATCCCACCTGTATAAGGTCCAGCCCAACTATATAGCGTCCAGCACAACTGTATAGGGTCTGGCCCACCTCTATAGGGTCCATCCCACCTGTATAACGTCCATCCCACCTGTATAGCATCCATCCCACCTGTGTAGGGTCCATCTCACCTGTATAGCGTTCATCCCACCTGTATAGCGTCCATCCCACCTGTGTAGGGTCCATCCCAACTGTATAGCGTTCATCCCACCTGTATAAGGTCCATCCCAAATGTATAGCATCCATCCCACCTATATAGCGTCCATCTCACCTATATAGCGTCCAGTCCAACTGTGTAGGGTCCATCCCACCTGTATAACTTCCATCCCACCTGTATAGGGTCCAGCCCACCTGTATAGCATCCATCCCACCTGTATAGGGTCCATCCCACCTGTATAGGGTCCATCCCACCTGTATATTTCCAGCCCAACTGTATAGGGTCCATCCCACCTATATAGCATCCAGCCCAACTGTATAGGGTCCAGCCCAACTGTATAGGGTCCGTCAAACCTGTATAGCATCCAGCCCACCTGTATAGGGTCCAGCCCACCTGTATAGGGTCCATCCCACCTGTATAGCGTCCAGCCACCTATATAGGGTCCATCCCCCCTGTAAAACATCCATCCAACCAGTATACCATCCATCCCACCTATATAGCGTCCCTCCCCCTGTATAGGGTCCATCTCACCTGCAGAGGGTCCATCCCACCTGTATAGACAAAAATGGACCCCAACATCACAGGTGACACATAAGAACATGACATCACACAGGCACACTCATTACCTGCTTTCCCACTTGCACCTATAATCTTGATTCCTGGGACTTGTAGTCCTTCTACACCATAACTGCAATACCCAGCAAGCACCACACACCGCGGGTTATTCCCCTTGAGTCCAGGTCACCGACACTGAGCTGCCAGCGACAATATTTGTCAGGTTCCTATAGATAAAATCAACATGAATAGGCCAGGATTTTCTCTTCAGGCTCAGTGAGAACTACAACTCCCATATTACCACAGAAGAAACCTGAGTAAGAAGACATCTGGGAATTGTAGTCTAGCTGTTTTTCGAGGCAAATGCACCCGTATTAAAAACACAAAACAAACTACATTTCCCAGAAGGCATCAGTAAAACAGAAGTGATGTAGCCACAGGGGCGTGGAAAGCAACGCAGAGCATGCTGGGAATTGTAGTCCCACGGACGGTATTACCAATGAGAACGGTAGTTAACAGAACTACAGCAGTCGGGTGTGCGCCTTCTGGTGACGTCACACAACGCAGCAGCTAATCAGGAGCCTGAGTTCCGGCCACAACCTTTCCTCCATCCCACACAAAGGCTGCAGGCTGCACCAGGTAAGGGATTAGCGCAGGTGGTGATGGCGGGGTTACTGCAGCTGCGGTGTGTGCGGCCTCACTCCACGCTGGATACCGCACACGGCCTAATATAGAGCTCTGTACAAACCAGGACATGTGCGTGACCCGGGGGTGAAATGTGGCGTCACTACCATCCCAGCACAGCGCCCCCCTCTGTCCCTGCTTATGGCTGTGATGCCCCCTGCTGATCACAGAGTGGTACTGCAGCTCTCTGGCTCATAAAGCAATTTATCGCTTGTTTTCCCAGATCTCTGCTTGCTGTCAGGGAATGAGAACCTCAGTGTCTATACGCCCAATAAAGGCTGCAGACCCGTCCTGACCACAGGGATGAGACGTTTACTGCATTATTTGCTGCAGTTGTGTCCTGTCGTGTGTGACGTCGTTACAAAACCGCATCATCCTTGGGGGCTACAAGGGGCACATGAAGCTATACGGAATGTGGCACATGATTGGCACTGAGTGGCACTTTTTTGTCACTTGAGTCAAAAGTCTCCCTTATTAAGGAACAATAACTGTTCTGCAGCCGAACTGGTTCAGGGACGAAGACAAATGACCTTGAAGAGGTTGTCCCCTCCTTTATCATTGATGACCCATCCTTAGGATAGGTTATCAATGTCTGATCGTTCAGCACCCCGGCTGATCAGCTGTTATCGGTGCCGGCGGCGGGCTCAATTACTTGTAGTACCAGGCCCCGGCCACTATCAAAAGATGGAGCAGCTCCACGAGTATTTCCGTCCTGTGGCCGCTAGCGGCCGGGGTGTCGGCCCTACACTCATCAATGCTAAAGTAGTGGACATTCCCTTGAACTAATTTTTTGGTGCTGAAAACTAATATGAAGCTTACATTTGCTGATTGGTTCTAATTTTCAAGATCCAGAGGAGGATGCTATTACTTATGACACCTTTCATGCAGAATTATGAGGAAAGTGTGTCTTTACTATGTCATCATCATTGTTGCAGTGTTAGTAGCTCGTGTATTACATCCTCTACTTCTCTGGACCAGTTATCACCTCCTTACTAACCTGAATCCCACAGTGTCTGTCCGCTATTTCATCCTTCTCTGCTAGATTAAACTTAGCATGGATAAAACAGAATTCGTCATCTTTCCCCATCTCACTCGACTCCCCCAAACAGACCTATCCATCAAAGTCAATGGCTTCCCAATCTCTCTAGTACCACAAGCTCGCTGCCTTGGGGTAGCCCTGGACTCTGATCTCTCCTTCAAGCCGCAGACCCAAACCCTCTCCACTGCCGAATGCAAATTGCAAAATATTTCCCAGATCCGTACATTCCTTAACCAAGAATCTGCAAAAACCCTAGTCCATGCCCTCCTCATCTCCCGCCTCGACTACTGCAACCTCCTGCTCTGTGGCCTACACTCTCGCACCCCTCCAATCCATCCTACACTCTGCTGCCCGACTAATCCACCTGTCCTTCCGCTATTCCCCGGCCTCTCCCCTCTGTCAATCCCTTCACTTGCTCCCCATTACCCAAAGACTCCAGTTCAAAACCCTAATCATGGCATACAAAGCCATCCACAACCTGTGTCCTCCATACATCTGTGACCTCGTCTCCCGGTACTTACCTTCACGCAACCTCCGACCCTCACAAGATTTCCTTCTCTCCTCCCCTCTTATCTCCTCTTCCCACAATCGCATACAAGATTTCTCCCGTGCTTCCCCCTCCTCTGGAACTCTCTACCACAACATATCAGACTCTCGCCTACTATGGAAACCTTCAAAGAAGCCTGAAAACCTACCTCTTTCGACAAGCCTACAACCTGCAGTAACCACCAAACCACGGCACGACCAGCTCTACCCTCACCTACTGTATCCTCACCCATCCCTTGTAGATTGTGAGCCCTCGCGGGCAGGGTCCTCTCTCCTGTACAAGTTGTGACTTGTATTGTTCAAGATTATTGTGCTTGTTTTTATTATGTACACCCCTCCTCACATGTAAAGCGCCATGGAATAAATGACACTATAAATAATAATAATCTATTTAGTCCTGGGGTCCCCAGCCTGTGTCTCGTGGACCCATGAATTGCGGCTCTTGGCTATCTGCCAGCTTGGTGCATTAGCTCCAGGTCTAGCAAACAGATATGTGGAGCACATCTCAAAATGATGATTTCTGTGAGTAGCGCTGCACAGAAGAGCTGATCTGGATGCCATGACCTTACTGGTCTTCGGGGTTTAGAGATGATTTAGGTATGGTACGCTGGAGACAGGATGATATTACCTGATAGAGGAGGTGCTTGAAGCTGGATGCGACTGTGCGTTCGGAGTTCATGATGGGAGAATACTGAATGGGGTATTGTGGGAACCCCTGGATCTTTGTATTCTGCTTCGAGGTGATTTCTGTGGAAAAGCTTTAGTTATCTTTACACCCATAACGGGGGCTTTGGTTGCCACTACTGTGAGGAGGGCAGGAGCTGGATGTGCTCTCAAGGTCAGGCACTACTGATTTAGTCTATTGAGCCTTCAGTATTTTATCACCTTAAAGGGAAACTGTCAGCAGGATTGTGCACAGTAACCTACAGACCGTGTCAGGTTGACGCAGTTATACTGAATAAAATGATACCTGGGTGATTAAATCTGTCGTGTGGTTGTTTAATCTTTATTTGCAGTTTTCATGAGATTCTCGTGCTCCAGGGCGGCCTGTTGGCGAGGATTTACAAAAAGTATTTAGACCCCTTTAAATTTTTCATTCTTTGTTTCATTGCAGCCATTTGGTAAATTCAAAAAAGTTCATTTATTTTCTCATTAATGTACACTCTGCACCCCATCTTGACTGAAAAAAACAGAAATGTAGAAATTTTTGCAAATTTATTAAAAAAGAAAAACTGAAATATCACATGGTCAGAGCTCAGAGACAGAATTGTGGCAAGGCACAGATCTGGCCAAGGTTACAAAAGAATTTCTGCAGTACCCAAGGTTTCTAAGAGCACAGTGGCCTCCATAACCCTTACTTGGAAGAAGTTTGGGATCACCAGAAGTCTTCCTAGACCTGGCCGTCCAGCAAAACTGACCAATTGTGGGAGAAGAGCCTTGGTGAGAGAGTTAAAGAAGAAACCCAAGATCACTGTGGCTGAGCTCCCCAGTTGCAGTAGGGAGATGGGAGAAGTTCCACAAAGTCGAATATCACTGCAGCCTTCCACCAGTCGGGCCTTTATGGCAGAGTGACCAGATGGAAGCCTCTCCTCAGTGCCAGACATGTGAAAGCCCGCATAGAGTTTACTAATAAAAACACATGAAGGACTCCCAGACTATGAGAAATAAGATTCTCTGGTCTGAAGAGACAAAGATAGAACGTTTTGGTGATAGTTCTATGTGTGGAGAAAACCAGGCACTGCTCATCACCTGCCCAATACAATCCCAACAGTGAAACATGGTGGTGGCAGCATCATGCTATGGGGGTGTTTTTCAGGTGCAGGGACAGGACGACTGGTTGCAATTGAAGGAAACATGAATGCGGCCAAGTACAGAGATATCCTGGGTGAAAACCTCTTCCAGAGTGCTCTGGACCTCAGACTTGGCCAAAGGTTCACCTTCCAACAAGACAATGACACTAAGCACACAGCTAAAATAACAAAGGAGTGGATTCAGAACAACTCTGTGACCATTCTTGACTGACCCAGCCAGAGGCCTGATCTAAACCCAATTGAGCATCTCTGGAGAGACCTAAAAATGGCTGTCCACCAACGTTTACCATCCAACCTGACGGAACTGGAGAGGATCTGCAAGGAAGAATGGCAGATAATCCACAAATCCAGGTGTGAAAAACTTGTTGCATCATTCCCAAGATGACTCATGGCTGTACTAGCTCAAAAGAGTCCTTCTACTCAATACTGAGCAAAGGGTCTGAATACTTTTGACCATGTGATATTTCAGTTTATCTTTTTTTAATAAATTTGCAAAAATTTCTACATTTCTGTTTTTTTCAGTCAAGATGGGGTGCAGAGTGTACATTAATGAGAAAAAAAGTGGACTTTTTTGCATTTACCAAATGGCTGCAATGAAACAAAGAGTGAACAATTTAAAGGGTCTGAATACTTTCTGTACCCTCTCTCTGTATGTGGTGATCTGTTCTCATATTCATTCTTATGAGCTTAAATGCTACTGACATGCGCCGGCTCCATTTTGCTGTAGTTACATTTTTTTTCCAGTGACCATGTAACGCTCGCGCCCAGACTGGATGGTGCAAGTGACGGTTGTGGCCCCACTGTACCACGAACCAGACTACCCTGGAAGGGGCGAGACTAAGCAGCTACCTTGGTGTTTGCTGGAGCCTCTGATGGTGAGGTCAGGCTTGTGTGGCAGGTAGCTGCCAGGTACCACTGTAGGTCGACGTCTGGCTGTAGCAGCTGATCCCACAGGGGGACAGGACACTAACGACAGATGCAGGCAAGTAATGTAGATAGATGAGGTTTAGACTGGGAAGTACTGGCAGGCATGAATGATATACGGGCGGGTACGGCAGGCAGGCGGGCACAGCTGGCACTCTGGCAGGCCTGCACGGCTGGCACTAACGTTGTGCAGCGACAACCAGATAGGGACAGGTGCTGGTATGGGATCTGCAAGCAAAAGGAGTAGACACAAGGATAGATACAGCAGAGTAGGGAAGGCTACAGACAAGGACACAAACAGGTTCAGGTATAGGACTTAGATCAGGCAAGGTCAGACACGAGAACAAGTTCAGGATGAAGGATTCAGGCCTGGGTATACAGCCCCCAGGGTGACAGAAACAAGACACATAGGATACAGGTACAGACCTGGGTATATAGCCCCCAGGGTGGCAGAAACAGGACAGGACCTGGCATCTCAGTAGCAGAACACAGACTGAGAGAGTATGTTGCTCAGGCATTTTCTAATTGGTGGAGATGCCTTAAGTACCCGGTACCTCTTGGCAATAGGCTGGGGACACATTAGAAATGTGCACACTGTCTCTTTAAGATGTAGGAAGTGCAGGTGCCGCCGCCCTAGAGCACACAGCCAGGAACTGTGCACCCACCAAGCAGAGGACACGTGGTTTACTGCATGGAGCAGGCGGAGGGCAGAACTCACAGCATGGACCGGAGTGTTGAGTAAGTCGGTGTATCAGCCTGATGAGAGATGGGAAGCCATGCGGTGATGCCGACAGGGATGTTACAGACCACAATATGAACTGCACAAGCGCATTATTTAAAATAGGAGGCAGGTCACTGAAGGATCAGTGACCTGTCATTTAAGCCCATAAGGATGAACAGAGCACCACATAAATCCCTGTCGACAGGCCACCCCGCAGCATGAGAATCTCATTAACTGAAAATAAAGATTAAGCATCAACCGCAAGACAGATTTCATCAACCAAAGGTATCATTCTAATCAGTATAACGGCACCGACCTGACACTGTCTGTAGGTTACTGTGCACAATCCTGCTGACAGGTTCCCTTTAAGGTGACCAATTGAACAACGCTATCTCCGTTCCGATGACCTAATCCTAATTACAGTTGTATCACCTACTTTTATAGATGCTCTGTGTGTAAGGTATACAGTTTTAGGATTTCATAGATTAGTTTCTTAGCATATTGACTTGTTTCTATATGTTTTTTCAGATATGTCTTTTTCTTGCATTAACAAAGCGGATAGTTTTTGCTACATATGTGGAGAAGTCACTTTTGCATCACAAAGGCGAAATTTGAGTACCATGATAAGGAAAGCCTACAACCTGTATTTTGGTTGCAGAATAGGAGATCAGGACAAGAGTTGGGCTCCACACATATGCTGCAACAAATGTGCATCGCATCTTACCCAGTGGTTGCATGGGAAGAGGCAATCTATGCCTTTTGCAGTCCCAATGATCTGGGGAGAGCCAACCCATCACACTACCAATTGCTATTTTTGCATGGTGCCCCCCATTAGAAAAGAAGTTTCAAAGAAGAAGAAGTGGACTTTACAGTATCCAAACATTCCCTCTGCAATACGCCCAGTACCACATACAGAAGAACTGCCGGTCCAAAAGCACCAGAAACATTTTCAGTTGAGTCAAGTGAGGAAGAAGAGGGCACTTGCTGTCATGAAGCATCATCCTCTCACAACCCAGACTTTCTATCAGCAACCTCAACTGAACCACAACTTATAACACAAAATGAACTGAACGATCTTGTTAGAGATTTGGATCTGCCCAAGAGTAAGGCTGAGCTCTTAGGTTCCCGGCTACAGCAGTGGAATCTCTTAGCGGGCGATGTTCGGGCTTCTTTGTTCCGCAACTGTGATAAAGAATAAAAGTCTTGTCCAATACTTCTTCATGGAGAGCGATACTTTGGCATGCAGAAACATCAACAGTTTAAAGGGAATCTGTCACCCCATTTTTGCCCTATGAGATAGGGCCACCGCCATCAGGGTCTTATCTACAGCATTCTGTAATGCTGTAGATAAGCCCCCGATGTCACTTGAAAGTGAAGAAAAACGAGATATATTATACTCACCCAGGGGCGTTCCGCCATCCGGTCGGGTCCGATGCGCAGGCGCCGGACCTCTCTGACCTTTCCCGGCGCCTGCGCACGGTTGAACTCTGCTCTGCCCTCACCAGGGCAGAGCAGTGCACCTGCGCAGGAGCCGCAACGGGACGGAAAGAAGAGGCCGGCTTCGCTACAAGATGGGAGGCCCCGGTCCGGACCACGACACCCATTGGACCCGACCGGACTGCGGAACGCCCCTGGGTGAGTATAATATAACTAGTTTTTCTTCACTTTCAGGTGACATCGGGGGCTTATCTACAGCATTACAGAATGCTGTAGATAAGCCCCTGATGGCGGTGGCCCTATCTCATAGGGCAGAATTGGGGTGGCAGATTCCCTTTAATGGAAGCTCTGAAGATAAGTCCTAATCATTCTACTCGACCTTTCTGCAGCTTTTGACACGGTTTGACCACCGTCTCCTACTGTCTAGGCTCCAGTCACTAGGTATTAAGGACACTGTTCTCTCCTGGTTCTCCTCTCTTTCTGACCGCTCCTTCAGTGTCTCGTTCTCTGGCTCCACGTCATCTCCTCTTCCTCTCACTGTCGGTGTACCCCAGGGCTCAGTCCTTGGCCCCCTTCTCTTCTCTCTCTACACGGCCCCAATTGAACAGACCATCAGCAGATTTGGCTTTCAGTACCATCTTTATGCCGATGACACACAACTATACACGTCATCCCCCGACCTTACCCCCGCTGTTCTACAGAACACCACCGACTGTCTGTCCGCAGTCTTCAACATCATGTCCGCTCTCTATCTGAAACTTAACCTTTCCAAGACTGAACTGCTTCTGCTCCCGCCATCTAATAACCTCCCTAAATCTGACATTTCCCTCTCTGTGGGCGGCACCATAATAACACCCCGGCAGCAGGCTCGCTGTCTGGGTGTTATGTTTGACACCAATCTCTCCTTCACCTCCCATATACAATCTCTTGCCCGCTCTTGCCGTCTACACCTAAAGAACATCTCTAGAATCCGCCCTTTCCTCACAATGGAAACAACAAAAACCCTCACTGTAGCATTGATCCACTCCCGCCTGGACTACTGCAACGCACTATTACTTGGCCTCCCCATCACTCGACAATCCCCTCTCCAGTCCATCCTTAATGCAGCAGCCAGGGTCATCCATCTGGCTAATCGGTACTCGGACGCGTCCGCTCTTCGCCAGTCCTTACACTGGCTGCCCATTCATTATAGGATCCAATTCAAAGTACTGGTTCTCACCCACAAATCTCTCCACAGTGCAGCACCCCCCTACATCTCCTCCCTCATTTCTATCTATCGGCCCAACCGACTGCTGCGCTCTGCAAACGACGTTCGACTAACCTCTGCACTAATCTGTACCTCCCACTCCCGACTCCAAGACTTCTCCCGTGCTGCGCCAATCCTCTGGAATGCTCTACCCCAAGAAATTAGGACTATCCACAATTTGCATGGTTTCAGGCGCTCCCTCAAAACACATTTGTTCAGAGCGGCCTATCACATTCACTAACCAAAGTCATTCTATGTGTAAGTGTGTGTGTGTAGCCCATTCACTATCTCCATCCATCCCTCACTCCCTCAAGATGGCTGGACCATCATTGTAAATGCACCATTGTATATACACACCTGTATTTTGTATCTCCCCCACCTCATTGTAGATTGTAAGCTCTCACGAGCAGGGTCGGCTTATTTTGCTTTAATTATTGTATTGTTAACGTTGTTACCTATGACTTGTGTTTTGAAATTGTTAAACTGTAAAGCGCTGCGGAATATGTTGGCGCTATGTAAATAAAGATTATTATTATTAATCCAGAGGAATGAAGACTCTTCATTGATTCGTCCATCACAAGCCTAAAAGCCGTCTTTCTGCATAATGGCAATGCTCTACCTTCAATTCTAGTTGGTAATGCGGTCCTCGTGAAAGAAACCTATCACAACATGAAAGAGCTGTTGAGGTGCCTGAACTATGACCAACATTTGTGGCTCCTTTGTGGTGACTTAAAGGTGATTGCCCTCTTACTTGGTCTCCAGGGTGGATACACAAAATACTGCAGCTTTCTGTGTGAGTAGGATAGCTGTGCAAGAGAAAATCACTACCGTAAAAGAGACTGGCCTTTTCGATGTTCACTTCAGCCAGGGATCAAAAATGTCCAGCATCCAGCACTTGTTGACCACGTAAGATTTTGTTATCACTACTTTACTAACTGATTGACTACAACGTGTTCGAATAATATTTTGAGTACTCGCGGCTGCTTGTCTAGCAGCTGTTCGACAGCCACAACACATGCAGACATTGCCTTTTGTTAGGCAATCACTGCATGTCTTGTGGCTCAAGAAAGAGGTAACCCGCTCACCGAAGCTTAGGTGTCCTGAAGCACGGAACTCAAAGGACCACTTGCGGTGAAGTAAGAAAATGAAGAAAGGTTCCCAATTCATCGATTTGCAAAGTTTATTCCAATTAAAAGGATTCCATAATCAATATAGACACAGCAACACATTTTTAACACACAAACTGCGTTCGTTGTCACAGCACTGACAAAGAACAGTTTGTGCGTTCGAAAAGCGTTGCTGTGCCTATATCGATTATGGAATCCTTTTAATTGTAATAAAGTTTGAGATTGATGAAGCTGGAACTTTTCTTCATTATGTGTTGGGGCTGTTGAACAGTCTCGAGACATGCAACCGTAGGAACTCAAACATATTATTCGAGCACGCCGAAGTCACTCGTTTTGCACCCGAGCATTCTCCGATAACACCTTATCCCAGCACGCTTGCTCATCACTACTTACCACCAGTGCATATCAAGTTGAGCCTAATTAAGAACTTTGTAAAGGCTATGGATAAAAATGCAAAAGCATTCAAGTATATCATTGATCCATTTCCAAGGAAATAAAGGTAAAGGAAGGAGTCTTTATTAGACCTCAGATTTGTAAGCTTCTTCAAGAGGAGGAGTTTCTCCATTTTTTGCAGGGCAAGGAAAAGGCTGCATGGGTAGCATTCACATTAGTGAGATTGGCATCAAGAGCAGCTAACTATCAAGAGTTGGTGGAAAATCTCAAAAGATATAAGGGTCTTGGCTGTAACATATCCTTAAAGATTAATTTCTTACATTCACATCTAGACTTTTTTCCACCAAACTGCGGTGCAGTCAACGACAAGCACGATGAGACATTTCACCAAGATATTGCAGCTGTGGACAAAAGACATCAAAGAAAATGGAGTTCATCAATGCTTGCAGATTACTGTGACTGGATAATTGTAACAGGTGATCTGATGCAGGAGTACAAGAGACAAGCAAAAACGAGTCATCAATGAATGAGGAGCAAATGTGTGATTTCTGTAACTGTTTATAGCAGTGTTTAGATATGTTTTTGTTACTTGAATTGTTGCTACCTTTCTTCTAAATAAATTTGGCTTAACAAAATATTCTTCATCTTTATATTTGCAAAAATAATGTTCCAAAGTACTAAAACGTTTAATTATATGTAGCAGTAAAAGGGAAACGCTTTGATATCATATAAATGAGAGCCAACTAAAAATTTTTATTACATCAAAAAAGAAAAAGGAAGCTACTATTATCATAAAATATATTTTTTATTAATGTATAATTAAAAATATCAAAAAAGATATGTATATTCTTTTAAAAAAGGAGGAAACCAAATGCAACAAACAGCAAACACTGGAGGACAAAAAATAATATATATAAATGTAAATATATATGAGAATACACACTCAAAGTAATGACATAATCAATAAAATACAACAGATATAAACGTGTGTTTATGTGTATCTAAGGAGTTGGACACCAACTTCCAAAACATAACAATCGTTTAAAGATAGTGTAAAAAATGCAAACAAATTGTCATGTATAGTGTACAGTTCCTATAGCGTCTTGTGCTTGGGTGCGAGGAAAACACAGGAGACATAGGTTGAAATGAAATGACTTGTATTACTTCATACAAGCATGCTGAAAAGTTCACACAGTTTGCAGGAACAGCGACAGGAGACACAGCAGGCCAGAGTAACTTCAAGCACTACAATAAATCTCCAAAGCAGGTTCAGGATCTCTTCTCTGTACCGTAATTCCTCTGCAAACATGGATTCACCAAACAGCAGGTTTCCAGAGTCCAAAAGTGTTCCAAGGTTCCTCAGTAGGGAATAGCTGGAGTACAAGTCCAAGGCTTCCAGGAGTCAGGTCACAGACTGACTGAGGCTTGATTCAGGAGCACTGATTGTTCAGCTGAGGCTGCTTAAGAAGCAAGAGGGAAGAATCAGGGCGGGAACATGAAAACTGGAAACTCCATATTAACTGAGGGCAAGAGCTGCAGAAAGACAGAAAGCAAAATGGCCGACGGAAAACTGAGTTTCAAGGAACATGTCAACAGAGACAAAGAACCTTACATTACTCCCCCCTTAGGGACAACCTCCGGATGACCTCAGACCAGGCTTGTCAGGGTACCTCTGATGAAACTGGCGGAGCAGGCGAGGAGCATTTACATTATTGACTGGTTCCCATGAGTTGTCCTCCACTGGGTAGCCCTGCCATTTAATCAAATATTGCAACTGATTTCTGTACAACCTGGAATCTAGAATCCTTTCCACCATAAATTCTTCCTGACCATCGACCAGCACTGGGTCAGGGCAAGGAGAAGAACGTCCAGGAAACGTATTGGGTGTTGCAGCCTTTAGTAGGGATACATGAAAGACAGGGTGGATTCTCATAGTTCTGGGTAGTTGAAGACGACAAGCAACAGCACTTATAATCTTATTGATCTTATAAGGTCCAATGTACTTATGTCCCAATTTAGACGATGGAATCTTTAATTTAAGATTTCTGGTTGACAGCCAGACCAAATCTCCTACCTTGAAAGCTGGTGCAGGTTTACGAAATTTATCTGCTGCTTTCTTGTACCTTTCCTGAGCCAATTCTAGATTTTCCTTTAGAAGATCCATATTCTTTTGTAAAGAAGTGATTCTTTCAGCCACTGCCGGCAAGGGCGTATCTATGGGAAATCGAGGAAGAATGTTAGGATGATAACCTAGATTGGAGTAAAAAGGAGACTGCTTAGTGGAGGCGCTCTGAGAGTTGTTATAAGAGAACTCAGCCAGTGGAAGTAGATCCACCCAATCATCCTGTAGGTGGCAGATAAAACAGCGGAGATACTGCTCCAGGGTCTGATTGGTTCTTCTGTCTGTCCATTAGTCTGGGGATGAAAAGCAGAAGAAAGGATTACTTTAATGTCCAATGCTGCACAGAAATTTTGCCAAAACCTTGAAGTGAATTGCACCCCTCGATCCGAAATGACCTCATCGGTACTCCATGTAAGCGAAACACATTCTTAATCATCAAGTCTGATGTCTGTTTTGCAGTGGGTAAGCCGACACAAGGGATAAAATGAGCTGCCTTTGTTAGACGGTCAACCACCACTAGAATGGTGTTCTTCCCTTGAGAGGTTGGTAACTCCACAATGAAGTCCATAGAAATGGATCCCCACGGGCGGGACGGGATGGGAAGAGGTTGCAACAGACCAGTTGGTGAGGAGCGAGGTGTTTTGCATCTTGCACAGACTTCACATGAAGTGACATAGTTTAAGACATCTTTCCAGTAAGTGGGCCACCAAAAGAAACGAGAAAGAAATTCTTGTGTCTTTAGAATTCCCCTATGCCCGGCTATCTTGGAATCGTGGATGAGTTGCAATACTCTCAATCTGACTGTTTCAGGTATATACAGACGTTGTCCCTGAATCCACACACCAGTCTTAAAGACAAGACTTACGTCCCTTGGGGGTTGAGCCAACAAAGAATCCGCATGGTATGCTTCCTTGATGTCCTTAAGTAGGTCTTGATTATGAATCACTCCCAGGAATCTAGAGTCAGGAAGAATAGTCTTAGGAGGAGTAAGTGGACGTGTCTCTGCTGAATGAATCCTAGAGAGTGCATCAGCCTTTCCATTGCGCGATCCTGGTCTATAAGAAATGACAAAATTAAATTGGTTTAGGAAAAGATTCCAGCGAGCCTGGCGAGGAGTCAGGCACTTAGCCGACCTGATAAATTCAAGGTTACGATGGTCTGTCAGGACGACTATTTGCTGTGCAGCTCCCTGAAGAAGGTGTCTCCATTCCTTGAAGGCGGCAATAATGGCCAACAATTCTCTATTGCCCACATCGTAGTTCCTCTCAGCCGAAGACAACTGCTGGGAAAAGAAGGCACAGGGATGCAAGACATTCTTCTCACCTGTTCTCTGAGAGTATAGCTCCAACGGCACAGTCTGAAGCATCCACCTCTATTATGAAGGCAAGCTCGGGGTTGGGATGTACTAAGATAGGTGCGGTGGTAAATTTATCCTTTAAACAGGAAAATGCTTCCTGAGCTTGCGGGGTCCAGGAGAACCTAGACTGTTTCCGGGTAAGTTGGGTGATAGGTGACACTACCTCAGAAAAATTCTTAATGAAACGTCTATACGAAGTTGGCAAACCCGATGAAACGCTGCACCTCCTTCACATTTCTAGGAATTGGCCAATCCTTGATGGCTTGGGTCTTGCTTCCATCCATACTAATCCCTTGCGTAGATAGTACATACCCCAGAAATTGAATTTCGGTCCTATGGAATTCACATTTTTCAAGTTTGATGTAGAGATGGTTTTGTCTTAGGCGTTCTAAGACCATTCTCACATGTCCATGATGTTCCTCTGTGGAGTTAGAAAAAATTAGAATATCATCCAGATAAATCACCACAAATGTATCTAGGAGATCCCTGAAGATATCATTCACGAAGTGTTGGAAAGTGGCTGGGGCGGTACTCAGACCAAAAGGCATAACTAGATATTCAAAGTGTCCATAGCGTGACCTGAAAGCAGTCTTCCATTCATCCCCAGGTCTGATACGGACCAAGTTATAGGCCCCACGGAGATCCAGTTTAGAGAAAATTTTGGCATGCTGCACTCTCTCCAACAACTCAGGGATTAAAGGCAATGGATAACGGTTTCTAATAGTAACCTTATTGAGTTCCCTATAGTCTATGCAGGGTCTCAGAGATCCATCTTCTTCACAAAGAAGATGGGTGCACCTGCGGGAGATGAAGAGGGGCGTATGAAGCCCTTGGCTAAATTTTCGTCTATATAATCCTTCAAAGCTTTTAGCTCGGGCCCCGCTAGGGGGTAGATCTTACCAAAAGGTATCTCGGCTCCAGGCAATAATTCAATTGGACAATCATATGGACGGTGAGGAGGAAGCTGATCAGCGTTCTTCTTGTCACATAAATCGTCATAGTCCTGGTATACAGCTGGTAGTTCAGGTACTGACATGGTTCCTTTAGGAACAGAGCAAGCTGAAACTCCTTGACTCATCTGTTTCTCCGGAAAGTGTAATTCCTTGGTCTCCCAGTTAATCGTAGGATTCTGCGCCTGCAGCCATGGTAGCCCTAGAATGATGGGAAAGTGGGGAGAAGAGATAAGCAAAAAAGACATTTTCTCTTGATGATCTTTACCCATAAGGACCCTCAAAGGCTCTGTTTCTTGATCCACTGGTCCAGAAGTCAGTAGAGAGCCATCCACAGTCTCCATCTGTACTGGAGTAGCCTTCTTCACTGAACGTATCCCCTGTTTCAGAGCAAAGGAGATATCCATAAAATTTCCACTTGCTCCTGAGTCGATCATAGCAGAGCTAGACACCCAGACTGAGTCAACCCAGAGTTTGATGGAAAGGAAGCAATGAGAATTGTTTCTTTTACAACTCAGCTGGGACACCGCTGAGGAAACTTGAAAAATTGCAGCGTTTATACTGTCATCGTCCCCAGAACTAACAGAGTTTAAGTCCGAGAAATCAAGATCTCTTGCAGCAGATCTCTCTGGAGCCTGAGGCTCGGACATGACAGAGCTCCTCTCGCAACACTCACAGTGAATGACTGCTGCAGTAGTCTTACGAGAACGGCTGGGGCAGTTTATAATGAAGTGCCCTGACTTACCACAGTAGAAACATAGATTTTCCTTTATACGATGTTCTTTGCGTGCATCACTAACCCGTCTTTGTAAAGAGTCCACCTTCATGGGTTCAGGTTCTGGTTCCCTTGTGATCCTACTCAAAGGTTCCTTAGCTGAGGAGGGAGGTAGTAAAAGGTTAGTGCGATTATTTTCGAACCATCTCTCTTGTCTGCGTTCAGTCAGACGAGCATCAATACGGATACAATAGTTAATAAAGTCACCTAACGCAGTGGGAGGGTCGGCACGAGCAAGTTCATCCTTAATCAGTGGAGACAACCCTTTCCGAAAAATAGATTTTTTAGCGGAAGTGTCCCAAGTGGTATCAAGAGCCCATCTCCTGAAATCCAGGGCATATTCGGCTACTGAACGCTTACCTTGGCGCAAAGTTAACATGGCTGCTTCAGCTGTTGCACCTCGATTGGGGTCATCAAACACCTGCCCCATGGCTGAAATAAAAGCATCAAGGTGATTCAAACAATCATCCTCAGTCTCAATCAGAGGGTTTGCCCACATCAAAGCCTTATTGGTAAGCAACATGATTATAGTAAGCACTTTGGATCGTTCAGTGGGAAATTGTGAAGCATGTGCAGAGAAAAATAAATTGCATTGATTAATAAATCCCCTGAATTTCTCACGTTCACCGCCAAAACGAAAAGGAGGTAATTTGGGGATCCCAGAACTTGGGGTTATGGCAGGAGCCTGGGCTCGTTCCTCTAGAGCCTCAATCCTGGCTCGCAATTCCTGGGTAGTCTGTCCAAACACTTGCAAATTATGATTAGTGAGGTCCTGTAGGCTTGCAAAACGGGTTTTTAAAGTCTGTACATCTGAAAGGATTGTATCAGTCACTCCGCAAAGTTCCTTTATGCGGGCCTCCATCTTCCAGATCTTTAAGGCAGAGGTGCTGGAAGGAGAAGAGGAAAGGAAAAAAAAAAAAAAACAATAGTGTTTACCTGTGGTAACACTCCAGAGTAAAATTTTAAGGGAATGCGCTCACCTGGAATGGTTGTGAGAAGTCACAACCACTGTCATCACATAAGTATTAAACAGACATCTGATATCCACAGTCACAGCAGACACGGCTTTCCCAGACCCAGCAGACACTAAACATTGGCTCCTGAATCTTGTCATGTATAGTGTACAGTTCCTATAGCGTCTTGTGCTTGGGTGCGAGGAAAACACAGGAGACATAGGTTGAAATGAAATGACTTGTATTACTTCATACAAGCATGCTGAAAAGTTCACACAGTTTGCAGGAACAGCGACAGGAGACACAGCAGGCCAGAGTAACTTCAAGCACTACAATAAATCTCCAAAGCAGGTTCAGGATCTCTTCTCTGTACCGTAATTCCTCTGCAAACATGGATTCACCAAACAGCAGGTTTCCAGAGTCCAAAAGTGTTCCAAGGTTCCTCAGTAGGGAATAGCTGGAGTACAAGTCCAAGGCTTCCAGGAGTCAGGTCACAGACTGACTGAGGCTTGATTCAGGAGCACTGATTGTTCAGCTGAGGCTGCTTAAGAAGCAAGAGGGAAGAATCAGGGCGGGAACATGAAAACTGGAAACTCCATATTAACTGAGGGCAAGAGCTGCAGAAAGCAAAATGGCCGACGGAAAACTGAGTTTCAAGGAGCATGTCAACAGAGACAAAGAACCTTACACAAATATTTGCTGAATAAAGTTGTGTGCCCTTTCAAACTACATAAAAAAGTGCTGCTAAAGAAATGCTAATTATGCAAAGAAAGGGGGAACAACTGAAGCAAAAACCACCTCTTAAATATACAAAAAATGTGCTGCTGCAAAGCAAAATACAAAGTGTAAAGAGAGGGGCAAAGCAAATAATCAGAACATAATTACCTCCAGTGTGCTAAGGCACCCCGACGCGCGTTTCGCGTTATGCTTCTTCATAGGGACACTGGAGGTAATTATGTTCTGATTATTTGCTTTGCCCCTCTCTTTACACTTTGTATTTTGCTTTGCAGCAGCACATTTTTTGTATATTTAAGAGGTGGTTTTTGCTTCAGTTGTTCCCCCTTTCTTTGCATAATTAGCATTTCTTTAGTAGCACTTTTTTATGTAGTTTGAAAGGGCACACAACTTTATTCAGCAAATATTTGTTTGCATTTTTTACACTATCTTTAAACGATTGTTATGTTTTGGAAGTTGGTGTCCAACTCCTTAGATACACATAAACACACGTTTATATCTGTTGTATTTTATTGATTATGTCATTACTTTGAGTGTGTATTCTTATATATATTTACATTTATATATATTATTTTTTGTCCTTCAGTGTTTGCTGTTTGTTGCATTTGGTTTCCTCCTTTTTTAAAAGAATATACATATCTTTTTTGATATTTTTAATGATACATTAATAAAAAATATATTTTATGATAATAGTAGCTTCCTTTTTCTTTTTTGATGTATTATGCTTTGTAGCTATTATAGGCAAGTTTTCTTGTTTTGGATTCTAAAAATTTTTATTGTCAGATTTGAATTCAGGAGGTCAAAATCTTTAAGAAATGGCGCATTTCATAACTGAATCTGACAACCTCTGAAAATATATAGAAAAGTGTATTTTTTATGGCTCTACGTTATCCTGTTGCCATTATCTTCCTCTCCCTAGAAGCCAGGACCTAGACTGGGTCCAATAGCAAACATTTAATGCACCCTTCCCTGGAGAAGGAGCATTTGTTCTTCAGACCCTAAACCTCACTCCTTAATTATCAGGTCTCTTAATTACCAGACCGACTTCAGCCCAGGCCTCTAAATTATCACACTTCAGCCCAAGCCCCTAAATTATCAGACTTCAACCCAGGCCCCTAAATTATCAGACTTCAGCCCAGGCCCCTAAATTATCAGACTTCAGCACAGTCCTCTAAATTATCAGATTTCAGCCCATGCCCCTAAATTATCAGACTTCAACCCAGGCCCTTAAATTATCAGACTTCAGCCCAGGCCCCTAAATTATCAGACTCCAGCCAAGGCCCCTAAATTATCAGACCCCAACCCAGACTCCTGAATCATCAGACTCCGGCCCAGTCCCCTAAATTATCAGATTCCAGCCGAGGCCCCAAAATTATCAGACTGGTCCCCTGACTTCAGCCCATAACCATAATGTGTAAGACCACAGACCAGGCTCCACCATTATTAGAATCTAGCCCAGGTCCTTAACCCCTTTATTCCATCTGACATACTATTCAGTCCATGTGCCCTGGGACTTAATTCCCAAGGACGGAATAGTACGTCACATGCAATCAGCTGCGCTCACGGGGGGGGGCGCAGCTGATCGCGGCCGGGTGTCAGCTGATTATCACAGCTGACACCCGACATATGTGCCAGGAGCGGTCACAGACCGCTCCCGGCACATTAACCCCTGGCACTGTGCGATCAAAGATGATCGCAGTGCACCGGGGGCACAGCGAAACATCGCGCAGCGAGGGGGCTCCCTGTGTGCTTCCCTGAGACCCTCAGAACAGCGCGATGCATCGATGCGCCCAAACAGTGGTTCCCCCCCCCCACACATGGGGAATCAACGTACTCAGAACAAATTGGACAACAACTTTTATGGTCCAATTTCTCCTGTTACCCTTGGGAAAATAAAAAATTGGTGACTTAAATATAATTTTTGTGGGAAAAAAATAGGATTTTTTATTTTCATGCCTGGGCATTATAATCTTGTGTGAAGCACTTGGGATTCAAAGTGCTCACCACAGATCTAGATAAGTTCCTTAGGGGGTCTAGTTTCCAAAATGGGGTCACTTGTAGGGGGTTTCCATTGTTTAGGCACATCAGGGACTCTGCAAAGTGAACATGACACCCATCAAAGTCTGCTTTCCAAAACGTCATTACTTCCTTTCCGAGCCCTACCGTGCGCCCAAACGCATATGGGGTATCAGCGTACTCAGGACAAATTGGATAACAACTTTTGGGATCCAATTTCCTTGGGAAAAATCAAAAATTGGGGACTAAAAAATCATTTTTGTGGAAATTTTTTTTTTCACACCCAGGCATTATAAACTTCAGTGAAACACTTGGGGGTTCAAAGTGCTCACCACAGATCTAGATAAGTTCCTTAGGGGGTCTAGTTTCCAAAATGGTGTCACTTGTGGGGGGTTTCCACTGTTTATGCACATCAGGGGCTCTCCAAACGCGACATGGCGTCCAATCTCAATTCTAGCCAATTTTGGTTTGAGAAAGTCAAACGGCGCTCCTTCCTTTACGAACCCTGCCGTGCGCCCAGATAGTGTTTTTCCCCCACATATGGGGTATCGGCGTACTCAGGAGAAATTGCACAACAACCTTATCTGTCCATTTTCTACTTTTACCCTTGTTAAATTAAAAAAATTGTTTGTAAAAGATCATTTTTGTGACTAAAAAGTTCAATGTTCATTTTTTCCTTCCAAGTTGCTTTAGCTCCTGTGAAGCACCTGAAGGGTTATTAAACTTCTTGAATGTGGCTTTGAGTACCTTGAGGGGTGCAGTTTTTAGAATGGTGTCACTTTTGATTATTTTCTGCCATATAGACCCCTCAAAGTGACTTCAAATGTGAGGTGGTCCCTAAAAAATGTTTTTGTATAATTTGTTGTAAAAATGAGAAATCGCTGGTCAACTTTTAACCCTTCTAACTTCGTAACAAAAAAAAAATTTGGGTTCCAAAATTGTGCTGATGTAAAGTAGACATGTGGGAAATGTTATTTAGCAACTATTTTGTGTGACATATTTCTCTGTTTTAAGGGAATAAAAATTCAAAGTTTGAAAATTACAAAATTTTCCAAATTTTTGCCATATTTCCATATTTTTTCATAAATAACCGCAAGTTATATCGAAGAAATTTTACCCCTATCATGAAGTACATATGTCACGAGAAACAGTCTCAGAATCACTAAGATCGTTGAAGCGTTCCAGAGTTTATAGCCTCATAAAGAGCAGTGGTCAGAATTGCAAAAATTGGCCGTCATTACATGCAAACCACCCTTGGGTTAAAGATAAGATCTCATGCCAACTCCTAAATGGTCAGATTCCAGCCCAGGTCCCCAAATATCAGACTCCTGCTCCGGCCCTAAATTATCAGAAGCTAGCACAAACCCCTAAAGTATAAGATCTAAAGGGTATGCCACACTAAACAATATCGCTAACGGGATCGCTAAAAAACGTCATATTTAGCGATCCCGTTAGCGATATTGTTCATTCGGCAGCTTCCAGCGACGAGCTTCCTGCTGTGATCTCGCTCGTCGCTGGAATCGTTCGACCTATTTCATCGCTGGCGCTCCCGCTGGGTAAGTATCTTATCGCTAGTGTGGCACCTTTTCTAGCGATTTAGCGGTACTTGTACCGCTAAAGTCTTAAGAAGATCGCTAACGGTGATAGCGTCGTTAACTATATCGCTAATGTGGCCGCATTTAGCGATATAGAAACAATCCCGCTAGCGATCGCATTAGTATGCAACGCTAACGAGATCGCTAGCGGGATAGCTTAGTGTGGCAGTCCCTTAAGACCAGACTCCTACTTTATCAGATTCTGGACCAAATCCCTGAATTATATGATTTCAAACCAAATACCTTAAATTATTAGACACTAGACCTGTAAAGTATCTGACCCCAGATTATCAGAAACCAGACTACAATAGTAGTCTCGTTTTGAGTTTGATTTATTTATTCATTCAGTAAAGTTATCTCGTGATAGACAGTGATGACATCTGATAAATGTGGGTCCCCTATCTCCACAATGGGGGCCTCCAAGACGCCATTTCAACTGGTGCTGTAACAGCAGGGGCATGAGAGTTGGCCCCGAGGGCTCAGTCTTTTCAATCCTATGCTTTTGAGTAAAAGTCAAACAATAAATTGTTTGGAAAAAAAGTAAAACTTATACTGCAAAAAATAATCAAGCCCTCATGTATCTATGCTGTGGGAAAAAAAAGAGCTCTTGGAATGTGGTAAAATATAAAAAAAAAAAAATTTCTAAACTTGAAAACCCCTTTAAGGGTATGTGCACACAAGGTCTTTAAGACTGTGGCAGAACCACCGAGTTTTTCAATGCTAAAATGCTTCAGGAAAAAGCTAGTGGTGTTTTTCCTGAAGCACCTTCATGGGTGTCTCTTCAAATGTTTTTGTAACGTGCACGCTGTCAGGATTCTTCGGTGTCGGGAGCCGACAGGCACGTGACCAAAAGTATGCAATTTGCATACCTGCAGTCATGTGCCGATTAGACGTGTTTGACCTCGCTCAATACAAGTGAAATGTGCGAGGTAGGACATTTCTAGTCGAAATGTGACCGGAAGTAGGCAAATAGTATATTTGTGGTCACATGACCAGCCGCTACTGATGCCGGCAGACCATGGATCTAGGCATACGCCACTCCAAAGAGTGATGGTGCCTGTGCGAGATGTTTGATGGAAGAGTCAGGTCATTCAGACAAGAGTGACCTGTCATTCAGTGAGCAGAGGACGACCTTAGGTGGAGAAAGAGGGGGAGAGGTCAGACAGCTGTAAGAGCAATATTTAGTTAAAGCCATTGGCACAACTTAGAGTGAGGAATCCAGATGGTGCTCAAATAAGGTCCCAATCCGTATATAGTGAATAACAATTTGGCACAGACCAGTGAAGTTTTGGAATATGCTTATTTAATGTAGGATTTACATACAATGACAGCAAAATGGCAGACGTTTCGGTCTATTAACCTTCATCAATGTGCTGTAATATGAACATGGAAGTATATCAAAATAAAGATAAAAAATAAAGTATATACAATAATTCGTCCAGATAATAATTATTTTCTTATGTATGATGAAACCAACAACGAATTATCGCAACTGATAGCTATATACTGCTATATCTATTTTCACTTTCATAGTGCCTTAAAAAGGTTGAATCAAGTGACGTGGGTGGATAGTGAAAACCTTTGAAAAAACACGTACCCATATGGTGCATTGCTGAATCATATGATTTTAGATAGGCAGTAATCTTATTATTTGTCCTATAAAAGGAATATACATAGTGACTATTTATAAGCTGCAGTATCTTAATAGTGGTATACAATAATGTGGGATAATCTCCATTACATGCCGCTAGTTGAAAAGACTGTTTAGCATAATCTGTGGAGGTAAATAGTGATTCAATGCCTTATTGTGGCGTGATAGTTTCAATGCCATTGTGAGGCGCTTCTATTGCGGTGTGCAGTGGAATAGTTACTGTACCTTATTGGTCCCATATGTGAGGAGGGAGGCAGGTGAGCGTGCAGCATAGACGCGGTGTCCACCGCTTGTCTCAGTAGCTGCTTTCTGCTTGGCGCGCTATGTTTAAATAGAGAAAGTAGTGAAGGTGTCATGGCCGCTGACACCGGAAGTAGATAACCGGAAGCGGCTTGGCGTGCGTTCCACTGACGTCACCGCTTGCGTTTCAGAGGTGCTGGGTGGAGATTAGCGTTACTCAGTGCAGACTTGCATATAAAAAAGTGCCACAATACCGGTGCAGACATTTTTTAGCGGTGCATAGAATCCTATATCGTGGGTGAATAGTGGTGATCCAAGAGGCATATCATTTCTATGGATTCTGTAACAGATAAATATGCAGTTAGTACCAAAGCGCAGTAAGGTATCACATTCATAATAAACAGATCTTAATGTATTCATAATAAAACTTAATGTATATTCAGTAGATACATATTATTAGAAAATTTTAACCCCTTATTATGTTATTAAGATTCAGGAATAGAAGATATGGTAAACATCTCCCTATTAGTGGAGAAATGCCTGAATGTCAAATTCTTTGTTTAACCCTTTTGGAGCTAGGGTATTTAATTCATGGATCCAATAGCTCTCTCTCTCTTTTTAGAATTTTTATACGGTCACCCCCTCTGCGTGATAGTAGGATTTGCTCAATAATTTGAAATCTTAATTGAGCAATTCTGTGGCCAGTATTTATGAAATGTGAGGGAATAGGAAGTAGCATGTTTTTACATCTTATAGTGCTTTTATGTTTGGAAAATCGATCCTTAATGGGTTGCGTCGTTTCCCCCACATATAAAAGGCCACATGGGCATTTTATAAGGTATACCACAAAAGATGTGTTGCAAGTGTAATAGTCGTGAACGTTATATCGTTTACCTGTGTATGGGTGATAGAAAGAATCTCCCCTTTGGACATTATTACATTGCATACATTGTAAACATGGTAAGGTGCCGTATTTGGGGTTCATGAGAAAACGTTGTTTTTTCTGTGGAGTGGTAGGACCTATATCTGCCTTAATAAGTAGGTCACGAAAATTCTGTGGGCGTCTGAAGCAGGGTAGGAATGGTTTATTGAATTCTGCAATTTCAGGGTGGGCTGTATTTAGTAAATGCCAGTGTCTGCGTATGCTGTTATGTAAGAGATATGCACAAGGATGGTAGTCGTGTACAAATAGGATTCTGTTATCAACTTTAGGTTTGTTGATGGGATTCTGATCTGGAGGTGTTAGTTTGTTGATGGGATAGCCTCTCTCTAGGAATTTTTGTTGCATTTCTTCTAGTCTTTGTGCCTTTGTTTCTTGGTTGGATACAATTCTTTGCACTCTTTTGAATTGTGACTTAGGGATTACATCTTTCATCTTGGTAGGATGAAAGCTCCCATAGTGAAGTAAGTATCCTACTGTGTAGGATTTTACTATATATCAGGGGAAGGGATCCTAGCGGGTTTTGATGACAAAGTATCTAAAAATTGATTTGTTTTTGGTCATAATCAAGTAAATCCGCCGGCCCGATTAGGTCAAAGCGAGAATAAATGATTAAGTGTAAAGTGCCATCCAGATGCAAAAAATGGTCTCGCGTATCTCTTCCACGAGTACGGCATGACGAGCGAAGAGTCATCTGCATAAATGTGTTGTCCCTAAATTGTCGCCAAATCGCTAAATAACAGTTAGCATATGGCGGTGCGGTGTTAGAGCCCATGGCGGTGCCTTTAATCTGAAGGTAAAATTTATCTTCAAATAAAAAATAATTCTTAGTCAAGATTATGGTAAGTAGGTCACAACATAAATTTATCTGTTCTGTCTCAAAATTAGATGACTCTAGAAGTCTCCGACTGCTGTAATGCCCTCAATATGGGGTATGGACGTATATAAATCTTTTACGTCAAAAGTGACGAGAAAGGCCTGTTGTGGAATGTTACCCATATTATGGATTAGGTCAAGGAAAGCACCCGTATCCAGGATATATGAAGTAGTGTTTCGAATGAGAGGTGTTAATATTTTTTCAAGATATTTTGAAATTGGGGGAAAAAATGGATTCCGTGGAAGCCACAATGGGTCTTCCAGGTGGGTTGGTCAAACTTTTATGCACTTTGGGGAGTGCATAGAAGATAGGCAAAATAGGGAATTTTTGTGTGAGATAATCACAGGTTTTTTTTATCGATCACTCCTTTTTCTGTGTACCTGTCAAGTACTGTCTTGATCAATTCTGCAACCTCCTTAGTGGGATCATTCTGTAAGGGCTGGTATGTAGTTGTGTCCCTTAATTGACGATATATCTCGTCTATGTAGTTTGTTCTGTCAAGAATCACAATAGCGCCCCCTTATCTGCAGGTTTTATAATGATATTTTTGTCTTCTCTGAGGTTTCTTAATGCCTATCTGTCCAAAGGTGTTAGATTGTTTGGAAAATGGACCAAATCCTTATTAATGTTCTCTCTAAGGTACTGGAAAGTTTTATCTATAAATGAGACAAAAGTCTCCAAAGCATGTGAGCCATGTGGAGGTCTATAATTGCTTTTGTTTCTGAGGCCTAGGCTACTGGCAGACATGGGAATATGTATAGTAGTTTCAGTGCTAGGTTGATTTGAAAAATGCAATTTCAATCTTAATAATCTATAAAATCTTTGTAAGTCCATTTCTAAGTTGAATGTATTACATTTCTAGCTGGGGCAATATGATAGTCCCTTTTGTAACACATGGTATTCGGCGATGCCCAGACTCCTAGATGATAAATTAATTACCAATGGGTTATTACCTGGGAGCATGTTACTCGATTGTAGTCCATATTCCTTCGAGTGTCTCTTTCCCCTGCGGGGCCTCTTCTTCATACGCAGACACTGGCATTTACTAAATACAGCCCACCCTGAAATTGCAGAATTCAATAAACCATTCCTACCCTGCTTCAGACGCCCACAGAATTTTCGTGACCTACTTATTAAGGCAGATATAGGTCCTACCACTCCACAGAAAAAACAACGTTTTCTCATGAACCCCAAATACGGCACCTTCCCATGTTTACAATGTATGCAATGTAATAATGTCCAAAGGGGAGATTCTTTCTATCACCCATACACAGGTAAACGATATAACGTTCACGACTATTACACTTGCAACACATCTTTTGTGGTATACCTTATAAAATGCCCATGTGGCCTTTTATATGTGGGGGAAACAACGCAACCCATTAAGGATCGAATCTCCAAACATAAAAGCACTATAAGATGTAAAAACATGCTACTTCCTATTCCCTCACATTTCATAAATACTGGCCACACAATTGCTCAATTAAGATTTCAAATTATTGAGCAAATCCTACTATCACGCAGAGGGGGTGACCGTATAAAAATTCTAAAAGAGAGAGAGAGCTATTGGATCCATGAATTAAATACCCTAGCTGTTATGATCTGCTACAAGCACTAAGGAAAGATGGGAATTCTGTCCTACAATAGGACTGAGCTGTATCCCTACGATGTAACGGGGAACCTGATCCTATGACCAGACCCGCTAAAGTCCTCAGCTAGTCTGAACGAAGACCTATAGTTGCGAGGGAGGAATCCCTACAAGATCTAGGGACTGGGTGAAAAGGTGGACACCTCCTAACAGAAATTGTAGCAGGGAAAATAAAACAGAAAACAAATACTAAGAGATCCTAAGATCAAGCAAAACTGACAGAGTAAGGCACCTAAGCACCCGGCTAGCTTAAGAGTAGATAATACAATGAAGTCCAGCAAAGCCAGAAGGGCGGAGCCAGACTAAATAGGGAAAAAAAGGTCATGTGACAGCAAACTGAAACAAAATCTGACAAGAGGGTTATAACAGTGCCCTCCCTTCAAAGAGGATCCTCCGGATCCCCTATGACTTAGGCTTATCCGGAAATCTCTTGTGAAACGCTCTGACAAGTCTAGACGCAGAAACATCATCCGCCCTCACCCATGAGTTATCCTTGGGTCCATAACCCTTCCAAGCGACGAGGTACTGCAAACCCCCTCTATACCGTCTAGAATTTAGGATGCGGGAAATCTCATATTGCCCGTCCTCCACCACCAGGGGAACAGTGACCGAGACGTCTCCATCTGAGACCTCAGCTTTTTTCAAGAGAGAAACATGAAACACCGGATTAATCTTCCAGGAGGTAGGAAGCTCCAACTTAACAGCAGATTGGTTAATAACCTGAAGCACCTTAAAGGGCCCTACAAACTTGGGACCCAATTTCTTAGACGGAATCCTCAAGCGCAGATTCTTAGATGACAACCAAACCATGTCACCAATAGCAAACAAAACCTCTTGTCGTTTTCTATCAAAATACACTTTGGATGTTTTGTTAGCCTCCTGAAGATTACCACGCACATCAGTCCAAACTCTCTCCAAAACACCAGAAAAATTCTCCTCTTCAGGTACAGCCGATCCCAACTTGGAAAATGACCCAAATGACGGATGCCTCCCAGAACAACAAAAAAAAGGCGAACAACCAGCAGAAGCGGATGTATGGTTGTTAAGAGCAAACTCAGCAAGTGGCAGAAACTCAGACCACCCCTCTTGATTATCTGTCACAAAACAACGCAAAAACTGCTCAACATCCTGGTTTTTCCTTTCTGTCTGGCCATTAGACTCAGGATGATATCCGGATGAAAACGACAAATGAACTCCCAACCTGTCACAAAAGGCGCGCCAAAAACGAGCCACAAACTGAGGTCCCCTATCAGAAACAATGTCAGTAGGAACACCATGTAGTCTGACTATTTCCTTGACAAAGGCCTTAGCGAGAGTCTTAGCGCAGGGCAGTTTGATGAAAGGAACCAAGTGACACATCTTGCTAAAACGGTCCACGACCACCCAGATGACAGTGAAACCCTCAGAGGGGGGAAGGTCAGTAATAAAGTCCATAGCCAAATGTGTCCAAGGTGCACTAGGAACCTCCAGAGGGCAAAGCAACCCCGCAGCAGGAGAATGAGAAGACTTAGATCTAGCACACACAGTGCATTGACGTACCCACTTAATGACTTCCTTCTGCCATCCTGGCCACCAAAAACTGCGACCCACAAGTCTCGGTCTCAGAGATTCCAGGATGACCTGCCAAGCGAGAGTCATGACATTCAACAAACAAATCTCTCCTCAGGATACCAGGCACAAACAACCTCCCATGAGGCGTGTTAGATGGGGCATTTTCCTGTGCTTTAAGAATCTCATCTTCCAACACGGAGTCCAAAACAGCAATAACAACCCCCTCTTGCAAGATGTTTTCCTCCTCCTCCTCAGTACCCACCATAGGAGAAAAGCTGCGAGACAAAGCATCAGCTTTAAAATTTTTAGTACCTGGGATGTAAGTAACGGTAAAATTAAACCGTGAGAAAAACAGTGCCCACCTAGCCTGACGGGCATTCAAGCGTTTGGCAGCATCAAGGTAGATCAGATTTTTATGATCGGTGAAGACTTGAATGGGAAATTCCGCTCCCTCCAAAAAATGACGCCAGTGTTCAAATGCGAGTTTAATTGCCAACAATTCCCGATTACCGATATCATAATTTAGTTCAGACTCAGAAAATTTCTTTGAAAAAAAAGCACAGGGATGTACTCCATCCGTCTTTGCCTGAGACAACACTGCGCCGACCCCCACAGAAGAAGCATCAACCTCAACCAAAAATGGTTTAGTCACATCAGGCTGGGTAAGGATGGGAGCAGAGCTGAACCTCTCCTTTAGCAACACAAAAGCCTCAATTGCCTCAGTAGTCCACTGAACCGCATCAGCACCTTTCCTGGTGAGATCGGTCAGAGGTTTGGCAATCACAGAAAAATCTTTTATGAATTTTCTATAATAATTGGCGAACCCCAAAAACCTCTGTATTGATTTCACACCAATAGGTCTAGGCCAATCCTGCACAGCTTGCACTTTCACCGCATCCATCTCAAAACCTTCACTGGAGACAATGTAGCCCAAAAAACTAAGTCTCTGTACAGCGAACTCACATTTTTCTAGTTTGGCAAAAAGTGAATTATCACTCAGTAACTGTAATACTTCACGCACACTCCTCCAATGAGACTCCAGATCCGGTGAATAAATCAAAATGTCATCCAAATACACAACCACACTTCTGCCGATCAAAGGTCTAAGGATGTCATTAATAAGATTCTGAAAAAATGCCGGAGCACTGGAAAGTCCAAAAGGCATAACCAGATTCTCAAAATGACCCAGTGGAGTGTTAAACGCAGTCTTCCATTCATCCCCCTCCTTCATGCGCAACAAATTGTATGCCCCTCGAAGATCAATTTTAGAGAACCACTTGGCCCCCACTAACTGGTTAAACAAATCAGGAATCAACGGCAGTGGGTAAGGATTGCGTACAGTAATCTTATTAATCTCACGAAAGTCTAGACAAGGCCGTAAACCGCCGTCCTTTTTTTTTAACAAAAAAAAATCCAACCGCCACAGGAGATTTGGAAGGCCTAATGTGACCGGCGGCCAAGCTTGTCTGTATGTATTCCTCCAAAGCCTTTCTCTCAGGAATAGTCAAATTAAATAAACGACTTTTAGGAAGAGTCGCTCCAGGGACAAATTCAATTGCACAATCATAATCTCTATGAGGAGGCAATACCTGCGATTCCTTATCAGAAAAAACTTTCCAAAAATCCTGAATAGGTACAGGTAACTCCCCCTTAACTACAGCAGCAATACGCCCGTTACAACACTTGTCATAACAATTGGGACTCCAGGACTTAATTTCATTGGTAGACCAATCCAGTACTGGATTGTGCAATTTTAACCAGGGTAACCCCAAAATCACGGTGAGGGAAAATTATTCAAAACTACCAAATCCAAATTCTCTTGATGAACACCATTAATAGTAAGAGGAAATTCACAGATATGGTGAGTAACATTTTTCAAGTGAGAACCATCCACAGACACCACATTAATAGGGGAAGACAGAAGTTTGGGTTTTAATTTTAGTTTTTTCAAAAATTTCCCATCAATCACATTGAGAGTTGAACCACAATCCACAAATACCCGAAACTCCATTAATTCCTCCTCACCAGCAGTGGTAGCAGAAAGAAAGACACCTTTATTGTTTAAACAAGCTATACGGGCGAAACTGACCTCATTTTTTTTTTCTCTTTATTCATTCGAAGCGCACAGTTCTTAATGAAATGCTCAGATTTACCACAATAGAAACACAAGCCCTTAGCAAATCTGCGTTCTTTTTCCCGAGAGTGAGGTGTCATTGCTCCAATTTCCATCGGCTCTGCAATGTCAGTACATTCCTTCTCCAAACTTGGAGCTGACAAGGCAGATTTACTCTCATTAACCCTTGCACGCAGTCTCCTATCCACCCGTATGGCTAATTGCATAGCCTCTTGCAAGTTACCAGGTATAGGATAAGCAATCAGCAAATCTTTAACCCTTTCACTTAACCCTGCAAGAAATAAACTTTTCAAAGCTGAATCGTTCCAGCCCACCTGTGTGGACCACCTTCGGAAGTGAGTACAATATTTTTCCACATTACCTGATCCCTGTCTCAAACGTCTCAATTCTGTCTCAGCTGATGAAACACGATCCAGATCGTCATATAACAACCCCAAAGCAGAAAAAAAACTATCCACAGATCTAAAGCATGGATCACTAGGCTGCAGAGAAAAGGCCCAGTCCTGAGGTTCTTTGCGCAAAAGTGACATTATGAACCCTATGCGCTGTGATTCATCACCAGAGGATCTGGGTCTCAAATGGAAATACAACAAGCAAGCATTTTTAAAAGAAAAAAAATCTTGTTGTTCACCAAAAAAATAAATCAGGCAAACGTACCTTTGGCTCCACGAAATGTGCTCCAGAACAACTACTCACGTGTTGCTGGATTTCAGCCACCTCCAGAGAGAGACCCTGCAGGCGTTCAGCCAATCCCGAACCGACACCATGATGGAAAACAGAAAATATTTCCTTAGAGATTTTTTTTTTTTCTTTGGGCTGGACTTACTGTTATGATCTGCTACAAGCACTAAGGAAAGATGGGAATTCTGTCCCTACAATAGGACTGAGCTGTATCCCTACGATGTAACGGGGAACCTGATCCTGTGACCAGACCCGCTAAAGTCCTCAGCTAGTCTGAACGAAGACTTATAGTTGCGAGGGAGGAATCCCTACAAGGTCTAGGGACTGGGTGAAAAGGTGGACACCTCCTAACAGAAATTGTAGCAGGGAAAATAAAACAGAAAACAAATACTAAGAGATCCTAAGATCAAGCAAAACTGACAGAGTAAGGCACCTAAGCACCCGGCTAGCTTAAGAGTAGATAATACAATGAAGTCCAGCAAAGCCAGAAGGGCGGAGCCAGACTAAATAGGGAAAAAAAGGTCATGTGACAGCAAACTGAAACAAAATCTGACAAGAGGGTTATAACACTAGCTCCAAAAGGGTTAAACAAAGAATTTGACATTCAGGCATTTCTCCACTAATAGGGAGATGTTTACCATATCTTCTATTCCTGAATCTTAATAACATAATAAGGGGTTAAAATTTTCTAATAATATGTATCTACTGAATATACATTAAGTTTTATTATGAATACTTTAAGATCTGTTTATTATGAATGTGATACCTTACTGCGCTTTGGTACTAACTGCATATTTATCTGTTACAGAATCCATAGAAATGATATGCCTCTTGGATCACCACTGTTCCCCCACGATATAGGATTCTATGCACCGCTAAAAAATGTCTGCACCGGTATTGTGGCACTTTTTTATATGCAAGTCTGCACTGAGTAACGCTAATCTCCACCCAGCACCTCTGAAACGCAAGCGGTGACGTCAGTGGAACGCACGCTAAGCCGCTTCCGGTTATCTATGCCGGTGTCAGCGGCCATGACACCTTCACTACTTTCTCTATTTAAACATAGCGCGCCAAGCAGAAAGCAGCTACTGAGACAAGCGGTGGACACCGCGTCTATGCTGCACGCTCACCTGCCTCCCTCCTCACATATGGGACCAATAAGGTACAGTAACTATTCCACTACACACCGCAATAGAAGCGCCTCACAATGGCATTGAACCATCACGCCACAATAAGGCATTGAATCACTATTTACCTCCACAGATTATGCTAAACAGTCTTTTCAACTAGCGGCATGTAATGGAGATTATCCCACATTATTGTATACCACTATTAAGATACTGCAGCTTATAAATAGTCACTATGTATATTCCTTTTATAGGACAAATAATAAGATTACTGCCTATCTAAAATCATATGATTCAGCAATGCACCATATGGGTACGTGTTTTTTCAAAGGTTTTCACTATCCACCCACGTCACTTGATTCAACCTTTTTAAGGCACTATGAAAGTGAAAATAGATATAGCAATATATAGCTATCAGTTGCTATAATTCGTTGTTGGTTTCATCATACATAAGAAAATAATTATTATCTGGACGAATTATTGTATATACTTTATTTTTTATCTTTATTTTGATATACTTCCATGTTCATATTACAGCACATTGATGAAGGTTAATAGACCGAAACGTCTGCCATTTTGCTGTCATTGTATGTAAATCCTACATTAAATAAGCATATTCCAAAACTTCACTGGTGTGTGCCAAATTGTTATTCAGCTGTAAGAGCAAGGCCAAGCCCCTGCACTTGAAGCTGATTTACATAAAAATTAGAAAAAGCGATTACGGTACTTGGGAAAGGAATATAGAATTGCAGAAAACAAAGGTACGCATTTAATCTATATTACAGCCACCTAAGCATAGACTAGTTGGGGGTACTAAAACCTTTCGATAGTTTCCTTTAAGATTCCACTATCTAAACAAATGACAGTTACTAAGATTTTACTAATGTGTCCAGATAGATAACTCCTACTTCGGTTCTTGCACGTAAACCCAGAGGTGTTAGTTCATGGGTCTCTGTAATGACACAATTCTTTTCCCTAGATTATCACAATGTATTATGAAGATGAAAGCTCATCACGGATCAAAAGACTAAATACTACAGGATCTGATGATGACGATTCCAGTAAAGGTAAATGTTTGTGTATGTGTCATGTCATTTTGTGGATGGGTGCCTGACGTCTTCATTTTAAGTTTCACCCTTTGGAATGACACAATTTGTAAGGTTCTTTGGGATTTTTTGAGTAATTTCAGCTATATTGTTTTCTGCTTTGTTTTGAACAGAAATTGTAATGATAAGTAAACTACAAGAACCATGCACCACATCAAATCAAGAAACCGAAAAGAGGACGTCGGAAAAGTATATTAGCAACATTCAAGCCCACTCTCACATGACTTACACCAGAATGGTAGACAACTGCCACAACATTTTAAACTCCATAGATCCCAAAACTGGAAATGTGTTGGAAATGACCACATACCTTTGTATAGATTGCGGGAAGAGTTTTACAGACAGTGCACTTTTTGTGAAGCACCAAAAGACCCATAGGGGTCAGAAATCCCATGCATGCACCGTTTGCGGAAAGACTTTCTCCTATAACTCACATCTTGTCATACACCAAAGGATTCATGCGGGTGTGAGACCTCACTCTTGTTCCTATTGTAAAAAATGTTTCACAGACCGTCCGTCCCTGGTAAAACATGAGAGAATTCACACGGGAGAGAAGCCATTCATGTGCACTGTTTGCGGGAAAAGTTTTACGGATCGGTCAAATCTGGTAAAGCACCATAGGATTCACACCCGCGAAAAGTCCTTCACTTGCATCGAGTGTGGGAAGAGTTTTACAGACAGGTCAAATTTGGTGAAACATCAAAGGATCCACACAGGAGAAAAGTCATTTGAATGCTCGGAATGCGGGAAGAGGTTTACTGAGAACTCGACCTTAGTAGTCCATCGTAGAAGTCACACTGGAGAGAAGCCCTATGCGTGTAAAGAGTGTGGAAAGACATATTCGTGTAACTCTCATCTTATTGTGCACCAGAGAGCTCACACAGGAGAACGGCCATTCGTGTGCCAGGAATGTGGAAAGAGCTTCACTGACAGCTCAACACTTGTGATACATCAACGCGTTCACACTGGAGAGAAACCATTTGTATGCATGACTTGTGGAAATAGGTATACAAAAAAATCTGCTATGGTGAAACACCAGAGGACGCATACTGGGGACAAACCATTTACTTGCTCGCAATGTGGAAAAAGCTTCATCGACAGTTCATCCCTGGTGAAACACCAGAGGACTCATACTGGCGAAAAACCTTTTACCTGCATTCTGTGTGGGAGAAACTTTGCTGCCAAGTCAACACTGGTGAACCATCAGAGGACCCATACAGGGGAGAAACCATACACATGCACAGTATGTGGGAAATGCTTCTCTTGTAATTCCCACCTCATTGTTCATCAACGCTTCCACACTGGAGAGAAACCTTTTGCATGTACAGAATGCGGTAAAAGCTTCACAGATAGCTCAACCTTGGTCAAACACCAGAGAATCCATACAGGTGAGAGGCCTTATGTGTGTAATGACTGCGGGAAAAGCTTTATAGACAACTCCACTTTAATTAAACACCAAAGAATTCACACTGGGGAGAAGCCATACACTTGCAAGGTCTGTGAAAAGTGCTTTTCAGATAGTTCTACATTGGTGAAACACCAAAGGATTCACACTGGGGAGAAGCCGTACACATGTAAAGATTGCGTAAGAAGTTTTACAGATTGTTCGACACTAATTAAACATCAGAGAATCCACCGTAAGGGTGAACAATCAGCTCATATTATAGACCCCAAAATGCACCTTAAAGAGTCTGAAACAACAACTGTAATTTTTGAGAAGGCCTAAATTATTGTACGTCAAGAGGAGATTAGACATCTGTTTATGCCTTATTTCAGAAACCAAGAACTAGCACTATCACACTTTTCAACAGATCTGAATATTTATTTGCACCATAGTGGCTAGCAAATCACGTTATATGTATGCCTAATCCAAAGTTACATGGATCCATATTTCTAAATAAATCTGATTTGGACATGTCTGTTACCGAACTTGTTGACTTCTCCAACTTGTCATTGATCCATTGTTGCGTGGAAGTGGCCAAGTATTTTGCACATAAATTATGACAGCTCGATGGACCTTCAGACCTTTTGGGCTTTAATTTTTTTAACGTGTGAATGTACATTGCTGTGCTCTTATCTCTATAGCGTATTTGGTTATGTCAGTGTTAAAGTAACCAGATGATTAACTTGGTGAATTTAAGTGTTAATTGAAACATAAATTATATGTTTTACACATTGTTGATACTTGTGGCTGAAGATAAAGTTATTTACAGATGTGACTGCCTTAAAACATAGACTGGCCTCAAGAAGAAAATGGTTACCGTATATACCCATGTATAAGCCGAGATTTTCAGCCCATTTTTTAGGGCTGAAAGTCCCCCTCTCGGCTTATACGCGGGTCATAATGCGGGGGAGGGGAAGCGGGGGGTGTCGGATCATACTTACCCCTCCGCCGGCGCAATCTCTGCAGCCCCCCTGCTTCTCCCACGATCTCCGGCTCCTTCCTGCAGCTGTCACATGGCACCGCTCATTAAAGTCATGAATATGCACATATTCATGACTTTAATGAGCGGTAGCACGTGACCGCTGCAGCACTGAAGCGCTGCGGAGAGCGCCGGGAGAAGAGGAGACACTGCAGGGACGCGCGGCGGAGGGGTGAGTATAGCGATATTTACCTGTCCGTCGGTCCACCGCTGCGCACTAATCCCTTGGTCCGACTCCTCTGTGTGTAAATGATCAGGCAGAGGGCGCGATGACGACGTTAGTGCGCGCCCCGCCCCCTGCCAGATCATTTACACACAGAGGAGTCGGACCGAGGGATTAGTGCGCTGCTGTGGACCGACGGACAGGTAAATATCTCAGGTGCCGGGGTCCTGAGCGAGCGGTGACACCCCCGCCTGCTCAGGACACCGGCACCTGGCCCCCAGCGACGAGAGGTGAGTATGTCATTTTTTTTTTTTTTTGCAGCAGCATATGAGGCCTAATACTATGGGGCATAATTGTGCAGAATATGGGGCATAATATGGAGCATATGGGGACATAATATGGAGCATATGGGGGCATAATATGGAGCATATGGGGGCATAAGCTGTGGAACATATGGGCATAATCTGGAGCATATGGGGCATAATATGGAGCATATGGGGCAAAAGCTGTGGAACATATGGGGCATAATCTGGAGCATATGGGGGCATAATATGGAGCATATGGGGGCATAAGCTGTGGAACATATGGGGCATAATCTGGAGCATATGGGGGCATAAGCTGTGGAACATATGGGGCATAATCTGGAGCATATGGGGCATAATATGGAGCATATGGGGGCATAATCTGTGGATCATACGGGGGCATAATCTGTGGAATATATGGGGGCATAATCTGTGGAGCATATTGGGCATAATCTGTGGAGCATCATATGGGGGCATAATCATTTTTCACCCTAGGCTTATACACGAGTCAATAAGTTTTCCCAGTTTTTTGTGGCAAAATTAGGGGGTCGGCTTATACGTGGGTCGGCTTATACATGAGTATATACGGTAACTTACAATTTTGTTACAATATTTTTAATGATGAGGGATGGATAATTTCTGCTTGGTCACATCCATAACTTAGAGGACAACATTTCAACATTTTAGAGCTGGAATTAAAAGATTTGTTTCAAGAGATTACCAACTCGAAAACTGAAATAAAGCCAATGTAAGAAGGCGTGCTTGATTCTTTACAAGTTTAATCTTGTTTAGGCTCCCAGAAAGTTCTTAGTGAGCAAAAAGGCAATGCTCCCTAGAATAAAGTATGCAAAACAGAAAGAAGAAAGCTATTTTAGTAGTGTCACCTATGGGCAACCCATGTCATTAGCCAACTACAGACACCATACAGTTGCTCCATGCATAATAAACACTTCTCAACATTGAAATCACAATACCATGAAGGAAAAGTCTTGGAAATATGAAAATCACAGATTTGATTTGTTAATGATGTCCAAATGATGAAAAATGTAAGCAAAATTTAGGCCTCTTAATGGCATTGCCCTCGTTTCCCAACCCTCTGGTTATCATTGCATCCAAAATAAAGGCGGAACTCATCACTGAAGTAGATAGACATCTATTCCAGCCTCCATATCCAACTTGCTCTGTACCATGGTAGCCTTGAAAGCATGTCATTTGCAGGTCAATGGAACACCTCTAGCTGAAGTCTGCCTCAACCCCCAATGTTGGGCAAAAGCCTTCTTATGGTTTGTGTACACATTCTTCGAACCTGACAAGACCATGTGGGTAAACCATGAAGAGGGCTTCACAAGGGACAAAAGTCCAACTATTGGGATTATGGTGTGGGGTAGCATTATGTATAGCAGCTGGACCCCTTTAGTCCTCTTTCTAGGTTCACTAACAGCATAGTGTTACATTGATTTGGTTGTTAGCTAGTGATAGTCATTTCTCCAAAGTGTGTCAGGAGCCATTTTTCAATACAACAATGCCAGGCCTTATGTTGCTTGTACTATAAGGTCTGCGTGGCCTAAATGTACTACCATGGCCTGCAGCGTCTCTGGTCATGTCACCCATCAAACAGATCTGTAACGTCATTGATTGGCAATTGCAAAAGGAGTTGTCAGGACCAGATCTTGAGGATTTGCTAAGTGCATTCAGTTTGGAAGAACTATCCTGAGACTACCATTAATTAATTGATATCAGCTAAGACATGAAAGTGCGGGAATTTCTTCAAGTGGCCTCATACTTAATACTGAATGAATCAAGATTTTTATAAAATTTTGTTACCCTTTTTTCATCATTTGCACATCATTAACATGTTATCCATCCAGTGATATCGATAATTCCATGACTTTTCCTCTTTGGTGTTCCAATTTTAATTTTGAGTGTAGATCTGATTTTGTCAGTGCATGTCTCAAGTAACATATAAGTAAAACAACAAGAAGGCAAGAATGGAAAAAAAAAAAGGAGACAAAGATTGAAAGAAAATAGGGCAGAATGTAATTAGATGTAAGGAAATCCATCTTTTCATCAAAATGGGATTTTAAAGGAGTCGGTCAGCTTCATACTGTATATCATAGTAAACCTCATGACTGGACCATGTGCCAGAAAAACAAAACCTCAAGTTTAAGAATGGATTGAAAATATAATTTGTTCATGTTAAATGAGGTGGTCTGAACACTGTAAATGGGGCTGAACGTCTGGAGCATCCTTCTTCCACACTTTCCTTGTCAATCAGTGCCATGGGGACGGAGTTAGCCTATCTGCGTAAGAGTTCTCTGCAGTTCATGGTACTTACGGTTCAAATTATTTGTTATGAACATAAAGATGGTTTTATCCAAAAATTCCCATGGGATTTTTAAACAAAACTCATAATATTCTTAGCTCAAATGCCCTACAAGCACCTGTGATACAGATTTCCAAGCTTAACCCTTTCACAGCCTATTTTCACCTTCCGGCCAGGCCAAATTTTACAATTCTGACCAATTCACTTTATGAGTAATAACTCTGGAACACTTCAACGTATCTCAGTGATTCTGAGATTGTTTTTTTCATGACACATTGCACTTTATGTTAGTGATAAATGTAGGCCGATACTTTGTGCGTTCATTTTTTAAACTATCGTAATTTTGGCTAAATTTAGCAATTTTCAAATTTTGAATTTTTCTGTCCTTAAACCAGATAGATATATCACACAAATTATTAAATTTTTAACATTTACATTTTCTTCACATCTGCATCATTTTTGAAACACAATTTTTTTGTTAAGACAAGGGTTAAATTTTATCAGCAATTTAAAGCAAGTTTGAAGTGACTGGGGGGAGCCTATGGGACAGAAGATATCCAGAACTGACACCATTTTAAAAACAGCACCCCTCAAAGTGTTTTTAAAAACAATTTCAAGAAGTGTATTCACCCTTAAGGTGCTTAAAAGGAATTAAAGCAATGTGACTGGAAAACATAGCATTTAATTTTTCCCATAAAATGTACCCCAAATTTTGAATTTTCACGATTACAGGAGAAAATAGACCCATACAATTTGTTGTGGAATTGCTCCTGAGTGCGCTTGTATCCCATGTGTGATGGAAAACTGCTGTTTGGGCGCTCGGAAGAGAAGGAGCACCATTTAACTTTTAAGCTAAGTGCACACGTCAGGAATAAATGCGTTTTTTTTTTTTCCGCGGTT
>JARQOD010000004.1:523805694-523914155 GCA_033576555.1 Oophaga sylvatica | reverse complement strand
CCGCCAGGGCCACAGACCGAGCCACAGCTACCTGTGACAATCCCCATAGACTTCTACGGGCTCGGCTCTGAGTACCCCATTGCCCTGGTAACCCACAATTGTGGTGGCGGGTCGACACAAAAACTTGGCGTCACGAACAGGATACGAAACTTGCAGCATTGCGAGCCCTGTGTGCCTGTGGAGTGTTTTTGTGAAAAAGGACTGTTTGCACTTTTGGCGCCAAAATCGCCATCTTTGTCGCCATATTCGCGCCCTCAGGCGCTGGAGAAGAAGGTGGGCGTACCTGAAAGAGCGCGCAAAGTCTTGGACACGCCCCCAACTTGCACCCCAAACTGCATCGCAAGTCACATCGCGAACTGCATAGCAATCTGCATCGCAAACCGCATCGCGAACTGCATAGCAATCTGCATCGCAAACCAACCATCACAAAACTGCATCGCAATCTGCATCACAATCCGCATAGCAAACTGCATCACAATCTGCATTGCAATCCGCATCGCAAAATAGAGCGGCAGGTCCTGCGACAGGAAGTGAACGCTCTGACATCAGAGCGCCTGCGACGAAGGTCCTGTTCCCACTGCGGTGCCTGTGAAGTAGCAGCGTCTGAAACTGGTAGGCTCCGTTTAACCAAGGGGGCGCTAAGATGTCACAACAACCGGCTGACAGTGCGGCCCCGTCGGAGTGCCCCAATCCCGCACCGTCTGGTATTGTAGCGCCAGATGGGGGCGCAGGCCCTGCACCCAGTCCGGTAGTCCCGATCATGCCACTAACGCTCCCATATATGCCTGGGGCGAAATGGCTTCCCCAATACAGCGGTGAGCCAGGCACATTAGCAGGCTTCAAGCGGAAGTTATGCAGCATCCTAGAAATGTACTCCATGCCTGAGAGACAAAAAGCTGCTGTGCTAATAGGGCAGCTAACTGGCGCTGCTGAAAGGGAAGTGGAGACTTGGGATACCGTTGATCAGGAGTCGGTACCTGCGATCTTCCTTAAGCTACATGCCATATTTGAAGACCGCACAGAAACGGATCTCCGGATGGCCTTCTATCACTGTTCACAACAGCCAGGTGACAGCATTCCGGGACTATGCTTGCCGACTACAGGGAGCCCTGAGAGCCCTCAAGCAAATTAACCATTTAAATGCTATCGACGAGAATAGAATGCTGAAAGAACAATTTATACAGGGATTGAGATCCCCAGAGGAACGCAGAACTGTGAATTGGTGGTCCTTAGATCATCCTGATGCTACCTTTGATGCCCTAAAGGACATGGCAATAAAAGGGCTGCGGCCCCTGGGCAAACCTGAGGTGGCCACCCAACATCATCAGGGTGAAGTCACTCTGGAACCGGCAGTAACCCCCTGTTCCCCGCTAGTGGCAGAAACCAAAACGCAGGTGACACCTCCTAGTGAATTGGACTGTCTGCGCTCAGAGGTGCGCCAGCTGACTAAAAATCTGGCCGCTGTGATGAGTGCCCTACAGCTGCGGAAAGAAGAGGAAGGGAAGATCTTGTTAGCTGACTGCCCAGAGGACGTTCCGTGGATGCACCGGAGAAGAAAGAAGACGTCGCCCCCCCGGAGGAGGACAACGCCACCCCCAGGAGCAACCTCTGATCAACACCCTTCTCGTCGAGAGATCGTCTGTTATCGCTGCAACCGGAAAGGTCATCTGTCTCCACAGTGTCCTTTAAACGGGCAGAACCTGGGTCCAAGGGCCAACACCCAGGAGAATACCCGTCAGGCCCCCTAGACTGGAACCGCAGGTATGTGGGCGGGCGACCCTACCTGTCTATTATTCTAGATGGTATTGCTGTTCCAGCATTGTTAGACACTGGGTCCCAGGTGACCCTCATACCTGATGCTCTATATACCAAGTACTGGTCAATGGACAGTCTTAAACCTCCGAGCCTTGACTTTACTGTGTATGCTTCTAATGGTCTTCCTGTAGAAGTACTCGGAACAAAATGTGTAGATGTAAAGGTGGGCAGAGAGGAGTTGAAAGACCAAGGGCTTCTGGTAGTAAAGACTGTAAATGAGGAGAACGGTTTAAATATCATTTTGGGTACTAACATTATCGGTAATTGTTTGGGAGAAGTTGTGTTCTTACTCCAACAGCTCGCTGAGATTGCCCGACCAAGGCAGAGAGGAGTAATCCAAAGAGAGATCCGGGCCCTGGTGTGTCAGCAGCAAGCGAAGCTTACCGACGGCGAAATTGGTAATGTACGGGTCACTGACTCAGATCCTATTGTGATACCCCCAATGAGTGAAATGATCATTTGGTGCAGGGCAGCCATAGGTCTGAGAGGACAGAATTACCAAGCTGTAGTAGAACCCCACCATTCAGAACATAGACCTACACTTATGACTGCTAGAGGAGTAGTAGAGGTGATGAATGGAAGAGTACCGGTACGGCTTCTCAATTGGGGAGATGATGAGGTAAATTTACCCCGTTATGCAACCATTGCTAAACTTCATGCTGTTGATAATAATTCTATTCTCCCGGCTGAGTCCTTAGACTCCTGTCAAATAGAGGAGGACAATGACCCAGCAACCCAGGTGGCGGAATGGTGTCAGCAACTCCATGTTGGGACGGACACCACTCCCGCTCACCAGAAGCAAGGGGTATTACGGGTGGTGCAAGAGTACGCCCAAGTGTTTAGCAAAAATCCACTTGATTTTGGGACAATTAAGGGAGTACAACATCATATCCCTACTGGCAGTCATCCTCCCATCAAAGAGCGGTATAGGCCCATACCTCCAGCTCATTATCAGAAGGCTAAAGAAATGTTGAATGATATGAAGAAAGCTGGGGTGATAAGGGATAGTTGTAGCCCCTGGGCAGCCCCTCTAGTTCTGGTTAAAAAGAAAGATGGTAGTATGAGAATGTGTGTGGATTACAGGCAGGTGAACCGCATAACACACAAGGATGCATACCCGCTACCACGTATAGAGGAATCATTAGCTGCTCTGAAAACGGCTAACTACTTTTCTACCCTTGATCTGACTAGTGGTTACTGGCAAGTGGCTGTGGCTGAGGAGGATCGTGAGAAAACGGCTTTCACCACCCCAATGGGGCTCTGTGAGTTCGACAGAATGCCGTTTGGGCTCAGTAGTGCCCCAGGAACATTTCAGAGAGTGATGGAAAACTGTCTGGGACATCTCAATTTTGAAACCGTGCTGCTATACCTAGACGACGTTATCGTGTATTCCAAGACATATGAGGACCATCTGAAGCACCTGGCAGAAGTATTCGAGTCCCTGTCCAGGTACGGGATGAAATTAAAACCCTCAAAATGCCATCTACTCAAACAGAAGGTACAATACTTGGGGCACATCGTCAGTTCGGAAGGAGTAGCGCCGGACCCAGAGAAAGTCACTGCCATCCAGAAGTGGCCGGAGCCGAAGAACCTTAAGGAAGTGCGACAGTTCCTGGGACTAACGGGTTACTACAGGAGATTCGTGAAAGATTACACGAAGAAGGCAGCTCCTTTACAGGACCTCCTGGTAGGACAATCTTTAAAGAGCAGAAACCCTCCCTTTAATTGGGGTAAAGAACAGGCTGAAGCATTCCAAAAGATGAAAGAGATCCTGACAGGTGATGAGATCTTAACCTATCCTGATTACAGCCAACCGTTCCTGTTGTACACCGACGCCAGTAATGAAGGGCTGGGAGCAGTTCTCAGTCAGAAGCAGAATGGCCAAGAAAAAGTCATCGCTTATGCTAGCAGAAAACTCAGGCCAACGGAGAGGAATCCGGAAAATTATAGCAGCTTCAAGCTGGAGTTTCTGGCGCTGGTCTGGGCCATTACTGAAAGATTTAAGCACTATCTGGCCTCCAATAAGTTCACGGCGTACACAGACAACAACCCGTTAACGCACCTGGAAACCGCCAAGCTGGGTGCCATGGAGCAGCGATGGATGGCTCGGTTGTCCAATTACCAGTTTACTATCAAGTACCGGGCAGGTCGAAAGAATGCTAATGCTGATGCGTTGTCCCGAATGCCGCATGACTCTGATACGGAAGAAGAATCGGACGACCTGGAAGAAATTGAGCTACCCGCGTTCCATCGAAATGGGGTAGTCCACGAGCATCGAGTTCACAGAAAGCAGTATGGTGCAACATTAAATCCTTTACCCCATCACAGCTGGAAAGAGACTCAGGACAGTGATCCAGTGGTCAGCCGCATCAAGGAGTTGTTAAAACAGGAAGGTTCCTCCTTGGAAAAGGATGCACCTATGTCAGCCAAGCTCCTGTGGAACGAGAAAAGCAGGTTGTTCCTATACCGTGAGAAGTTGTGCAGAAGATACGTCAACCCCAGAACCCATGAGATGGTCTGGCAAATCGTGGTCCCCAAGGCAGACGTCCCAATGGTGTTGGAAGCGTACCACGATCAAGCAGGACACTTTGGCTGGAGAAAGCTGGAGACCCTGTTGAGATGCCGGTTCTACTGGGTAGGGATGCGCAGCTCCATCGAGAGGTGGTGTCGGAACTGTGGACCCTGTGGTCTCAGAAGAAAGGACTACGGTAGTCAGAAGGCCCCCTGCAACCTATCCGGACGACTCGTCCCCTGGAGATTGTGGCCCTGGACCACGTCAAATTGTCGCCAAGTAGATCTGATACTCATACGCCTTGACCATGGTGGACCATTACTCCAGATTTCTGGTAGTTGTTCCAGTTAAGGACCAGACCGCGGTGACGGCAGCGAAGACCTTTCAAGCAAGCTTTTGTAGACCGCATGGGTATCCGGAGCAAGTCTTAACCGATCAGGGACCTGCTTTCGAAGCCGATTTATTCAAGGAATTCTGTCATATGTACGGGTGCAAGAAAATTAGAACAACACCATATCACCCTCAAACCAACGGTCTTTGTGAAAAGATGAACCATATTGTCCTTGACTTGTTGAGATCCATACCGTTGGAAGACAGGAATCGATGGCCGGATTTACTACCTGATTTGGTTGATTTGTATAATCATATACCTGTAAGCTCAACTAACTGCACTCCAGCCTATCTGATGAGAGCAAGGCCCGGAAAACTACCAATGGATCTAGAACTTGGAGTGGTAGAACCGGAGGCAGACGACGCCGTTGAAAACTGGGACGTCAATCGGCAAGAGCAATACAGAAGAGTACAAATCTGTGTGGAGGAAAGTCTCAATAAGGCACGGGAGAAACAGGAAGATGTTTACAACCGAAATGCTCCTGCCAAGCCTTTGATGCCTGGAGAGGTAGTATTAAAAAGAAAAAGGAAGATGCACAAATTGGATAATCAGTGGGAGCAAGAACCCTACGTCATACAAGATTCTAAATATGACAACAGAAAAGTTTGTGTCGTCAGTAAGGACGGAGGAAGAACAACAACCACTGTGTCCAGAGATCATTTGAAGTTGTGTCCAGAACACTTAAAGCGTTGTGAAAAGAACCCTGTCCTCAATCAAGGAGAAAGAAAGGAAGAGGTCATACACACAGATCTGGGAGATTTTCCTGCGGATTGGCCTAGACTGGGAGATGCTGTGATAATTCCAGTGTTGCAGTTTTATCAGCCACAAGAGGAAGTTCTACCTCCAGTTGTGCCTGTGGTGCCAGTTGAGCCCGCTCAGGAGTTACCCATCCCAGCAACACCTCAACCTGTGGAACCTCAAGATGGATCATCTGAAGCAGCGCCCCATACTATGGGATCCCCTGGTGAAGCTGACTCACACCGCCCAGCCATCAGTACGCTTGCCAGATCCATAGAAAGATTAAGGCAGTTCTATAGTTTGCCGTTACGCAGTGCAGACAGATCGCAACTTGATATACCTGAAGCTACACCACGTAGATCAGAGCGAACCACCAAAGGGAAGTTACCCATTAGATATCAGCAGTAGTTATAACGAATTTATGTGAACATTGTAAAAAGTCTATTATATAAATGTGTTTTTCCCTATTATGTCTTCGTTTAACAATGGACTCAGAGGCTGAGGACTGAGCCAGCCCAAAAACTGTATCCTGTAAATAGTTGCACTTTGTGCCTTTTTAATGGTTTCACATGAAACCTTGACTTACCTCTGAACCAAAAACCCGTGTGGTGTGGCACTGAGTGAGGTCTGCAATCGGATGTCCTGCAGCCCACCCAGGACCCACGTTGAAGGTTTGGTGCGGGTCCTTCACAAGTATACCGTATATTTATTGAATGCTATTTAATACTTTTGTATTTCTATATATGATGTTATTGTTTGCAACGTTCAAGATATCCTCACCTCCCGGATGGGACGAATTAATGTTATTGTTAATGTTTTCATGCATAAACAAAATGTCTCTTTTGTATTTTACAGCCCGGGAGTGCTGTCGTTTACCATGGGGGAATGTGTAGCCCTGGTACACAATACCAGGAGGATGGTGGAGAGGTAACAGTTAAGGTCTCTTCATGACATCATGTACACTTCTGACACACCCAGCAGGGGTGTGGAAGGGAGTGATTTTCTAGTCAGTCAGTTTCCTGTCCTTGGACAGAGTAGACGTGTCCAGTTTGAGCCTGTCATCAGTTCAGAACGTGGAGGCTGGTACAGGTGGTCTAATTCACCTTAGTCTAGTCAGAGCTGTGCCCCACTGGAAGAAAGACTGAACTATCTATTAAGAGTCGAGCAAATCGAAGGTCAAAGTGGAAGGAAGATTATTGGAAAAGTGCGTTTGGCTTGGAAAAGTCCTGCACATTGCTACCGGTCACTGGGGACCGAAGGATCACTATTAGCTACAAGCATAGTGAGGAGAAAACCAGAGATTTACCGGACCCTAGGTCGCGGCAAACAAGCCCCTTATAGTCAGTACGTAACTGGGGTCAGGGGAAGTGAAGACTTTGAGTTTCTGCAGGACAAAATAAGAATTCAGCTCCCTCATAGAAAGACTCCTAACACTAAATTGACTGGGAAGCACAGCTTTGGATAAGCTGGAATCATAGAGGGGACTACGCTTCAGGCTGGTCGTACTCATCTTCATTGGACAGTAAAGGAGGCCCCTAACTTGCTTAGCTGTTGCCTCAAAGCTCATCCTCCATCAACCCCATCAGCCTCCCTGGGACCTGCTTGAACATCTTGCAAGTAAAGGTATGGAAAGACGCTGACCGTGTGAGACTGAGTTATTATTGCATGCCTGCACAATCCCTACCTAACTCCGATCTGAGGGACCAGTCCCACCTGTAGGGGACCCGACATCTAGCTGCATCACCATCCCCTCAGAGATCTACAGCAGCGCTGGTATAAATTACCAGAAGACTACAGGTGGCGTCACGAACTGTATATAAATATCCCCTGTAAATATTCCCCCAACATACGCCAGACCGCCAGGGCCACAGACCGAGCCACAGCTACCTGTGACAATCCCCATAGACTTCTACGGGCTCGGCTCTGAGTACCCCATTGCCCTGGTAACCCACAATTGTGGTGGCGGGTCGACACACCAGCACAAAAAGTGAATGCAGTCAGCCAGCACAAAAAGTGATCGCAGTCAGCCAGCACAAAAAGTGATCGCAGTCAGCCAGCACAAAAAGTGATCGCAGTCAGCCAGCACAAAAAGTGAATGCAGTCAGCCAGCACAAAAAGTGATCGCAGTCAGCCAGCACAAAAAGTGATCGCAGTCAGCCAGCACAAAAAGTGATCGCAGTCAGCCAGCACAAAAAGTGATCGCAGTCAGCCAGCACAAAAAGTGATCGCAGTCAGCCAGCACAAAAAGTGAATGCAGTCAGCCAGCACAAAAAGTGATCGCAGTCAGCCTGCACAAAAAGTGATCACAGACATCCAGCACAAAAAGTGATCGCAGTCAGCCAGCACAAAAAGTGATCGCAGTCTGCCAGCACAAAAAGTGATCGCAGTCAGCCAGCACAAACGGTGAACGCAGTGATCACAGACAGCCAGCACAAAAAGTGAATGCAGTCAGCCAGCACAAAAAGTGATCGCAGTCAGCCAGCACAAAAAGTGATCGCAGTCAGCCAGCACAAAAAGTGATCGCAGTCAGCCAGCACAAAAAGTGATCGCAGTTAGCCAACACAAAAAGTGATCGCAGTCAGCCAGCACAAAAAGTGATCGCAGTCAGCCAGCACAAAAGTGATCGCAGTCAGCCAGCACAAAAAGTGATCGCAGTTAGCCAACACAAAAAGTGATCAGTCAGCCAGCACAAAAAGTGATCGCAGTTAGCCAGCACAAAAAGTGATCGCAGTCAGCCAGCACAAAAAGTGATCGCAGTCAGCCAGCACAAAAAGGGATCGCAGTTAGCCAGCACAAAAAGTGATCGCAGTCAGCCAACATAAAAAGTGATCACAGACATCCAGCACAAAAAGTGATCACAGTCAGCCAGCACAAAAAGTGATCGCAGTTAGCCAGCACAAAAAGTGATCGCAGTTAGCCAGCACAAAAAGTGATCGCAGTCAGCCAGCACAAAAAGTGATCGCAGTTAGCCAGCACAAAAAGTGATCGCAGTCAGCCAGCACAAAAAGTGATTGCAGTCAGCCAGCACAAAAAGTGAATGCAGTCAGCCAGCACAAAAAGTGATCGCAGTCAGCCAGCACAAAAAGTGATCGCAGTCAGCCAGCACAAAAAGTGATCGCAGTCATCCAGCACAAAAAGTGATCGCAGTTAGCCAACACAAAAAGTGATCGCAGTCAGCCAGCACAAAAAGTGATCGCAGTTAGCCAGCACAAAAAGTGATCGCAGTCAGCCAGCACAAAAGTAGTGTCGTCCTTGTGAGTGAACAGTGCACGCGTGCATACAGCCAGCCTGCACAAACGTGAACGCAGTGATCACAGACAGCCAGCACAAAAAGTGAATGCAGTCAGCCAGCACAAAAAGTGATCGCAGTCAGCCAGCACAAAAAGTGATCGCAGTCAGCCAGCCACAAAAAGTGAATGCAGTCAGCCAGCACAAAAAGTGATCGCAGTCAGCCAGCACAAAAAGTGATCGCAGTCAGCCAGCACAAAAGAGTCGTCCGCACGTGTCAGCCAGCACAAAAAGTGATCGCAGTCAGCCAGCACAAAAAGTGATCGCAGTTCAGCCAGCACAAAAAGTGATCGCAGTCAGCCAGCACAAAAAGTGATCGCAGTCAGCCAGCACAAAAAGTGATCGCAAATAGTCAGCCAGCACAAAAAGTGATGCAGTCAGCCAGCACAAAAAGTGATGCAGTCAGCCAGCACAAAAAGTGATCGCAGTCAGCCAGCACAAAAAGTGATCGCAGTCAGCCAGCACAAAAAGTGATCGCAGTCAGCCAGCACAAAAAGTGATCGCAGTTAGCCAACACAAAAAGTGATCGCAGTCAGCCAGCACAAAAAGTGATCGCAGTTAGCCAACACAAAAAGTGATCGCAGTCAGCCAGCACAAAAAGTGTCGCAGTTGCAGCACATAACAGTGACGCAGGTGCAAAGCCAGCCAGCACAAAAGTGTAGACACCGCCAGTGATCCAAACAGCCAGCACAAAAAGTGATGCAGTCAGCCAGCACAAAAAGTGATCGCAGTCAGCCAGCACAAAAAGTGATCGCAGTCAGCCAGCACAAAAAGTGATGCAGTCAGCCAGCACAAAAAGTGATCGCAGTCAGCCAGCACAAAAAGTGATCGCAGTCAGCCAGCACAAAAAGTGATCGCAGTCAGCCAGCACAAAAAGTGATCGCAGTCAGCCAGCACAAAAAGTGATCGCAGTCAGCCAGCACAAAAAGTGATGCAGTCAGCCAGCACAAAAAGTGAATGCAGTCAGCCAGCACAAAAAGTGATCGCAGTCAGCCAGCACAAAAAGTGATCGCAGTCAGCCAGCACAAAAAGTGATCGCAGTCAGCCAGCACAAAAAGTGATCGCAGTTAGCCACACAAAAAGTGATCGCAGTCAGCCAGCACAAAAAGTGATCGCAGTTAGCCAGCACAAAAAGTGATCGCAGTTAGCCAGCACAAAAGTGATCGCAGTTCAGCCAGCACAAAAAGTGATCGCAGTCAGCCAGCACAAAAAGTGATCGCAGTCAGCCAGCACAAAAAGTGATCGCAGTCAGCCAAACACAAAAAGTGATCGCAGTACACCAGCACAAAAAGTGATCGCAGTCAGCCAGCACAAAAAGTGATCGCAGTAGCCAGCACAAAAAGTGATCGCAGTCAGCCAGCACAAAAAGTGATCGCAGTCAGCCAGCACAAAAAGTGATCGCAGTCAGCCAGCACAAAAAGTGATGCAGTCAGCCAGCACAAAAAGTGATCGCAGTAGCCAGCACAAAAAGTGATCGCAGTCAGCCAGCACAAAAAGTGATGCAGTCAGCCAGCACAAAAAGTGAATGCAGTCAGCCAGCACAAAAAGTGATCGCAGTCAGCCAGCACAAAAAGTGATCGCAGTCAGCCAGCACAAAAGTGATCGCAGTCAGCCAGCACAAAAAGTGATCGCAGTTAGCCAACACAAAAAGTGATCGCAGTCAGCCAGCACAAAAAGTGATCGCAGTAGCCAGCACAAAAAGTGATCGCAGTTAGCCAGCACAAAAAGTGATCGCAGTCACCAGCACAAAAAGTGATCGCAGTCAGCCAGCACAAAACGTGATCGCAGTCAGCCAGCACAAAAGTGATCGCAGTCAGCCAACACAAAAAGTGATCGCAGTCAGCCAGCACAAAAACGTGATCGCAGTCAGCCAGCACAAAAAGTGATCGCAGTCAGCCAGCACAAAAAGTGATCGCAGTCAGCCAGCACAAAAAGTGATCGCAGTCAGCCAGCACAAAAAGTGATCGCAGTCAGCCAGCAAAAAAAGTGATCGCAGTCAGCCAGCACAAAAGTGATCGCAGTCAGCCAGCACAAAAAGTGATCGCAGTCAGCCAGCACAAAAGTGATCGCAGTCAGCCAGCACAAAAAGTGATCGCAGTCAGCCAGCACAAAAAGTGATCGCAGTCAGCCAGCACAAAAAGTGATCGCAGTCAGCCACACAAAAGTGATCGCAGTCAGCCAGCACAAAAAGTGATCGCAGTCAGCCACACAAAAAGTGATCGCAGTCAGCCACACAAAAAGTGATCGCAGTCAGCCACACAAAAGTGATGCAGTCAGCCAGCACAAAAGTGATCGCAGTCAGCCAGCACAAAAAGTGATCGCAGTCAGCCAGCACAAAAAGTGATCGCAGTCAGCCACACAAAAAGTGATCGCAGTCAGCCACACAAAAAGTGATCGCAGTCAGCCGACACAAAAAGTGATCGCAGTCAGCCAGCACAAAAGTGATCGCAGTCAGCCAGCACAAAAGTGATCGCAGTCAGCCAGCACAAAAAGTGATCGCAGTCAGCCAGCACAAAAAGTGATCGCAGTCAGCCCCGACACAAAAAGTGATCGCAGTCAGCCGACACAAAAAGTGATCGCAGTCAGCCGACACAAAAAGTGATCGCAGTCAGCCAGCACAAAAAGTGATCACAGTCAGCCAGCACAAAAAGTGATCGCAGTCAGCCAGCAAAAAAGTGATCGCAGTCAGCCAGCACAAAAGTGAACGCAGTCAGCCGACACAAAAAGTGATCGCAGTCAGCCGACACACAAAAAGTGATGCAGTCAGCCACACAAAAAGTGATCGCAGTCAGCCAACACAAAAGTGATCGCAGTCAGCCAGCACAAAAAGTGATCGCAGTCAGCCAGCACAAAAAGTGATTGCAGTCAGCCGACACAAAAATAGAACACAAAGAACACTGTCAGCCAGCACTTTTGTGTGGTCCATTTTTGAATCAGAGCAGACGCAGCCGTACTTAGCATAGGGAGCAGTCTATCTTGGACTCTGAGGTCTGGCACAGCTCTCTTAGCGATACTACCCAGGGACAGCTTTCTTAGTCCTTCTAACCAAGGACTGCGCTCTTAGCCCTATCAACCAAGGACAGCTCTCTTAGCCCAGGGACAGCTCTCTAAGTCCTTCTAACCAAGGACTGCTCTCTTAGCCTATCACCCAAGGACAGCCTTTTAGCCCTATTACCAGGCACAGCACTCTTAGCCCTACTACCCAGGCACAGCTCTCTTAGCCCTACTACCCAGGCACAGCTCTCTTAGTCCTACTATCCAGGCACAGCTCTCTTAGCCACTACTACCCAGGCACAGCTCTCTTAGCCCTACTACCCAGGCACAGCACTCTTAGTCCTACTACCCAGGCACATCTCTCTTAGCCACTACTACCAGGCACAGCTCTCTTAGCCCTACTACCCAGGCACAGCTCTCTTAGCCCTACTACCCAGGCACAGCTCTTAGCCTATACCAGGCACCTCTCTTAGCCCTACTACCCAGGCACAGCTCTCTTAGCCATACTACCCAGGCACAGCTCTCTTAGCCCTACTACCCAGGCACAGCTCTCTTAGCCTTACCAGGCACAGCTCTTACCCTACTACCAGGCACAGCTCTCTTAGCCCTACTACCCAGGCACAGCTCTCTTAGCCCTACTACCCAGGCACAGTTCTCTTAGCCCTACTACCCAGGCACATCTCTCTTAGCCACTACTACCCAGGCACAGCTCTATTAGCCCTACTACCCAGTGATAGTGCTCTTAGCCTCACTACCCAGGCACAGCTCTCTTAGCCTGTCTACCCAGGGACAGCCCTTCTAGCCCTACTACCCAAGCAGAGCACTCTTAGCCACTAGTACCCAGGCACAGCTCTCTTAGCCCTACTACCCAGGCACAGCTCTCTTAGCCCTACTACCTAGCACAGTCTCTTTAGCCCTACTACCCAGGCACAGCTCTCTTAGCCCTACTACCCAGGGACCGCCCTATTAGCCCTACTACCCAGGAACAGCTCTCTTAGCCCTACTACCAAGGGACAGTGTTCTTAGCCTTACTACCCAGGGACAGCGCTCTTAGCTCATCTACCCAGGGACAGTTCTCTTAGCCCTACTACACAGGGACAGTTCTCTTAGCCCTACAACACAGGGACAGCTCTCTTAGCCCTACTACCCAGGGGGGACATCTTTCTTATCCCTACTATCAAGGGACAGTGTTCTTAGCCCCACTATTCAGGGACAGCAATCTTGGCCTGACTACCAACAGACAGCTCTCTTAGCCCTACTACCCAGGCATAGTGTCAGGACTCGAACCTAGCAGCTCTTGTGCAGCAGGCGGCAGCTCTTCCCCCTGAGCTATTCAGCTCGCTGGACAGTTCCTTGCTCACCCAGATACTAGTACCTGTGCTGTTTCTGATAGTCTTCACCTGAGTTCCTGATTGGCTCAACCTGATTGAACACCCTACTTAAACCTGGCATTGAACTTGCTTCCTTGCGAGATTATCGAGCTCCAAACCTTTAGTAAAGCATCTTTCCACCTGCTGCTTATTCTCAAGATTATACTGCTGCTACCATGTACCAAACTATTCCTGATTATGCAACCTGCTGATCCTTTAACAATACTGCTGCTCCTGTGTGCTGCCTTCTGACTATTTCTGACTACTAACCTGCTTATCCTCCCAACTATACTGCAGCTCCTGTGTACCAACTTCCGCTTTTTCTGACTACGCTACCTGCCGGTGTTGCCCCTAGTGCTTGCAATACCACTACTCCAACTCAGTTCTGTCCATAACAAACAGCTTTCTTAGCCCTATTAGCCAGGGAGAGCGCTCTTAGCCCTACTACCCAGGGACAGTGCTTTTAACCCCCACTACCCAGGAACATCTCTCTTTGCCCTACTACCCAGGCATAGCTCTCTTAGCCCTACTACCCAAGAACAGCTCTATTAGCTCTACTATCCAGGGACAGTGCTTTTAACCCCACTACCCAAAGACAGCTCTCTTAGCCCCACTACCCACGGGCAGTGCTCTTAGCCATACTACCCAGGGACATCCCTACTACCCAGGAACAGCTCTATTAGCACTACTACCCAGTGACAGTGCTCTTAGCCTCACTACCCAGGCACAGCTCTCTTAGCCTGTCTACCCAGGGACAGTGCTCTTAGCCTCACTACCCAGGCACAGCTCTCTTAGCCTGTCTACCCAGGGACAGTGCTCTTAGCCCCACTACTCAGGGACAGCCCTTTTAGCCCTACTACCCAAGCACAGCACTCTTAGCACTACTACCCAGGCACAGCTCTCTTAGCCATACTACCCAGGCACAGCTCTCTTAGCCTACTACCTAGCCACAGCTCTCTTAGCCCTACTACCCAGGCACAGCTCTCTTAGCCCTACTACCCAGGCACAGCTCTCTTAGCCCTACTACCCAGGCACAGCTCTTTAGCCCTACTACCCAGGCACAGCTCTTTAGCCACTACTACCCAGGCACAGCTCTCTTAGCCCTACTACCCAGGCACAGCTCTCTTAGCCCTACTACCCAGGCACAGCTCTCTTAGCCCTACTACCCAGGCACAGCTCTTTAGCCCTACTACCCAGGCACAGCTCTTTAGCCACTACTACCCAGGCACAGCTCTCTTAGCCCTACTACCCAGGCACAGCTCTCTTAGCCCTACTACCCAGGCACAGCTCTCTTTAGCCCTACTACCTAGGCACAGCTCTTTAGCCACTACTACCCAGGCACAGCTCTCTTAGCCCTACTACCCAGGCACAGCTCTCTTAGCCCTACTACCCAGGCACAGCTCTTTAGCCCTACTACCAGGCACGCTCTCTTAGCCACTACTACCCAGGCACAGTTCTCTTAGCCCTACTACCCAGGCACAGCTCTCTTAGCACTACTACCCAGGCACAGCTCTTTAGCCCTACTACCCAGGCACATCTCTTAGCCCTACTACCCAGGCACAGCTCTTTAGCCCTACTACCCAGGCACAGCTCTCTTAGCCACTACTACCCAGGCACAGCTCTTTTAGCCACTACTACCCAGGCACAGCTCTTTAGCCCTACTACCCAGGCACAGTCTCTTAGCCCTACTACCCAGGCACAGCTCTCTTAGCCACTACTACCCAGGCACAGCTCTCTTAGCCCTACTACCCAGGCACATCTCTCTTAGCCACTACTACCCAGGCACAGCTCTCTTAGCCCTACTACCCAGGCACAGCTCTCTTAGCCCTACTACCCAGGCACAGCTCTCTTAGCCCTACTACCAGGCACAGCTCTCTTAGCCCTACTACCCAGGCACGCTTCTTAGCCTTCACAGCTGCTACAGCTCTCTTAGTCCTACATACCCAGGCGAATAGTTCTTGCATATAATAAGTGTCAAGTATCATTCATTAGCCATCCTATACCCAGTACTAGCTCTCTTAGGTTTTCCAGGTGCACAGCTTTATTTATGCCCTAATACAGGCAGCTTTACCCTACTACCTAGGCACAGCTCTCTCAGCCCTACTACCCAGGGACTGCATTCTTAGACTGTCAGCAGCTGCTACTGACGGATCTGACTTTGTTTTTTCCTTTACATAGTCCTTTGGAGGGGAATATTGTTGCCTTGCTATATGGAAGTGGAAGTGTCAAGTATCAAAATGTAATTAAGCTATCCTGGATATACAAATAACTAGCCTGCTTGCTTGTGGTTTCCAGGTAGCAGCAGCTTTTATTTAATGGGGAAAAACAGCAACAAAAAAGTAGAAGAGCAAACACTGAGAAATCAGAATGTATTCTGTAAGGACTCGTTCACGCTCAGTTTTTAAAAAAATTCCCATTTTATTCTTTTGCATTTTGTTACACGCATTACTTCAGCCAATTTTCAGGCCCTATAGAAAAGCCTATGGCTTATAAACCACGAAAAAACTCTATACTCAGAGAAAGACACAACTAACCCCGAAAAAATGTCACTAAATTCAAGGTAGTACATTTTATATGGCACTACAGGCTGGAAAGTGAAATCCGAGGACAAAAGAAAAATCCCAAAAATCCACGAAACTTTGTCAGAAAAAAGTGCTGTTTTTTTTTCTTTTAACAAAAAAAGCTGATTGTGAATCCAGCCTAAGAATTCAAGAATAAATCATAAGAACTCGCTGAGATTCGAGTTAATAGAATATTTGATACTTGTAAAAGGTTAAATGGGTATTCCCATCTTCAAGATTCTATCCCAATATGTAGTAGATGTAATGATAATAATGTTAGCAAATATCTTCAACTATAAATGTAGTATAGTTCTTCTGATTTGCTATGTCTCTTTCCTCATGTGCAGGCATTGCAGGACCTTAGGTATCCTTGGCTAAGATATAGTGACAGTTAGCTAGTTGCTATTGGTCGTAACCAGAGGCGTAGCTAGGGTTTCGGTTCAGGGGGCGGGCGAAACTTCTGAGTGGGCCCCTAACCAGGTAACCTTGATTACAACTGGGTGACGCATCCTAATAGTGGAGGAGAACCTCAGCAGATAACCACGCTGTTACTGAAAATAATCTCTATATAAAGACCAATATTGATATCACCGCCATATGGTCAGTGGTAAATAATATCAGTCCTACAGAACATATAAGAGATTACAGCAGGGTTACAGATAATGACTTACCGCTGATGTTCTTTCTGATGGAATCATTCACTTTTCAAGTCTTTTCCATCTGACCCAGACCGACATGACGACTTCTTCCAGCCAGGACTCGACTGCAAAGAATACAACTAAGAAACATTTCACTTCTCACATTTTCAGCCCCGTCACCATCTATTCCCAACCTGCACAAACTCCTCATCCTGCTGATACCCCAATACTGAGCCGCCGCTGCCATATGTGTCCTTATTACTGCACCTGATACCCCAATACTGAGCCGCTGCTGCCGTATGTGTCCCTATTACTGCACTGATACCCAATACTGAGCGCTGCTGCCGTATGTGCCCCTATTATACACCTGATACCCAATACTGAGCCGCTGCTGCCGTATGTGTCCCTATTACTGCACCTGATACCCCAATACTGAGCCGCTGCTGCCGTATGTGTCCCTATTACTACTCCTGATACCCCAATACTGAGCCGCTGCTGCCATATGTGTCCCTATTACTGCACCTGATACCTCAATACTGAGCCGCTGCTGCCGTATGTGTCCCTATTACTGCACCTGATACCCCAATGCTGAGCCACTGCTGCCGTATGTGTCCCTATTACTGCACCTAATACCCCAATACTGAGCTGCTGCTGCCGTATGTGTCCCTATTACTGCTCCTGATACCCCAATACTGAGCCGCTGCTGCCGTATGTGTCCCTATTACTGCTCCTGATACCCCAATACTGAGCCGCTGCTGCCGTATGTGTCCCTATTACTGCTCCTCATACCCCAATACTGAGCCGCCGCTGCCATATGTTGTCCCTATTACTGCTCCTGATACCCCAATACTGAGCCGCTGCTGCCGTATGTGTCCCTATTACTGCTCCTGATACCCAATACTGAGCTGCTGCTGCCGTATGTGTCCCTATTACTGCACCTGATACCCCAATGCTGAGCCACTGCTGCCGTATGTGTCCCTATTACTGCACATGATATCCCAATACTGAGCCGCTGCTGCCGTATGTGTCCCTATTACTGCACCTGATACCCCAATGCTGAGCCACTGCTGCCGTATGTGTCCCTATTACTGCTCCTGATACCCCAATACTGAGCCGCCGCTGCCATATGTGTCCCTATTACTGCTCCTGATACCCCAATACTGAGCCGCTGCTGCCGTATGTGTCCCTATTACTGCTCCTGATACCCCAATACTGAGCTGCTGCTGCCATGTGTGCCTATTACTGCTCCTGATACCCCAATACTGAGCCACTGCTGCCATATGTGTCCCTATTACTGCTCCTGATACCCCAATGCTGAGCCGCTGCTGCCGTATGTGTCCCTATTACTGCACCTGACACCCCAATACTGAGCCGCTGCTGCCGTATGTGTCCCTATTACTGCACCTGACACCCCAATACTGAGCCACCGCTGCCATATGTGTCCCTATTACTGCTCCTGATACCCCAATGCTGAGCCGCTGCTGCCGTATGTGTCCCTATTACTGCACCTGATACCCCAATACTGAGCCGCTGCTGCCGTATGTGTCCCTATTACTGCACCTGATACCTCAATACTGAGCCGCTGCTGCCGTATGTGCCCCTATTACTGCACCTCATACCCCAATACTGAGCCGCTGCTGCCGTATGTGTCCCTATTACTGCACCTGACACCCCAATACTGAGCCACCGCTGCCATGTGTCCCTATTACCGCACCTGATACCCCAATACTGAGCCGCTGCTGCCGTATGTGTCCCTATTACTGCACCTGATACCCCAATACTGAGCCGCTGCTGCCGTATGTGTCCCTATTACTGCACCTGATGCCCCAATACTGAGCCGCTGCTGCCGTATGTGTCCCTATTACTGCACCTGATACCCCAATACTGAGCCGCTGCTGCCGTAATGCCCCTCACTGTATATATACTGACCCCTTAATATTCCCCAAACTATTTAACGGCTCAAACACTGTATGATGGCCCCTAGATAGCATCCATATAGCATAATACACCAGATAGTCCTCAATATAGTATAATGTACTCCTCATAGGAACACTCTATAGTATAATGTACTCCTCATAGTCAGAGTCTATAGAAAAATACACTCCCCATAGGTCTCCATATAGTATAATACACTCCCATAGGTATCCATATAGTATAATGCACTCCCCATAGGCAGCCTCTGTATTATAATGCACTCCCCCATAGGCAGCCTCTATATTCTAATGCACCCCCATAGGCAGCCTCTATATTATAATGCACCCCCATAGGCAGCCTCTGTATTATAATGCACCCCCTTAGGCAACCTCTAAATTATAATGCACCTCCATAGGCAGCCTCTGTATTATAATGCACTCCCATAGACAACCTCTATATGATGATGCACCCCCATAGGCAGCCTCTGTATTATAATGCACCCCCATAGGTAGTCTCTGCATTATAATGCACCCCCATAGGCAGCCTATATATTATAATGCACCCCATAGGCAGCCTCTTTATTATAATGCAGCCCCCCTCTCATAGGCAGCCTCCGTATTATAATGCAGCCCCCCTCTCATAGGCAGCCTCTGTATTATAATGCAGCCCCCTCTCATAGGCAGCCTCTGTATTATAATGCAGCCCCCCTCTCATAGTCAGCCTCTGTATTATAATGCAGCCCCCCTCTCATAGGCAGCCAGCCCCAGTCTCATATGCAGCCTCTGTATTATAATGCAGCCCCCCTCTCCTAGGCAGCCTCTGTATTATAATGCAGCCCCCTCTCATAGGCAGCCTCTGTATTATAATGCAGCCCCCTCTCATAGGCATCCTCCGTATTATAATGCAGCCCCCCTCTCATAGGCAGCCTATGTATTATAATGCCGCCCCCCTCTCATAGGCAGCCTCTGTATTATAATGCAGCCCCCCTCATAGGCAGCCTCTGTATTATAATGCAGCCCCCCTCTCATAGGCAGCCAGCCCCCGTCTCATATGCAGCCTCTGTATTATAATGCAGCCCCCCTCTCATAGGCAGCCTATATATTATAATGCAGCCCCCCTCTCATAGGCAGCCTCTGTATTATAATGCAGCCCCCCTTCATAGGCAGCCTCTGTATTACAATGCAGCCCCCCTCTCATAGGCAGCCTATATATTATAATGCAGCCCCCCTCTCAAAGGCAGCCTCTGTATTATAATGCAGCCCTCCTCTCATAGGCAGCCTCTGTATTATAATGCAGCCCTCCTCTCATAGGCAGCCTATATATTATAATGCAGCCCCCCTCTTATAGGCAGCCTATATATTATAATACAGCCCCCCTCTCATAAGCAGCCTCTGTATTATAATGCAGCCCCCCTCTCATAGGCAGCCTCTGTATTATAATGCAGCCCCCCTCTCATAGGCAGCCTATATATTATAATGCAGCCCCCCTCTCATAGGCAGCCTCTGTATTATAATGCAGCCCCCTCTCATAGGCAGCCTCTGTATTATAATGCAGCCCCCCTCTCATAGGCAGCCTCTGTATTATAATGCAGCCCCCCTCATAGGCAGCCTCTGTATTATAATGCAGCCCCCTCTCATAGGCAGCTTATATATTATAATGCAGCCCCCTCTCATAGGCAGCCTCTGTATTATAATGCAGCCCCTCTCTCATAGGCAGCCTCTGTATTATAATGCAGCCCCTTCTCATAGACAGCCTCTGTATTATAATGCAGCCCCCCTCTCATAGGCAGCCTCTGTATTATAATGCAGCCCCCTCTCAAAGGCAGCCTCTGTATTATAATGCAGCCCCCCTCTCATAGGCAGCCTATATATTATAATGAAGCCCCCCTCTCATAGGCAGCCTCTGTATTATAATGCAGCCCCCTCTCATAGGCAGCCTTTGTATTATAATGCAGCCCCCCTCTCATAGGCAGCCTCTGTATTATAATGCAGCCCCCTCTCAAAGGCAGCCTCTGTATTATAATGCAGCCCCCTCTCATAGGCAGCCTCTGTATTATAATGCAGCCCCCCTCTCATAGGCAGCCTCTGTATTATAATGCAGCCCCCTCTCAAAGGCAGCCTCTGTATTATAATGCAGCCCCTCTCTCATAGGCAGTCTCTGTATTATAATGCAGCCCCCTCTCATAGGCAGCCTATATATTATAATGCAGCCCCCCTCTTATAGGCAGCCTCTGTATTATAATGCAGCCCCCTCTCATAGGCAGCTCTTATTATAATGCAGCCCTCTCTCAAAGGCAGCCTATATATTATAATGCAGCCCCTCTCAAAGGCAGCCTCTGCATTATAATGCAGCCCCACTCTCAATAGGCAGCCTCTGTATTATAATGCAGCCCCCTCTCAAAGGCAGCCTCTGTATTATAATGCAGCCCCCTCTCAAAGGCAGCCTCTGTATTATAATGCAGCCCCCTCTCAAAGGCAGCCTCTTATTATAATGCAGCCCCCCTCTCAAGGCAGCCTATATATTATAATGCAGCCCCCTCTCATAGGCAGCCCTTATTATAATGCAGCCCCCTCTCATAGGCAGCCTCTGTATTAAATGCAGCCCCCTCTCATAGGCAGCCTCTGTATTAAATGCAGCCCCCTCTCAAAGGCAGCCTCTGTATTATAATGCAGCCCCTCTCATAGGCAGCCTCATATTATTAATGCAGCCCCCTCTCAAAGGCAGCCTCTATTATAATGCAGCCCCTCTCAAAGGCAGCCTCTGATTATAATGCAGCCCCCCTCTCATAGGCAGCCTCTGTATTATAATGCAGCCCCCTCTCAAAGGCAGCCTCTGTATTATAATGCAGCCCCCCTCTCATAGGCAGCCTATATATTATAATGCAGCCCCCCTCTCATAGGCAGCCATATATATTTAATGCAGCCCCCTCTCATAGGCAGCCTCTGTATTATAATGCAGCCCCCCTCTCATAGGCAGCCTCTGCATTATAATGCAGCCCCCTCTCAAAGGCAGCCTATATATTATAATGCAGCCCCCTCTCATAGGCAGCCTCTGTATTATAATGCAGCCCCCCTCTCATAGGCAGCCTCTGTATTATAATGCAGCCCCCTCTCAAAGGCAGCCTCTGTATTATAATGCAGCCCCCTCTCATAGGCAGCCTCTGTATTGTAATGCAGCCCCCTCTCAAAGGCAGCCTATATATTATAATGCAGCCCCCTCTCAAAGGCAGCCTCTGTATTATAATGCAGCCCCCTCTCAAAGGCAGCCTCTGTATTATAATGCAGCCCCCTCTCAAAGGCAGCCTCTGTATTATAATGCAGCCCCCTCTCATAGGCAGCCTCTGTATTATAATGCAGCCCCCTCTCAAAGGCAGCCTCTGTATTATAATGCAGCCCCCTCTCAAAGGCAGCCTCTGTATTATAATGCAGCCCCCTCTCAAGGCAGCCTCTGTATTATAATGCAGCCCCCTCTCATAGGCAGCCTATATATTATAATGCAGCCCCCCTCTCATAGGCAGCCTATATATTATAATGCGGCCCCCCTCTCATAGGCAGCCTATATATTATAATGCAGCCCCCTTCTTATAGGCAGCCTCTGTATTATAATGCAGCCCCCGTCTCATATGCAGCCTCTGTATTATAATGCAGCTCCCCTCTCATAGGCAACCTACAGTGCCTACAAGTAGTATTCAACCCCCTGCAGATTTAGCTGCTTGACACATGCGGAATTAACTTGGCATTGTGACATTTGTACTGTAGATCAGCCTGGAAGTGGGAAATGCACTGCGCAAAAATTTTTGTTTTAATTTTTTTTTTTTTTTTTTTTAAAAAACGTTAAAAGTTAATTCAGAGTGTCATTTATTATTCAACCCCTCAAACCACAAGAATTCTGTTTGGTCCCCCTAAAGTATTAAGAAGTAGTTCAGGCACCAAGAATAATGAGCTTCACATGTGTGGATTAATGATCTCTTTTGCCAGCCTTTTCTGACTATTTAAGACCCTCCCCAAACTTGTGAACAGCACTCATACATGGTCAACATGTGAAAGACAAAGGAGCATTCCAGGGCCATCAGAGACAAGATCGTGGAGGGTCACAAGGCTGGCAAGGGGTACAAAACCCTTTCCAAGGAGTTGGCCCTACCTGTCTCCACTGTTGGGAGCATCATCCGTAAGTGGAAGGCTTATGGAACTTCTGTTAGCCTTCCATGACCTGGACAGCCTTTGAAAGTTTCCTTCTGTGCCGAGGCCAGGCTTGTCCGAAGAGTCAAGGCTAACCCAAGGACAACAAGGAAGGAGCTCCGGGAAGATCTCATGGCAGTGGGGACATTGGTTTCAGTCAATACCATAAGTAACGTACTCCACCGCAATGGTCTCCGTTCCAGACGAGCCCGTAAGGTACCTTTACTTTCAAAGCGTCATGTCAAGGCTCGTCTACAGTTTGCTCATGATCACTTGGAGGACTCTGAGACAGACTGGTTCAAGGTTCTATGGTCGGATGAGACCAAGATCGAGATCTTTGGTGCCAACCACACACGTGACGTTTGGAGACTGGATGGCACTGCATACGACCCCAAGAATACCATCCCTACAGTCAAGCATGGTGGTGGCAGCATCATACTGTGAGGCTGTTTCTCAGCCAAGGGGCCTGGCCATCTGGTCCGCATCCATGGGAAGATGGATAGCACGGCCTACCTGGAGATTTTGGCCAAGAACCTCCGCTCCTCCATCAAGGATCTTAAGATGGGTCATAATTTCATCTTCCAACAAGACAACAACCCAAAGCACACAGCCAAGAAAACCAAGGCCTGGTTCAAGAGGGAAAAAGTCAAGTTGTTGGAGTGGCCTAGTCAGTCTCCTGACCTTAACCCAATTGAAAACTTGTGGAAGGAGCTCAAGATTAAAGTCCACATGAGACACCCAAAGAACCTAGATAACTTGGAGAAGATCTGCATGGAGGAGTGGGCCAAGATAACTCCACAGACCTGTGCTGGCCTGATCAGGTCTTATAAAAGACGATTATTAGCTGTAATTGCAAACAAGGGTTATTCCACGAAATATTAAACATAGGGGTTGTATAATAATTGACCCAACTTTTATGTTTAAAATTTATTAAAATTCAACTGAGCAACATAACTTTTTGTTTTGTAAAGGCTGGGTCTCACATAGCGATACACCAGCGATCCCGACAACGATATGCACTTGTCAGGATCGCTGATGTATCGCTACATGATCGCTGCTGAGCTGCCAAACAGGCAGCTCAGGGCAGCGATCAGCACAAGGACACTGCGGGTAACATCGCTTAGTTACCCGCAGTGTACCTTGGATACCAGCGCCCTGATGCAGGGAGCTGGTATCCAAGGTACACGTCGGGTTTCCAAGCGCTGCCGGTGCCTGGAAACCCGCTGTGTACCTTGGTTACCAGCTCCCTGCATCAGGGCGCTGGTATCCAAGGTACACAGCGGGTTTCTAGGCACAGCCCAGCGCCTGGAAACCCGCTGTGTACCTTGGTTACCAGCGGATCGCTGGTCTCCCGCCTGTCACACGCAGCGATGCGTGCTGTCAGCGGGAGACCAGCGATCAAAAAAATGTCCTGACATTTCAGCGACGATCAGCGATTCACAGCAGGGGGGCTGATCGTCGCTGAATGCACACACAGCGATATCGCTGGGGAGATCGCTGCTGCGTCACAAAACTAGTAACTCCGCAGCGATCTCGGCTAGCGAGATCGTTGTGTGAGACGGGCCCTTAAGATTTATGCTTCTGTTAATAAATCCTACTCTCGTTTGCAGTTTGAAGGCTCTAACTTATTTGCATCTTATCAAACCAGCTAAATCTGCAGGGGGTTGAATACTACTTGTAGGCACTGTATATATTATAATGCACCCTCATAAAAAAAATAAATACTCACCTCTTTTCCTCCAGGTTCCTCTGATGCTCTGAGCTCCCGCTCATCTCCTGACAGTGGGCGCCGGAAGTGACGTCATCACGCCTGCTGTCAGTGTCTGCGTCAGTCGCTGACAGGGGATGATTGGAGAGGGACCGTAGCGCTCCTTCTCTCATCAATGCGGTCAGCTGTATTGGCTAGATGCGATATAGCTGACCCTGCGATGACGGGTGGGGGGCCCACTGCTGGCAACGGGCCCCCACCACCTGTTCAGTGCCCCATAGTGGCCGGGCGGCAGAGCAGGGAGATCGATTCTACCTGCACTGCCGCAGAATGTAACTGTATAGGCGCACTGTGCACACCAATACAGTTACAGTAGCGTAGCTCCGGGTGGGCACCCTCAGAGCGTGGGGCCCAGGGCTACCGCCCCCTCTGCCCCCCGGTAGCTACATTACTGGTCGTAACCATGGATATCTAAGGTCCTGCAATGCCTGCACATGAGGAAAGAGACATAGCGAATCAGAAGAACTATACTACATTTCTAATTTGAAGGTATTTGCTAATATTATTATTATTATTACACCTACTACATATTGGGATAGGATCTAGGAGATTGGGATAGGCCTTTAAGTGAATTTGACATGTAAATTGCAAAATTTGCCACTAGGGGGAGCTGATTTTAAAGTCAAATATCACGCAGCAGAAAATAAGAACTGACAGAGCGGTAGTAATGCTGCAGCCTTGTCATGCTGAGTTTAGAAACAACCCCCCTCCAGCGATACGTAAGTGATGGTCAATCTTAAGGATATGGCATCTCTTACTGAGATAGTAAAAGGCAGCAGATATTACAAGGGACGCTCACTGACATGGGATGGTCCTGCACGCGTGAGCACCGTGTCACCGTTCAGAGTCCCATAGAACAGCTGGATTTATTGGCGCATTAAGATCCATCAACAGCAGATAACCTGCTTGCTGATGGTTTCCAGATAACTGCAAATTTTCCACGCAGCACAGCAAAAAGACACGCAGAAATCTAGGCGAAAGAAGAAGATAATGAGGATGACATATTTTTTGCCCAATATGCAGATAAGCTGATAAATACCGTACGTGGTGACACGGTGTGATGGGACTGATAACGGGGGGGTCACGGTTTGGACGTTAGGTGCGGCCTGGCGGTCTATCACATTACTGATGGTTAGGAGTGTGAGTGATACAGAAAAGTAATGAAACTCCGATAGAGACATCCTGTGTGCTGCGGTTTCCTCCGCTGTCACTGCTGTGCTCCGCGCTCTGCAGGCGAGCCTGACTCTCCAATCCTAATGAATCTCTGACTTTAGTTAATATCTACAATGTGCAACTAGAGATAAGCCTGTGATGTGCGCACCGTGTAACAGGGCCCCCAGATTTACCATTTATAACACTGGTGTATTCTTACGTGGCAGAGGGTCCTTAGGGTCCCCCGAGACACCAGGGCCATCCACGATTGCTACCATTCTCTATGGCTACCCTCCTGTACCTATTGTCCGTTACAGTATCTAGATGGAAAGTCTGACTGCAGGTTGACTACGCAGCGCTTGTTTGTAGTCTGTTACCATGGAAACACATACCATATTTGTCATCAAAACTTATTACTATTGGAAAATGTAAAAAAAAAAAAAAAAAAATCGATTGGAAAAAGATCAAAACTTTGACTTTATTGGATTCTAGTAAAAATTTGCAAAGAATCACCCTCGCTTGCCATGAAGAGTATACACAAACACGATATTGAGGATACATCTGTAAGCAGCAGCACTAGATGATCTCAGTTAATAGATAACTATTTTTCCTCATTATGTCCTATAGCAAATAAAAAAAGTAAATATATGTCTAAGGAGCAATATTATTGCCCCCTAACATCCCTTCCGGTGCTTGTGCACGTGAAACAAGATTTAGGGAAAAGCCAGAACTTCTATGGAGACTGTACTGGTGGAAGAAGAAAGCGCAATATTGTCCTAACTGATAACCGCAGGTATGTTGGTAGGGATTACTTGCTCACCTGATAAGGTTGTGAATCCCTCGCAAAGCCAGGAGAGAACTGTAGAGAAATATTAGATGGTTTTTCTGCGCTGCTGCAAGAATCTCACAGGAAGGATCCAGGACACACAAGGATGGAAGTACCGCGGTTTTATTATCGACGCATTTCAAAGTTATCAATCTTCGTTTTCAGGATATAATCACAAGGATGGAAGTACTGCGATTTTATTATCGACGCGTTTCGAAGTTATCATACATCTTCTTTAGGATATAATCACAAGGATGGAAGTACCGCGGTTTTATTATCGACGCATTTCAAAGTTATCAATATTCGTTTTCAGGATATAATCACAAGGATGGAAGTACCGCGGTTTTATTATCGACGCATTTCAAAGTTATCAATCTTCGTTTTCAGGATATAATCACAAGGATGGAAGTACCGCGATTTTATTATCACGCGTTTCGAAGTTATCAAGCTTCGTTTTCAGGATATAATCACAAGGATGGAAGTACCGCGGTTTTATTATCAACGCGTTTCGAAGTTATCAAACTGCTTCAGGATATGACCACAATGTTGGAATTACTGCAGTTTTATTATCAATGCGTTTTGATGTTATCAAACTTCTTCTTCAGGATATAACCACAAGGATGGAAGTACCGCGGTTTTATTAATGACACATTTTGAAGTTATCAAACTGCTTCTCAGGATCTAACCACAATGATGGAAGTACTGCGGTTTTATTATCGACGCGTTTCGAAGTTATCAATTTTCTTCTTCCTGGATCCTTTCTGCGGGATTCCACCAGCAGCAAAGAAAAAACACTTAATATTCCTCTACAGTTTTCTATGAAGAATAGGCACATTAAACCAGTCCCTCTATATAGACCAGGAGGTTTTCTGGTATTGGGTGATTGGATATTCATTACTTACCCAGACTTAACAAGACATTCATGTGTCTTCAAAATATCTCTAAGATGTATGCAGCGCAGGGGCTCCCGATCCTAATGAGAGAAGATAAAGAGTTCAGAACCGGCCTCTGGAATATAGAGATTTACAAAACCCAGGGAGCGAACGCTGCTCCTCTCCACATTGTGGTCTTCAAATGGAACGTTCACTTTAAAAAAAAAAAAAAAAAAATTAAAATGACTTTATATTATATCATGACCCAGGAAGAAGCTCCATATCCCATGCAGGCGGCCATAACTGAATAATGAATTAATGACTGCCTGTGGGGTAAGCTTACTAGACGGTTAGCTCCTATATGCCCCCTAGTGGTGACCTCAGGCTGACAAAGTGTCATCCATTTTTAACAAAAATGTAAAACTAAAGATTAAATGATGTTAACATGTGAACATGTACTTTAAAGGCAGTCTGTCACCCCCCTCGCCCAAAAAAAATACTTATAGAGTCCTGTAGGGGATTTAGTCCATATAACTCATATCGTCTCTAGTGGGACATAAAAATGATTTTATTTCATATGTAAATGAGGACTTCTCGCTGCACCCTTGCGTTGGCCAATGGTCCATTGCACTGTTTCACCACCTCGATCAACATACTGCGCAACCCCCATTATGTTGATTGATAGTGTTCGCTTACCCAGAGCGAGCACTGCCTGAATTGAATGCCCAGCCCTGCACATCTGCACTGACACTGCAGGAGCCGAGCGAACACATATGAGTCGCCCGCCAGAGCCGTGGGGTACTCGGACCCGAGCCCGTTGATTTCTACGGGGGATGTCACGGTAGCCACGACTCGGTCCGTGGCCCTGGGCGTTCATCCAAAAAGGGGTTTTATTTTTACAGGGGATAATGTTCGTATAGTGATTCGTGACGCCACCAGTAGTATCTGGTCTGGGTGACCAGCGCTGCTGTGCAGGTCCTCTGGAAGGGATGGTGTTGTGCAGCTAGATGGTAAACCTCCTACAGGTGAGGCTGTGTCCTTCCAGGGCAGGTGGATGGGGTATATTTTAAGAATGGTGCTGAGGAGTGTAGCAGGGAGATGTGCGACGCTGGAATAATCAGGGAGACAGTCCAAGTGCAGTTTCAGGGTTTTTACTCACAGTCTATGACCCATAAAGTGATCACCGCCGTCGGCTTACTAGCAGGGCCTGAAGCTTTCCCACTAGTCTAGGGGCCGTACCCCGATGGCCTGGTCCTTCCTATTACGAATGGGGCCACGGATGGAATCGTCACTGTCCGTGCCCTTGGACCCTTTCGCTTACTTCAGGAGCTTTTCCAGGCTCGCTCTCCTCAGAGAGACTCCCCAAAGACTTCTGCCCTCTAAACTCCTCTTCTCAACCGCTGCCTAAGCTCCACCCACCCATACACCCCTTGCTAACCAGTCTGAGTCAGACCATCCTCCCATATGGTACGTCCGTATGCTCAGCTGATGGTGTGTGTTGGATGCGGTGTTACTAGCGATCACACCAGCGATCTCGCCAGGTCGTGTCGTTGTTGTGATCGCTGGTGCGATCGCTAAGTGTGACAGTGCCTTTAGAGTCCTAGGGGTGCTTCCTCCTTACCTGGGAGTGGGGTGTCACACCTCTGGATGAGATGCAACACCTCTGTGGCGACTGAACCCTCAGGGGCGCCACACATACAGTGTCAGTGCAGACACGCTCTCATCCCTCTCTCCTGTCTACATCAGCCGGCCACTACTGTGTGGTTCTTTGTGAAGCAAGCGGCTGCAGACAGGAGAGAGGGATGTGATCCAGCCTGCACGGCTACATGGAAGGTAAGAGATTTATAGGGGCTAAGTTGACTGTATAAGTCGTTTAAATTGCTCGTGGCAGGAGCACTGCACGCTGGGAAATGAGGAGACGCAGGTACTGCACCTATTGTGCTGGCAGAATGTTGATGAATACGCACCGCCGGCTCTAAAAGAGCGATTGGCAAGTTAGAGACCATTAGAATTGTGACAATTCCTGTATATATTGCATGAATATGACAACCAAAAGTAGTTTTATTTGGCGTGTAATGACCGAAGCGAGATCATGTTTTGTCCACAGATTTTGTGCGAAGTGACAGGTGGGGAAAGGGGTGGAAATTGAGTGTTCGCAAATACCCACCCCCCCCAAAAAAAAAGCAAAACTTAGACATGTCTATTTTTTTATTGGAGTCATGGATCAAACTCGCCAATGCAAGCCTATGGGTCTGTAAAAACTCGCTGACTGCATCTTAGTTGCATCCCAGCGCTGTCCGTTGTTTACTGTTCGATAGGAGAAAAAATACTGAAACTCTGATGGTAAAAACAGACAAAAAACTGATGACAATCTGATTCAAAACACTGATGAAAATCGCTGTTTTTTTTTTTTCAACTTCAAAAAAAAAAAAAAGGAACGCCTGAATGAGTTCCAATCTTGGAAATAGGGTTTGTATTTTCACTCTGTCTACATTTTCAATGGATAAAACTGATTCAATAATGACGCCATCCGGTATTAAAGGGTCCATTGCATTTATTAACATAGGATGAATTAATGAAAAAACAGACAGGGAAACAAAAAAGTGGAAGGTTTTGGAACCCTTGTGTGAACTTAGTCATAAAGAGAGCCGAGAATATGTAAACTAAAGGGCTTGTATGAAATCAGAAAAGAAAGGTGAGCTTTCTTCTGGAAATAGCGCCCCTCGTGCCTATAGGCAGTGCCTGGTAATACAACTCAGACCAAGTCTCTTTACGACTGGTTTTATTTAGACCATAAGAGCTCTGGTTGACTCCAACGGGCGCTGGAAAATCGAAAAGTTGAAAAGTTGAAGCAGGCAAGTAGGGAGGAATGAACTCTCCGGGGGCACAAGCATTGACGCTTACGTCCTAGGACTGGGTGTGGGGTTGTATGGTCTCTTCCGCGTAAGGTTTACTGTAAAGAAGAAGTAATTACCGTTTCACATTTGTAGTAGCTAATATTAAACGCGTTCAAGACAAAGAATCTTCTCTTCCAGTTTTTCCTCTGTAAAATAATGAAAAAAAGAACATAATTTAGCCAGAAAATCTATAAAACTAACAACAAACCTTCACCTCTTATAAACTATTACAGGGGTCTGCCTATGCCCTTCTACGGGATCAGTGATGAATAGATCACCTCTAGGGATCCCACCTTTGGCATCTATTCCAATCATAAGAACAGGGGTCTTGTGTGCCCCTTTCAACGGCACTAGGGTCACTGACTACGGGACTGATGGACATAGCCTGGGACTGACGAAGAGAGCCCGGGACTGATGGTGAGAGCCCAGGACTGATGGAGAGAACCCGAGACTGACGGAGAGAACCCGGGACTGACAGAGAGAACCCGGGGACTGACAGAGAGAACCCGGGACTGACAGAGAGAACCCGGGACTGACAGAGAGAACCCGGGACTGACAGAGAGAACCCGGGACTGACAGAGAGAACCCGGGACCGATGGTGAGAACCCGGGACTGACGGTGAGAGCCCTGGACTGACAGTGAGAGCCCGGACTGACAGTGAGAGCCCCGGACTGACAGTGAGAGCCCCGGACTGACGGTGAGAGCCCTGGACTGACGGTGAGAGCCATGGACTGACGGTGAGAGCCCCGGACTGACAGTGAGAGCCCCGGACTGACGGTGAGAGCCCCGGACTGACAGTGAGAGCCCTGGACTGACGGTGAGAGCCCCGGACTGACGGTGAGAGCCCCGGACTGACGGTGAGAGCCTGGAACTGTCAGAGAGAACCCGGGACTGACAGAGAGAACCCGGGACTGATGGTGAGAACCCGGGACTGACGGTGAGAGCCCTGGACTGACAGTGAGAGCCCCGGACTGACGGTGAGAGCCCTGGACTGACGGGTGGAGAGCCCTGGACTGACGGTGAGAGCTCTGGACTGACGGTGAGAGCCCCGGACTGACGGTGAGAGCCTGGAACTGTCAGAGAGAACCCGGGACTGACGGTGAGAGCCCCGGACTGACTGTGAGAGCCCGGAACTGTCAGAGAGAACCCGGGACTGTTGGAGAGAACCCGGGACTGACGGTGAGAGCCCTGAACTGACCGTGAGAACTCGGGACTGTCAGAGAGAACCCGCGACTGATGGTGAGAGCCCAGGACTGACGGTGAGAGCCAGGACTGATGGTGAGAGCCCAGATCTGATGGTGAGAACCCGGGACTGACGGTGAGAACCCGGGATTGACAGAGAGAACCCGGGACTGATGGTGAGAGCCCAGGACTGACGGTGAGAGCCAGGACAGACGGTGAGAGCCCCGGACTGACGGTGAGAGCCCCGGGACTGACGGTGAGAACCCGGGACTGACAGTGAGAACCCGGGACTGACGGTGAGAACCTGGGACTGACAGAGAGAACCCGGGACTGACAGAGAGAACCCGGGACTGATAGCGAGAGCCCCAGACTGACGGTGAAAGCCCGGGACTGACGGAGAGAACCTGTGACTGTCTGAAAGAACCCGGGACTGACGGAGAGAACCCCGGACTGACCGAGAGAGCCCCAGACTGACCGAGAGAGCAAGGGACTGACCGAGAGAGCCCAGGACTGACCGAGAGAGCCCCAGACTGATGGAAAGAGCCCGAGACTGACAGAGATAGCCCAATACTGTGCCTGTCGATTTCCATCATAGAGTGGATATACAGAGAGGGCTATTTCTGAGGAGGTCGTCAATGCGCCATTTAAAGGGCCTTTGAGCTCTCCCTTTATATATGGCGCAGGATCACCTCTCTGTGATAGATCGGGCAGCAGATCTCTCATTTTTTCCCATTCACACTACCGGCTTTGTATCTTTTTCAACCACGAAAATTAACCACAGGAAAGAAGGCAGGAAGGTTTGACACTAGACGCACCCTTCCAGAAGCCACAACTGACTCTGATCTCTCACCGTGGAACGTATTCACACCCCCACACCCGTCTCTGCCTTCTCTTACTAGGAGTCTGTCTGGTGCAACAAATGGTGCTAGGATAATGATTTGCCATTTTGTGGGTTCTCCCATCTGGCTCACCTTAAAAGGGCTGTCCATCTTTGGGAAATATTTTTTTTTTTACTTAAATGCATGTGTGTTGGGCTGAAAAATATTTAGACTTGAGAGTCCTCAGTGGTTGATACCTTTTAATGGCTAACTGAAAAGATGGTAACAAATTGCAAGCTTTCGAGACTACTCAGGTCTCTTCATCAGGCTGAACTAATACAAAATCTGAAGAATCACATATTTATACACAACACAGCACAGAAATAATGCAATAAGAACTTGGTAATTTCTGTTGTAGACCGGTTAATATCCGGCAATTCGTCTGTTGCACCATGACTTGTGCTATGGTGTAATTGGTGTTGCCCTGTACGGCGGGCACACAAGACGGGTCTAGCACTCTGCACTTCATCCATATTTTATGCGGAATAAGTAACTGAATATGACTGTGGTGCCCGGGCTAATTTGCTATACTTGTAGAACTAGGTGTAGTTACATGTCATTATTCTCTTCCCAACTTTCCGTGGTAACATGGTGGAATGTAGTAAACTTTATTGTCTATGTAAGTAGCTTTTACAGTCTTTGTGCTGCATTTTGTAAAATTTTAGCTGTTCCATCCCCTCCAAAAAAATGTTTAGTTTGCGCTACAGCAGATGATTTAAGGTGGTGCTCTAACGTCTTAAGATGTACTTAGAGTTGAGAGTCCTCAGTGGTTGATACCTTTTAATGCCTAACTGAAAAGATGGTAACAAATTACAAGCTTTCGAGACTACTCCGGTCTCTTCATCAGGCAAAGACTAATACAAAATCTGAAGAATCACATATTTGTACACAAAGCAACACAGAAAAAATGCAATAGGTAAGACAAGTGACGTGAAGCAGAATAGTCATTATGGCAGAGGGATGAGCATAAATATTGGAACAGTTCATAGATAAGGAGTGTGAAAGTTTTATTACCCTCTGATTGGGGTCTGGTAATGTTTTGTGATGTTTTCACAGGGTATTTGGAGTAAATTCCTTAATTGATATAGAGCGTCATAAATCCGTGTGACAGGTTCATTCCAGCATTAAGAGTGTCAAAGGTCACCATCAATTTGTATTCGAAAATTCTTCTTTGTCTCCGAGATGTGAAATTGCCTCTCAGTACAAGTATTTTCATATCTAACATGTTATGACAGGGGAGCAAAAATGTTTTGCCACAGGTAGATCCATTCTTTTTTCTCTTATTGTGTGGCGATGAGAATTCATCCTTGTTCTCAGTTTTTGCCCAGTCTTTCCCCACATACAGACCCCAGTTGGACATTTAGTACATATAATTAGGTACACCACATTAGATGTGATGCAGCTGAAAGTACCTGGTATCTTGTAGTCCGATGGGAGTTGGGGATCTTTATCTTGTCCGTGGTCATTATAAATGGACAAGTTTTGCATTTCTTCTTGTTGCAAGGAGAGGTTCCTGCAGCTGTTGGGGAGGACAGGGAACTTCTGACAATGATGCTTCTTAGATTTGGGGGCTGCCTAAAACACAGTAGAGGGGGATCTGGAAATATGGATTGTAATCGGGCATCTTTTTGTAGTAAAGGTTGTAGTTTCCGTGCAGCTCCCCTTAGCACCTCCAGATTTGGATTGTAGGTGACCACTAGAGGCACCCGTTATTTTCTTCTTTAGCTTTGTAATGTAGCAGGTGATTCCTTGATATTCTGGTGGCTCTTGTAATTTGGTTTTCAATTGTTCTTGGATGGTAGCCCTGATTTAAAAAGGTCTTTCTAAGGCGACCAAGGTGTTCATCTCTATCATGGGGTTGGAACATATACGGTTGTATCTGATGGCTTGGCTGTAGACAATAGAGTTTTTTATGTGTTTTGGATGGAAACTGTCCCATTTAAGGTATGTTGGACGGTCGATTGGCTTCTGATACAGGGATGTCTCTATTTCATTGTTCTTTAGCTTAATGATGGTGTCCAAAAAGTTAATTTCAGTGCTGGAGTAGTTGAGTGTTAAATTGATGGTGGGATGAAATTGATTGAACTGTTCATGGAACGTCTTTAGCTGTTGCTCAGACTCCGTCCAGATGATTAAGATATCATCAATGTAGCGGTAGTAGGCCGAGGCCTGATGGGACATGAGGACAGAAAGTCGCTTTCAAGCTTGGCCATGAAAAGATTTGCATACTGTGGAGCCATTTTACTTCCCATAGCTGTGCCAGTCTCCTGTAAATAGATCTTGTTGTCAAATTCAAAGTAATTGTGGGTGAGGATGAATTTTGGGAGTTTCACCACAGAATCAGCATCATTCGCGGTGTTTTTCATGAAGTCTTTGCAGGCATTTAATCCATCCTGGTGTGGGATATTAGAGTACAAGGATTCCACATCCATGGTGGCCAGGATGGTTCCTTCTGGTAGAGGACCTATTGCTGCTAGTTTATTCAGTAGGTCAGTTGTGTCCTGAATGTAGCTGGGTGTATCCTTTACCAGGGGTTTAAGAATGCCCTCTACCCATCCAGATACCTGCTCAGTAAGGGTGTCCACACATGAAATAATCGGCCTCCCTGGATTTCCGGCTTTGTGGATTTTGGGAAGCATGTAGAATGTCCCTGTTCTTGGACTCTCTGGTATCAGGTCATCAGCTCTTATGGATTTGTCAGACAGACAAGATACCAACTTGCTTAGTTCCTTGTAATAGTCCTGTGTAGGGTCCGACTCCAGTTTTCTGTAGTAGCGTGTGTCCGTAAGTTGTCTATTTGCTTCCTTCATATAGTCTGATGTGTTCATCATGACTATTGCACCTCCCTTGTCAGCAGGTTTAATGATGATTTCTTTGTTGGTTTTCAGAGACTGTATAGCCTTTCTCTCCTGGGCACTGATGTTGGATGCTTGTCTCCTGTTGGTGTCTATGATGGTGGATTTTATCAAATATCTGAATGAGTCTATATATTTATCCAAATGAGGGTTGCGTCCAGGAGGAGGTGTCCAGTCTGACCTCTTCTTGGTTGTTGGGATACCTTTTCCTTCAGTCCGAGTGTTTTCTGAATCTTCTGTATCATTGAAGTATTCCCTCAGGTGCAGTCTCCTGATAAAATGTTCCATATCACTGCAGAGTTCAGTTTTTTGCTCCCCTGATCATAACATGTTAGATATGAAAATACTTGTACTGAGAGGCAATTTCACATCTCGGAGACAAAGAAGAATTTTCGAATACAAATTGATGGTGACCTTTGACACTCTTAATTGTTATGTTACGGTAGCTGAGGAGTGCAGGTAAAAAAGGAAATACACCAGAGCAGTTGGAATCTATGAGATTGCAGTACCCTGACTAACCACCGCAACTAGAGGCAGCCGTGGAGCGTTCCTACGTTGGTCCTAGACGCCTCGTCACAGCCTGAGAAACTAACTACACCTAAAGATAGAAATAGGAAAGCTATCTGCCCCGGAGCAGAACCCCAAAGATAATAGAAAGCCCCAAACATGTAATGGCGTTAGACAAGAGGAAATACTGACACAGAAAGAAAATAGTATGAGCAACTGGGGCCCAAACTATCTAAATAGAAAAGGACAGGAAGGGTACTTACTGCAATCTCAGAAAACCCTGAAAAAACACCAACTCTACTAATTTCAAAATCACCTGAGATCACACGACCTCTACCACCTAAATTAGTTCTCTGGTGTAACAAAAACAAAACAGCAGCCACTGAAAAAAAACTGGAAAAAGCAAAAGTACAAAACACAGTGGCTGGACTAAACTGAGAGGGCAAAAGCCCCGGAGGGGACCCTGAAGGCCCCCACAGAAGTGCAGGACAAAATGCAAAAATATAGCAAAAACACAAAATAAGAAATTGTCTTATCTGATAGCAGGAGATGCAGACACGACACAGCAGGCTACAAGGGAAACTGGAAAGAAGGATTCAGACCAGAACAATTGATCACCGGCAACCCTGATGGGAAAATGACTCCCTTACATAAGACCAATCAGTAACACCTGATTCCCAGTCCTCACAATCCTCACTAGTACCGCTTGTAACCACCAGAGGGAGCCTCTGCTCAGAACTCATCTCAAACCCATTCACAACACTTAATGCTGGAATGAACCTGTCACATGGATTTATGACGCTCTATATCAATTAAGGAATTTACTCCAAATACCCTGTGAAAACATCACAAAACATTACCAGACCCCAATCAGAGGGTAATAAAACTTTCACACTCCTTATCTATGAACACTTTAAATATTGCTCATTCTGCCATAATGACATTTCTCTTCAGGCATTGTCTACTATTGCATTTTTTCTGAGCTAATTGTGTATAACTACTGTGATCTTACAGATGTTGTATGTCTTTGCCTGATGTAGAGACGGAAAGTTGGAAAGATGCAATATGTACCACTTTTCAGTTAGCATTAAACTATCACCACGAGGACCTCACACTCTATAGTTACATTTAAGACGTTAGAGCAACCTTAAATCATGCTGTAGCGCAACTAAACATTTTTTGGAGGGATGGAACAGCTACAATTTTACAAAATGCAGCACAAGTCTGTAAAGCTAACTAGACATAAAGTTATAATTCACATGTTACACGGAGTGGGAAAGAATATGATGTATACTAGTTACTTAGCAATTAGCCGGCCAGTCTATTAGTTACTATTCGCAAAATGGAGAGTCAGAGTGTAGACCGTCTGTGTGCCCGTAGGCAACATAACCAAGAAATTGGTGCAACGACAATTCCGTATTAACGTCTACAACAGAAATTACCAAGTTATTGCATTATTTCTGTGTCTTGTTGTGTATAAATATGTGATTCTTCAGATTTTGTTTTAGTCTTTGCCTGATGAAGAGACCTGAGTAGTCTCGAAAGCTTGCAATTTGTTACCATCTTTTCAGTTAGCCATTAAAAGGTATCAACCACTGAGGACTCTCAACTCTAAATATTTTTCTATCTACTGGCTAACACGGTACAAAGATATACATCTTTTGTGTGTTGGGCTAAAATTATTTTTGTAATTGGGTGTCAGTAATAATTTTGCACCACTTGGTTTTTACAGGCTCTTTTATTCCCTGCAAAATTCAACGTTGGTGTGGTCTGCGGTCATAAATCAACTGAGAAGCGATCTGAAAAAGCCAGATAAGAGAGCTAAAACTTCCCCTTCAGACCAATGTAACTGAATGATTCTCAGTTAACTCATTCTGCAGCCAGCAATAATCAGTGCAACACGGAGGCTATAGAAGGCAAACTGTGCTAAATATTTAATGACACCCAATTGTAAAAATAATTCTTAACCCCAATTACATGCATATAAATTAAAAAAAAATGTTTTTAATATTGGACAACCCCTTTAAATAGACTGGAGGATGGAGTCTAACTGGCATTGAGCTATGGGGAAAAACATGCAAATTTGCTATCTAGTGGTAGTATCTATGCCTGTAAGTCCATGTCAGACCTTAATCATCTTGCAAAGCTTGTTAGGTTATGTTCCCACCAGGTTTTAACGCCTCTATTAACACACACGTCAGGTAAAACACCCAAAGTTATGTTAAATGGAGACTCTGACCAACGCCAATCTGTGGCATCCATCACACATTGACTGCCAAGTAAAAAACAATAAAAATGTATTTAACAGAAACATATTTTTTTGCTGGATCCTGTGCGATGGGAAAGCACAGACTACTATGAAATTCCATATGTATATGTATGCTATATGTACACCATGTAGATAAATAAAAAAAATCTATATACGGTATGTACATATATATATTCTTTCATATATATATATATATATATATATATATATATATACACACACACAGTTGTGCCCAAAAGTTTACATACCCCGGCAGAATTTTTGCTTTCTTGGCCTTTTTTCAGAGAATATGAATGATAACACCAAAACTTTTTCTCCACTCATGGTTAGTGGTTGGGTGAAGCCATTTATTGTCAAACTACAGTGTTTTCTCTTTTTAAATCATGATGACAACCCAAAACATCCAAGTGACCCTGATCAAAAGTTCACATACCCCATTTCTTAATACAGTGTATTGCCCCCTCTAACATCAGTGACAGTTTGAAGTCTTTTGTGGTAGTTGTGGATGAGGTTCTTTATTTTCTCAGATGGTAAAGCTGCCCACTCTTCTTGGCAAAAAGCCTCCAGTTCCTGTAAATTCCTGGGCTGTCTAGCATGAACTGTGCACTTGTGATCTCCCCAGAGTGGCTCAATGATATTGAGGTCAGGAGACTGAGATGGCCACTCCAGAACCTTCACTTTGTTCTGCTGTAGCCAGTGACAGGTCGAGTTTTCATAGCGTACATGCTAACTGTAGCATCTCCTGATGAAGTTCTAAACGAAACGTGCGTTGGGGCGACAGGAAGCATTGTGATTGATACCTCTTTTGCCAGTAAGCATTATAGCCTTTACAAGTGTCCATACTATGATCCATCACTTGGTTTTCGTATATGGTCTGGACTATTCCAGTATAGATTCCTTTATTGTTGGCCACTATTTTGAATGATTCAATCAGTCTCTATGTGTTAGGCACCATGGTTTAAGGCATTCTATATATTGGTATTGTGTGGACCTTATTGGCACCTATTCATTTGCTATTCCTTGGCTGGCTTTTATATAATTTTGGGACTTAATTGCCCTTTTATAAATTACATTCATTTGTCAGTCACTTTGCTCCCCTGTTGTGTGGAGTTGTCTCTGTGTTTTAAATAGGTGTTTTAATTCCTTCATTAAAATTTATTTTTTCATTAATTTTTGGAATATACTCTGAGTTTTTTTGGCTCTGTTATTTTGTGATGTCATGCTAACTGTAGGTCATGTGTGAACATAGCCTTATAGGTTTGGACATGGTTTTACAGGAGTGCCACCAATACAAGGAGGGAGCGAATGTCCATCTTGGATTGTCATGGACGATACAACTTTAGTCCTCGTAGTGCCAGCCCTGTTGGTCAGACGGTCATGGACGCTATAACTTCATTCCATGTTGTGCCAAGCTTAGTGGTCGGACAGTCATGAATGCAATAACTTCATTCCATGTTGTGCCAGGCCTGGTGGTTGGACAGTCATTGACGCTATAACTTCAGGTTCACGTTGTGCCAGGCCTGGTGGCCGGACAGTTATGAACAATATAACTTCAGTCCGAGTTGTGCCAGGCCTGGTGGTCGGACAGTTATGAACTCTATAACTTCATTCCACGTTGCGCCAGGCCAGGTGGTCAAACAGTTATGGATGCTATAACTTCATTCGATGTGCCAATCCTGGTGGTTGGATAGTCATTGACGCTATAACTTCAAGTTCATGTTGTGCTAGGCCTGGTGGTCGGACAGTTATGGACGATATAACTTCAGTCCAAGTTTTGCCAGGCCTGGTGGTCGGACAGTTATGGACGATATAACTTCAGTCCAAGTTTTGCCAGGCCTGGTGGTCGGACAGTTATGAACGCTATAACTTCATTCCACGTTGTGCCAGGCCAGGTGGTCAAACAGTTATGGATGCTATAACTTCATTCGATGTGCCAATCCTGGTGGCTGGATAGTCATTGACGCTATAACTTCAAGTTCATGTTGTGCTAGGCCTGGTGGTCGGACAGTTATGGACGATATAACTTCAGTCCAAGTTTTGCCAGGCCTGGTGGTCGGACAGTTATGGACGATATAACTTCAGTCCAAGTTTTGCCAGGCCTGGTGGTCGGACAGTTATGAACGCTATAACTTCATTCCACGTTGTGCCAGGCCAGGTGGTCAAACAGTTATGGATGCTATAACTTCATTCGATGTGCCAATCCTGGTGGTTGGACAGTCATTGACGCTATAACTTCAAGTTCACGTTGTGCTAGGCCTGGTGGTCGGACAGTTATGGCCGATATAACTTCAGTCCAAGTTTTGCCAGGCCTAGTGGTCGGACAGTTATGAACGCTATAACTTCATTCCACGTTGTGCCAGGCCAGGTGGTCAAACAGTTATGGATGCTATAACTTCATTCGATGTGCCAATCCTGGTGGTTGGACAGTCATTGACGCTATAACTTCAAGTTCACGTTGTGCTAGGCCTGGTGGTCGGACAGTTATGGCCGATATAACTTCAGTCCAAGTTTTGCCAGGCCTGGTGGTCGGACAGTTATGGACGCTATAACTTTATTCCACGTTGTGCCAGGCCAGGTGGTCAAACAGTTATGGATGCTATAACTTCATTCGATGTGCCAATCCTGGTGGTTGGATAGTCATTGACGCTATAACTTCAGGATCACGTTGTGCCAGGCCTGGTGGTCGGACAGTTATGGACGATATAACTTCAGTCCAAGTTTTGCCAGGCCTGGTGGTCGGACAGTTATGGACGCTATAACTTTATTCCACGTTGTGACAGGCCTGGTGGTCGGACAGTTATGGATAATATAACTTCAGTCCAAGTTGTGCCAGGCCTGGTGGTCGGACAGTTATGAACGCTATAACTTCATTCCATGTTGTGCCAGGCCAGGTGATCAGACAGTTATGGATGCTATAACTTCATTCAATTTTGTGCCAAGCCTGGTGGTCGGACAGTCATTGACGCTATAACTTCAAGTTCACGTTGTGCTAGGCCTGGTGGTCAGACAGTTATGGACGCTATAACTTCAGGAACACGTTGTGCCAGGCCTGGTGGTCAGACAGTTATGGACACTATAACTTCATTCAATGTTGTGCCAAGCCTGGTGGTCGGACAGTCATGGACGCTATAACTTCATTCCACATTGTGCCAGGCCTGGTGGTTGGTCAGTCATTGACGCTATAACTTCATTCCACGTTGTGCCAGGGCTGGAGGTCAGACAGTCATGGACGCTATAACTTCATTCCATGTTGTGCCAGGCCTGGTGGTCGGACAGTAATTGACACTATAACTTCATTCCATGTTGTGCCAGGGCTGGTGGAGAATTGAGAGGCCTCCAGACACATCCGATGGCCGGCCAGTGAGTTTGGTCAACTTTGATCTAATATGCAAAGGGGACCTCAAATCCCAAACCAAAGGGAAAAAACACAGATCTTCTCCAGACATGACACAATTATGGTCTGTGAGTTTAAGTGATGTTGTCTAGTATCATAGCTGATCATAAGATGGGCTAAAGGGGGACTTGCAATGGCCTTTGCCACCCCATTCCCTCTTTGTAACAACCCATTCTAAATATTCTTCTTGGTGGAACATCAAGAAAAAAGGATTGCTGGTAATAATGGTGGAGGTATATTTAGTATTTAACATATGATAAGTCTATATGATATTTATCAAAAAAATCCACCACCATACAGCTGGACTAAACTAACATCACGTGAACAGTCGGAAAAAAGAACTAGAAAAAAACAAAAGAAGAAACCGACCAAATTCCACATAAATTAACTTTCATTATAATCCAGGTAATAAACAATGGAAAATACCAATGGATAAAAATACATAGAATTAAAAAATCAATTTTTTAGCCTGTGGCAATATATGAAGTTTACTGTATAATAATAATAGTTTGTGTACAAATCCTTTTTCTTGGGGTTGCGTCCCTATGTGTATCTTACAATGATTTTTTAATTATATGTATTTTTATACATTGATATTTTCCATTGTTTATTGCCTGGATTATAATAAAAGTTAATTTATGTGGAATTTGGTCGGTTTCTTCTTTTGTTTTTTTGGTGGAACATCACAAACTGATAGTTGTATCATTTAGGCACTGGTAGCAGTGATACTTGCGTATTATGTGGTGCTGTTTTGGCGCTATGTAGGGGTATTATGTGTGCAGCACATTCTGTAATATTTACAAGTGTATAATAATTTTATTTATGCACGGTATGGCACTATTACGTGGCACGAAACATTGTAGGGGTACCTATTCTTTTCTTTCGCAAACCCAGATTTGTCTGCAGAAGCGCCCTTTTCGAGTTAGAGATTAACCTGGTCCTGACAGCAGGGGTGCGTGTAGTCTATTTACTTCTATCTTGGGCAAATGGTTACATAAGTTGGAGTTAGGAAAAGACAAGGATAAAACATACACCTGCCATGAAAAGGGTGTAGTCCTATGTGTATAATGTGGTCATTACCCTCTATGGGCATGTACATTCTCTTTAATGATCACCAATCACTTGACATAAATAGTTTTTTTTTTTTAACCTGGTTTAAAAGCCGCTGTTTTCCTGAATCCGGTGTCATTTTTCTTTTGTTCCTGCGCCTCTCCGTTCCTGAAATAAAGCCTCCTTTTTACTGTATGCAAATGTAGCTTAGTTATCTAACTGGGAGTGGTCCTCAAGAAGAGAAGAATGGAGGACACGCCCACTTAGCCAACAAGACTAGATTTACATACAGGGAACAGAGCGCCCTATGTCAGGAATGCAGAGGCGCAGAAACAAAAGAAAAACAGCGCCATATTCAGGAGAACAGTGGCATTTACAGCAGGTTAAAAAAATGTATATATTCATGGCAAGCGAAAAATCCTTTAAGTCTCCCATTGATAGTGCGGCCTGGCAGATAAATGCCACCCATGAAGCATTCTGTCAGTGTCATACAGTCGAGCTTTGAACAACCACATAGCTCCTTTATATCTGATCCCAAGACGGCACGCTCACCTGAGCTTCAGGGCGTTGTCACTGAAATACCTGGCCGCTCGCCCTCAGCACCAGAACTAATGAATGGAATATTTGAGCAGCTATAATCACCCATAGGGTGTCATTAACATTCCAATGTAAATGACTCCTTTTATTTTTTAATGACAGTTGTCATCTAATTAGGTCCCGGATGATGCTATACATCAGCACATAGTGAAATTGTAAAAACAGAGACCAGTGCTGAACCATAGAGCTCTTAAGGACTTGAGAACTGATAAATTGGGACACATGTCCATAACATCCAGTATTGGCTCGACATTTGTATACAGATCTCCCCCTTCCCCTACAGTGCTTTTCCTATTACACGGATTCAGGCAAAAGTTTATCAATTTCGTTGATTGAAAAATTTTAATTGTGGTCTCATGAGGGTAACTCCTATCTACATGTACAATAAGAGGCCCCCTCTATCATCCAGAATGGGGAGCTGCTGTGTATGAGATGTTCTTGTTCTGGAGGACTCAATTCGTCCTTGTATTAAAAAGACGGCTATTAATCTAAATTGCCACCATGTATTACCACAATTTACCTGTAGTGGCCACTGCAGGAAAAATACCTTGCTGACCAGGTGCAGAATCTGGTGCGCTCAGTTGATCGCTTCCAATCATGCACTATGAAAGGGGTCACCGATACCTATTAGGTACTGCCCCTTTAATAGCCAGAATGGGGAGCCACATGTGCAAACATTGCCTCTTTCTGGTTTACTCGAGCCCCTCTTCATTAAAAGGGTATCCAGTATCTGAACAGTTGTGATGTAATACCACATTTCACCTGTAGTGGCCACTGCAAGGAACATACCTGGTCTGGAACGATCAGCTGATTGCCTCAGAGGATGCATTATGAAAGGGGCTGTCCCAAGAAGACATCCTTTTGGTGTCTATATGTCCTATTAGGACCTCTACTACCCTCTATCAACCTGAATTTGGGGCCGCTTTGTATGGGCTTTTAATCTTCTGGCAAACTCGAATCGTCTTTGTATTACAAGGAGGCCAAGTAATCTGAATGCCTGACATGTAATACCACATTTTCCCTGTAGAGGCCACTGCAGAGAAAATGCATGGCTGGCCAAGAGCAGGATCTGGGGCGATCAGCGGATCACCCTGGAAGATGTGATGTATTATGGAAGGGGATGTCTCTGATGAGATGACCCCTTTAAGGCTACAGGAATCTCAAGATTATGGCAACTCACACAGGACAAAATGTCACCATTCAGACGTAACCCAAGTGCTGTCTGTTTTCTCTGCATGTATGTAATTATGTGTTCTCCAGCCTAATGACACACTAGTAATGGGAGAGGACCAGTCAGGAAGGAATGTGGCCATTTAAATGTCAACCATTCTTTAACATTCATTAATTTACATTAATGTCATTACTGAGCTGATTACGGTAATCAACAGACGTGAGTACAAGGTTTATAATTCCCAAATGTACCCGGCCGCCATGCTCACTTTCACTGGCATAAACCTGCTGTTCACTGGAATTCAATGTCTCCATAGGAAAAAAAAAAGATGCTCCAGTGATGGCTTATCTGGCCAAATGCAGCCTTACAACGCCCATATTATCCTGCCTTACAGTGCCAGAATAATACCGCCACACACAGCTAAATAGTATAATACTATAATGCTTCACAGTGCCAGAATAATACCGCCACACACAGCTAAATAGTATAATACTATAATGCTTCACAGTGCCAGAATAATACCACCACTCACAGCTAAATAGTATAATACTATAATGCTTCACAGTGCCAGAATAATACCACCACACACAGCTAAATAGTATAATACTATAATGCTTCACAGTGCCAAAATAATACCGCCACACACAGCTAAATAGTATAATACTATAATGCTTCACAGTGCCAAAATAATACCGCCACACACAGCTAAATAGTATAATACTATAATGCTTCACAGTGCCAGAATAATACCGCCACACACAGCTAAATAGTATAATACTGTAATGCTTCACAGTGCCAAAATAATACCGCCACACACAGCTAAATAGTATAATACTATAATGCTTCACAGTGCCAGAATAATACCACCACACACTGCTAAATAGTATAATACTGTAATGCTTCACAGTGCCAGAATAATACCACCACACACAGCTAAATAGTATAATACTTAATGCTTCAACAGTGCCAGAATAATACCCACCAAATCAAGCTAAATAGTATAAACATAATGCTCACATGCCAGAATAATACCGCCACACACAGCTAAAGTAAAAATAATAAGCTCACAGTGCCAGAATAATAACCGCCACTCAGCTAAATATAAAATACTAATGCTTCACAGTGCCAAATAATACTCCACCACACACGCTAAATAGTATAATACTATAATGCTTCACAGTGCCAAATAATACCGCCACACACAGCTAAATAGTATAATATATAATGCTTCACAGTGCAAAAAATACCGCCACACACGCTAAATAGTAAATACTATAATGCTTCACAGTGCCAAAATAATACCCCACACACAGCTAAATAGTATAATACTATAATGCTTCACATTGCCAGAATAAACCGCCCACACGCAAATATATAATACTATAATGCTCACATGCCAAAATAATACAACCACACAAGCTAAATAGTATAATATATAATGCTTCACAGTGCCAATAATACCGCCAACACAGCTAATAGATAAATTAATCTTCACAGTGCCAAAATAATACCACACACACAGCTAAATAGTATAATACTATAATGCTTCACAGTGCCAGAATAATACCCCACACCAGCTAAATAGTATAATATTATAATGCTTCACAGTGCCAGAATAATACCGCCACCACAGCTAAATAGTATAATACTTAATGCTTCACAGTGCCGAATAATACCGCCACACACAGTAAATAGTATAATATATAAGCTTCACATGCCAAATAATACCCCACACACAGCAAATAGTAAATACTATAATGCTCACAGTGCCAGAATAATACCGCCACACAGCTAAATAGTATAATACTTAATGCTTCACAGTGCCAGAATAATACCACCACACACGCTAAATAGTATAATACTTAATGCTTCACAGTGCCAAAATAATACCGCACACACAGCTAAATATATAATACTATAATGCTCACAGTGCAGAATAATACGCACACACAGCTAAATAGATAATACTTAATGCTTCACAGTGCCAAAATAATACCCCACACACAAAAGTATAATATTAATGCTTCACAGTGCCAGATAATACCGCCACACACAGCTAAATAGTATAATATTAATGCTTCACATGCCAAAATAATACCCCACACACAGCTAAATAGTATAATACTAATGCTTCCAGTGCCAGAGCAAAATGTATAATACTATAATGCTTCACAGTGCCAAATAATACCCCACACCAGCAAATAGTAAAATTTAATGCTTCACATGCCAAATAATACACCACACACAGCAAATAGTATAATACTATAATGCTCACAGTGCCAGAATAATACCGCCACACACAGCTAAATAGTATAATACTTAATGCTTCACAGTGCAAAAATACCCACCACACTAATAGTAAATACTATAATGCTTCACAGTGCCAGAATAAACCGCCACAACAGTAAATAGTATAATATATAATGCTTCACAGTGCAAATATACCACCACACACAGCTAAATAGTATAATATATAATGCTTCACAGTGCCAGAATAATACCCCACACACAGCTAAATAGTATAATACTTAATGCTTCACAGTGCCAAAATAATACCCCACACACAGCTAAATAGTATAATACTATAATGCTCACAGTGCCAAAATAATACCGCCACACACGCTAAATAGTATAATACTGTAATGCTTCACATGCCAGAATAATACGCCACACAGCTAAATAGTATAATACTGTAAGCTTCACAGTGCCCAAATAATACCGCCACACACAGCTAAATATATAATACTGTAATGCTTCACAGTGCCAAATAATACCGCACACAAGCTAATAGTATAATACGTAATCTCACAGTGCAGAATAATACCGCCACACACGCAAATATATAATACTGTAATGCTTCACATGCCAAAATAATACCCCACACACAGCTAAATAGTTAATACTGTAATGCTCACAGTGCCAAATAATACCGCCACAACAGCTAAATAGTATAATACTATAATGCTTCACAGTGCCAGAATAATACCGCCACACACAGCTAATATATAATACTATAATGCTTCACAGTCCAGAATATACCCCACACACAGTAAAATTAATACTATAATGCTTCACAGTGCAAATAATACGCCACACACAGCTAAATAGTATAATACGTAATGCTCACGTGCAGAATAATACCGCCACACACGCTAAATAGTAAATACTTAATGTTCACAGTGCAGAATAATACCCCACCTAAATATTCTATGTTCCGTGCCAATAATCCACAACTAATATATAATATATCTCACATGCAATATACCCACACCCTAGTAATACTATGCTCCGTGCAAATACGCCAACAATAGAAACTAATCTCACAGTGCAGATATACCCCACACTAAATTAATAATCTCACAGTGCATATCCAAAGTATGTTAATTACTAATGCCAATAACCACACACATAAATATATGCTCAGTGCAAATACCAACGTATGTATAATATATGCTTACGTGCAAAATCCCCAATTAAATGTATAATTGCTTCACATCAATAATCCCACACACTAAGTATAATTTAATTTACTGCATAATACCCACGCAATAAATATAACTTCACGTGCAATATACCACCACGCTAATGTTATATAGTCAAGTGCAAAATCCCAAGTATAAAGCTAATAATAATCCCCAACAGCTAATGTAAAACAAGCTTCACGCAGAAAACCACAACGCAATGTATATAGCTCCAGTCAAAACCACACAGCAATTATATATAATCTAATCCAATAACCCCACAGCTATGTAATATAATGCTCCATGCAATACCCCGCTATTAAAACTAATCTCTCCAATAATCGCCCACAGCAAGAATACTAACTCCGTGCAAAATCCCCACACACCTAAATTATACTATGTCCGTGCAATAATCCCCACCCTATAAATATGTTCACATGCCGAAAACCAACCGCAATAGTAACTTATGCTTCACATCCAATAATACCACACCGCTAAGATAATATATGTTCACGTGCAATAAACCGCCACCCGCTATTTATATATGCTCACAGGAATATCCACCAACCGCAATAGATATAATTTACGTGCCAAAATGTAATATAGTCAGCAACCCACGCATGAATTCTTCACGTGCAAATACCCACAAAAACCACACACGCTAAATAGTATAAACGTATGCTTCACAGTGCCAATAATACGCACCACAGCTAAATAGTATAATACTTAAGCTTCACAGTGCCAAATATACGCCACCACAGCTAAATAGTATAATATATAATGCTTACAGTCAGATATACCGCCACACACAGCTAAATAGTATATATTAATGCTTCACAGTGCAATAATACCGCCAACACAGCTAAATAGTATAATACTTAAGCTCACAGTGCAATAATACGCACCCGCTAAATAGTTATATTATGCTTCACAGTGCAAAAATACCCACAGTAAATAGTATATATTATGCTTCACAGTGCCAAAAATACCCCACACACGCTAAATATAATATTATGTTCACAGTGCAATATACCACCACAGCTAATGTATAATACTGAATGCTCACAGTGCCAAATATACGCCACACACAGCTAATAGTATATATATAATGCTTCACAGTGCCAGATAATACCCACAAGTAAATTATAATACATGCTCACAGTGCAGAATATACCCACCACGTAAATAGTATAATACTTATGCTTCACAGTGCAATAATACCGCCACACAAGTAATTAAATCTAAGTTCACAGTGCAAATAATACCCACACGCTAAATAGTATAACGAATGCTTCACAGTGCCAATATCACCACACAGCTAATGTATAATACTGTAAGTTCACAGTGCCAATAAACCGCAACACAGCTAAATAGTATAATATGTAATGCTTCACGTGCAATATACCCACACAAGCTAAATAGTATAATACTTAATGCTTCACAGTGCCAAAATAATACCGCCACACACAGCTAAATAGTATAATACTATAATGCTTCACAGTGCCAAATAATACCGCCACACACAGCTAAATAGTATAATATTAATGCTTCACAGTGCCAAATAATACCGCCACACACAGCTAAATAGTATAATATATAATGCTTCACAGTGCCAGAATAATACCGCCACACACAGCTAAATAGTATAATACTGAATGCTTCACAGTGCCAGAATAATACCGCCACACAAAGCTAAATAGTATAATACTTAATGCTTCACAGTGCCAGAATAATACCGCCACACACAGCTAAATAGTATAATACTGCAATGCTTCACAGTGCCAGAATAATACCGCCACTCACAGCTAAATAGTATAATACTGTAATGCTTCACAGTGCCAAAATTATACCGCCACACACAGCTAAATAGTATAATACTGTAATGTTTCACAGTGCCAGAATAATACCGCCACACACAGCTAAATAGTATAATACTGCAATGCTTCACAGTGCCAGAATAATACCACCACTCACAGCTAAATAGTATAATACTGTAATGTTTCACATGGCCAGAATAATACCGCCACACACAGCTAAATAGTATAATACTGTAATGCTTCACAGTGCCAAAATAATACCGCCACACAAAGCTAAATAGTATAATACTGTAATGCTTCACAGTGCCAAAATAATACCGCCACACAAAGCTAAATAGTATAATACTGTAATGCTTTACACTGCCAGAATAATACCATCATACACAGCTAAATAGTGCCATATTATACTGCTTCACAGTGCAAAATAATACCGCCATACACAGCTAAATAGGATAATACTGTAATGCTTCACTGTGCAAAATAATACCGCCATACACAGCTAAATGGTGCCATATTATACTGCTTCACAGTGCAAAATAATACCGCCATACACAACTAAATAGTGCTGCATTGTACTGCTTCACAGTGGCAAAACAATACCACCACACAAAGCTAAATAGTAAATTTTTTAATATTTACATGCTAAATAATACCACTACACACAGCTAAATAGTGCCAATGTAATACTGCTTCACAGTGCCAAAGTAATACCGCCATACACAGCTAAATAGTGCCAATGTAATACTGCTTTACAATGCCAATATAAGACCACCATATTATATTGCTTCACATTGCTAATATAAGACCGCCATATACAGCTAAGTAGTGCCATATTATAATATTATAATGGTTTATAGTGCCAAAATAATACCTACATACAGAGCTAAATAGCACCATATTATAGTGCTCCAGTGCCAAAATAATACCGCCATACACATAGCACCAAAATATACTGCCTTACAGTGGCAAAATAATATTGCCATACACATCTACAGTGCCTTGCGAAATTATTCAGCCCCCTGGAACTTTTCAGCCTTTTCCCACATATCATGCTTCAAACATAAAGATACCAAATGTTATGTTTTTGGTGAAGAATCAACAACAAGTGGGACACAATTGTGAAGTTGAAGAAATTTATTGGTTATTTTAAATTTTTGTGGAAAAAAAAACTGAAAAGTGGGGCGTGCAATATTATTCGGCCCCTTTAACTTAATACTTTGTTGCGCCACCTTTTGCTGCGATTACAGCTGCAAGTCTCTTGGGGTATGTCTCTATTCAGTTTTGTACATCGAGAGACTGAAATTCTTGCCCATTCTTCCCTGGCAAACAGCTTGAGCTCAGTGAGGTTGGATGGAGATCGTTTGTGAACAGCAGTTTTCAGCTCTTTCCACAGATTCTCGATTGGATTCAGGTCTGGACTTTGACTTGGCCATTCTAACACCTGGATACGTTTATTTATGAACCATTCATTGTAGATTTTGCTTTATGTTTGGGATCATTGTCTTGTTGGAAGACAAATCTCCGTCCCAGTCTCAGGTCTTTTTCAGACTCCAACAGGTTTTCTTCAAGAATGGTCCTGTATTTGGCTCCATCCATCTTCCCATCAATTTTAACCCTGTCCCTGCTGAAGAAAAGCAGGCCCAAACCATGATGCTGCCACCACCATGTTTGACAGCGGGGATGGTGTGTTCAGGGTGATGAGCTGTGCTGCCTTTACGCTAAACATATATTTGGCATTGTTGCCAAAAAGTTTGATTTTGCTTCATCTGACCAGAGCACCTTCTTCCACATGTTTGGTGTGTCTCCCAGGTGGCTTGTTGCAAACTTTAAATTACACTTTTTATGGATATCTTTGAGAAATGGCTTTCTTCTTGCCACTCTTCCATAAAGGCCAGATTAGTGCAGTGTACGACTGATTGTTGTCCTTTGGACAGACTGTCCCACCTCAGATGTAGATCTCTGTAGTTCATCCAGAGTGATCATGGGCCTCTTGGCTGCATCTCTGATCAGTCTTCTCCTTGTTTGAGATGAAAGTTTAGAGGGACGGCCGGGTCTGGTAGATTTGCAGTGGTATGATACTCCTTCCATTTCATATGATCGCTTGCACAGTGCTCCTTGGGATGTTTAAAGTTTTGGAAATCATTTTGTATCCAAATCCGGCTTTAAACTTCTCCACAACAGTATCACGGACCTGCCTGTTGTGTTCCTTGGTCTTCATGATGCTCTCTGTGCTTCAAACAGAGCCCTGAGACTATCACAGAGCAGGTTCATTTATACAGAGACTTGATTACACACAGGTGGATTATATTTATCATCAGTGTCATTTAGGACAACATTGGATCATTCACAGATCCACAGTGAACTTCTGGAGTGAGTTTCCTGCACTGAAAGTAAAGGGACCGAATAATTTTGCACGCCCCACTTTTCAGTTTTGTATTTCCACAAAAATTTAAAATAACCAATAAATTTTGTTCAACTTCACAATTGTGTCCCACTTGTTGTTGATTCTTCACCAAAAATTTACATTTGGTATCTTTATGTTTGAAGCATGATATGTGGGAAAAGGTTGAAAAGTTCCAGGGGCCGAATACTTTCACAAGGCACTGTAAATAACACCATATTATATTGCATCACAATGTCAAAATAATACCGCTATACACATCTAAATAGTACCATGTTATACTGTCTTATAGCACCAAAATTATAAAGGCATACAAAACTAAACAGTATATTGTCACCTCAAAGTTCCAAAATATTACCACCATACAAAGTTAAATATTACCATATTATACCGCCTTATATTGCCAAAATAATAAAAGCATAGAGCGCCACATAGTAGCATATTATATCCCCTGAAATTGCCGAAATAATATCACTATACAGAGCTAAATAGTACATTTTACCATCTTACAGTTCCAAACTAATACTGCCTCACAAAATAGTACCGTATTAAACTGCCATACAGTTTAATAAATTATGCCACGATAATTCTACCCCATAGTTCCAAAATAATATCACCATACAGAGCTAAAGAGCATCATGTTATACTGCATTACAGTGCTAACATAATGCTGCCATACAGCGCTAAAGAGCACCATGTTATACTGCATTATAGTGCTAACCTAATGCTGTCATACAGTGCTGAATAGTAATATCGCACCATGCTCCCATAAACTTGTTTTTGTACTATGTATGGCTCTGTAATAGTGTTATGTATGCACCATATGGCAGTACTATGTAGTCACCAGATAAACGAGTAATTTAATATGTTTATAGGAGCACTGTGCGATATTACCATTCAGCACTGTATGGCAGCATTATGAAGCTTAAACTTGAGAACTGAATAATATTGTTACTTTTGTTAGCAATGCAGTGCTATGGGCCCATAGTGTCAGCGTGAGACAAGCTGCTCAGGAGGAGTCGGCTGCACAGTATGTGGTGCCATATACACGAAGACGATGCCATCAGATGTCGTTACCATATGTCCTTGCTTGACACAATATCCGCTCTTCAAAACACAAATGGAAGATGGAGGCTTATAAGGCAGCTGGGAATGAGGCTATGACTGCGGCGGAGCGAGGGGTGGGAGGACACTTCATGGTGGAAAACTTCGGGACATTCGCTTCCATTCTATAAGAAGAGAGAATAGTAATGTGAATACTGAGTAATCACAGAAAAAAAGCCGCCATAGTGAGAAGCAAGAGTCCTAGAGTCCTCGGGGCCCCCAGAGAGCTAGCGGACAGAGGTGGGGTGGACTCAGAGGAACTCTGGAAGAATAATCAAACTTTTCAGGAAAGCAGATTCCAGATTAAAGGAATAAAACGTCACCTGGATAATGGGAGTCTGCACCACGACTCCGCCAACGATCTTGGTCTCGTATGCGGTTTGTGTCTTTTTCTCCTGGGATCCAGATCCAGTAGACCCTATTTCAGATGTCTGAGCCGATCCTGGTCTCGGTACCTGTAGAAGAACAACTTAGATGAACTGGACAAAAAAAAATGAGTTGTGCTTTGACTACCAGATCGGCAGCACAATACGTGCCAGGACAGGTTGTTACATCTCATCTCAAATTTTTTGGGGCTACATAAACATTTTATAGAAAACTTGAATAATATCTGAATATGGGGTCTGAGGGGTGGGCCAATTTCAGAGGCAGGAAAACTGTACGTGCGCACGGTGTCTTATAGATGGTGGCGTACCAGCATAGCAGTAGAAGACGCCTTGTTCCACATGGAATTCACCTGATAAAGGTTGCGTGTTCCAGGAAGAATCCGCCTGAAAAAGATGTCGTGTTCCATGTGAAATCTGCTGGAAAAAGACGCCTTGTTCCACACGGAATTTGCCTGAAAAAGACGCTGTGTTCCTCATGGAATCAACTGAAAAAGACCATGGTTCCATGGAGAATTCACCTGAAAAAGACCACGGTTCCATGGAGAATTCACCTGAAAAAGACCACGGTTCCATGGAGAATCCACCTGAAAAAGACCACGGTTCCATGGAGAATCCACCTGAAAAAGACCACGGTTCCATGGAGAAGCCACCTGAAAAAGACATCTTGTTCCAGCAGAATAAATCTGAAAAACGCTCTGCGTTCCAGGCAGAATCCACCTGAAAAAGACGTCATGTTCCAGGCAGAATCCTACTGAAAAAGACATCTTGTTCCAGTGGAATAAATCTGACAAACGCTCTTTTTCGAGGCAGATTCCACCTGAAAAAGACCACGGTTCCATGGAGAATCCACCTGAAAAAGACGTCATGTTCCTGGCAGAATCCACCTGAAAAAGACGCCTTGTTCCAGGCAGAGTCTGCTGGAAAAAGATGCTGTGTTCCATGCGGAATCCGCTGGAAAATGATGCCTTGTTGCACACGGAATCCACCTGAAGAAGACGTCTTGTTCCAGGCAGAATCCTCCAGAAAAAGACACGTTCCACATGGAATCCTGCTTAAAAAAAGACGTTGTGTTCCAAGCGGAGACCACCTGATAAAGGCAGCGTATTCAGGAAGAATCATTTCCAAAATGGGAATTATGGGACTAATGCTTTTTTTTTAAATACTATAAAAACCGCCCTATCCAAGGGTCAACATCACCAGGTTCTGTCCAGATAGCCCTTCATGTGGATAGGCCTTGTCTTATCAGATGGAGCAGATTCTATAGGATTCACTTGTGCAGGCTCGGACTGGCCCACAGGAGAATCCTCCGGTAGGCCCCCAGTGAAGGACGGCTAATGAGTGGTGCTATTACACTTGTTTCACAATTTTCAGAAAAAGTTCATGCATTAAACAATCTAGCCAAATGAATACTATATGGAAGCAAAAATAAATTTGTGACTAGAGTCCGGATATTTTTGCATGTAGCTGAACAGTCAGCCCCAAGAATCAATGTTACTGGTGGGCCTTAGGCAATCCTGCCCACTTGTATCGTGTACAAAACAACAGCCAGAGAATGTCCCTGGGGTGAAAAGTTCCTATACCCGCTCGCATTGTTAGAAACCTAGGAGTGACTTTGCCTTTGGCGCACCGGGTGCTTCTTCACCACCATTTAGACAAAAGAAGTGTTAATCATGTATACGGCTGGCCTCCTACGCCAGACAGCGGCAGTTACACAATCCTGGAGCGCGGCCCATTTCTCACAGTATCATTAGCCCTATCGAGTGTAGTGCGGAGAGGACCACATGCCCTGCAGCTTGTCTGATTCTCTACGGATTCAGATCAAAGCCCCCATTTTATCCCTCTGCTTTCCCCGTCGTACGTTTGCACCAGGTGTGCTGTACGTGGGCTGACAGAAGACTATATCAGAGAATATCAGAGCTGACCTTACTTCTAATATCTAAGCTGCCTCGGCCTAGTGTGTGTACCTGAATGGAGAGAAAAGGGGAACGCAGCTTATCTTCACTTAGAACGATAGGATCGGGCATGTTCAAATCCAACTGCCTGATCGTTCTTTCCCTAACAAATGCCATTGGGTAATAGTCAGACACCATGTGTGCACATTTGAGCAAGGGTCAGTCTTATCAAAATTAGCAATAATCTAATATGTATGAGTTATTGAGGAGCACTTGTGGGGGCAAAGTACTGTATTGGGGTCATTGTGGGGGCATAATACTGTACTGGGGGCATCATGTGGTATTAGGTTCACTGTGGAAGCCACATACTGTATTGGGGGAACTGTGGGGGGCATCATATTGTATTGGAGGAACAATATAGTATTTGGGGCTCTGTAACAACCATATACTGTATTGGGGGCATCATACTGTATTTGGGCACCATATAGTATTGGGGGCTCTGTGACAGGCGCATAGTGTATTAGTTGCACTGTGGGAGCATAATAAACTATGAAGGGCCCTTAGGGGTATAGTTTATCGAGGGGAGACTGTGGGGCACCACAATACATTCACAATGGTGGCGTCATACTGTATTGGGTGGCATTGTGGCAGTCTTATACTGTATTTGAGGCAGTGTGGAGACATCATATTTTACTGGGGGGAACTGTCACAACCTCATTCTGTATTAAGGGACACGGTGAGGGCATCATACTGTATTGCAGGGCACAATGGAAGTTTCATACTGTATTGGGGCACTGTGGGGGCATCACACTGTATTGGGGGGAATGGGGGCATCACACTATATTGGAAGCACAATGGCGCCCTTATACTGTCTTGGCGGACACTGTGGGGGCTGCATACTATGTTACAAAACAATGTGAGTGAATCATACTGTATTGTGGTGCACAATGAAAGTTTCATGCTGTATTAGCAAGCACTGTAGAGGCATCATTGAGTCTTCATACTGCATTGGGAGGCATCATACTGTGTGGGGGGCATCATTAAGCCTTGATACTCCATAGAAAGGCATCACACTGTGTGGGGGACATCATTGAGCCGTCATGCACAATAGGGAGGCATCATACTGTGTAGGGGCATCACTGAGTCATGATACTCCATGGGTAGGCATCATACTGTGTGAGGTGCATCATTGAGACGTCATGCTCAATAGGGAGGCATCATACTGTGTAGGGGCATCACTGAGTCGTCATGCTCAATAGGGAGGCATCATACTGTGTAGGGCATCACTGAGTCGTCATGCTCTATAGGGAGCATCCACTGTGTGGGGGCATCACTGAGCCGTCATGCTCAATAGGGAGGCATCATACTGTGTGGGGGGCATCATTGAGTCGTCATGCTCTATAGGGAGCAATCATACTGTGTGGGGGGCATCACTGAGTCGTCATGCTCCATAGGGAGCCATCATACTGTGTGGGGGCATCATTCAGTCTTCATGCTACATAGGGAGGCATCATACTGTGTGGGGGCATCACTGAGTCATGGTACTCCATAGGTAGCCATCATACTGTGTGGGGGGCATCACTGAGTCGTCATGCTCCATAGGGAGACAGCATACTGTGTGGGGGAATCATTCAGTCTTCATGCTACATAGGGAGGCATCATACTGTGTGGGGGCATCACTGAGTCATGATACTCCATAGGTAGGCATCATACTGTGTTGGGGGCATCATTGAGTCGTCATGCTCCATAGGGAGACAGCATACTGTGTGGGGGGCATCACTGAGTCGTCATGCTCCATAGGGAGCCATCATACTGTGTGGGGGGCATCAATGAGTTGTCATGATCCATAGGGAGGCATCATACTGTGTGGGGGGGCATCATTGAGTCGTCATGCTCCATAGGGAGCCATCATACTGTGTGGGGGGCATCACTGAGTCGTCATGCTCCATAGGGAGCCATAATACTGTGTGGGAGGCATCATTGAGATGTCATGCTCCATAGGGAGCCATCATACTGTGTGGGGTGCATCAATGAGACATCATGCTCCATAGGGAGGCATCATACTGTGTGGGGGCAATCATTGAGTCGTCATGCTCTTTAGGGAGGCATCATACTGTGTGGAAGGCATCACTGAGTCGTCATGCTCCATAGGGAGGCATCATACTGTGTGGGGGGCATCATTGAGTCGTCATGCTCTTTAGGGAGGCATCATACTGTGTGGGAGGCATCACTGAGTCGTCATGCTCCATAGGGAGGCATCATACTGTGTGGGGGGCATCACTGGGCAGTCATCCTGTTTCATACTGTGTGATACATGAACAATCATCAGTCTTCAGATTTTTGTAGTAACAGGTCCTGTGGGACCAGAAATAAGGCCCCGGTACAGTCCGTCCCCTGATCAGTATATTGGGGTACATGCAGTATATAATGACAGATACCGATTTTGTGTAATATCATCTGGTAACAGACATGAAGTATCACCAAAAAAAACTTATATTCATTGCTAACTTTTTACATTTTAGGTAGAAAATACCTCACTGCTTACATCATGCTGCCCTATTCGTCTATTAGTAGGATATTATAATCTATTCATATCATATGGGCTTTACGGTTAGTAAAGCGCAGTAAATAACATTCGTTACTGATGTCTGACCGTTTATTTTTGGCGTTCACTGAAGCAGAGCATGAACATGACAAAAACAGCATCTGGCGTGGGCAGAGCAGACATGGCGATACGGTTATGGGTGTTGTTGGAGGAAATGGTGCTCAATGGAGCAACGCAACCTCCATCTCTGTCATAAAACTGTTACCCACATACATTTGTTTTGACTGCCAGGTGTCTAAACCAGTCAAGATTTGGTGCATCATATAAAAGCTGACTATTTTTTTTATTTAGGGTAGATGATTATTCAAAACATCAGTATGGAGTGTGGGCACCAGGCGTAGAAATCCCCGCACTTACATGGCTTGTCTTCTATCAATGAGGTTTTTAATGGTTGCCTGAGTAATGTTCTGCCACACTGAATGCACCTCAACAAATCATCAAGATCCGCTGCTGGCAGCTCCCTTTTTAATCGCCGACCAATGACATCCCAGATGTGCTTGATGAGGGAGACAAGTCCGGAGACTCTGCAGGGCATGGTAGCACGTTTAAGCCACATAGGATGCTCACATACTATGAGCTACTGTTGAAAAATGGCTCATGAGAAACTTTGGAAAAACGGCCGTACCACTGGTTCCATGACCAAATCAATGTAACGCCGAGCTGTTAGTGAACCTGGAATAACGACTAGACGGTTCCGGCTACCGTATGTTATGCCACCATACAGGGCCGGCTCCAGGTTTTTGAGGGCCCAGGGCGAAAGAGTCTCAGTGAGCCCCACCTTTAACACATACCACGATTCATGATGCACAGATACAGCAGAGAAATATAGGTATAGTACAATGCCAGATTTCACTTCTTACATGAGGGATAGCTATTGTAAATTCTACAATACCATATGGCAGAGGGGGTTTATATATATATATAGACTATAATGGTACTGTTCAACGCAGTAATTTTTACCTGCATTTTCGGGTATGTACACACGCTGCGGATCCGCAGCAGAATAATAATAATAATCTTTATTTCTCATATAGAGCCAACATATTCCGCAGCGCTTTACAGTTTGACAGTTTCAAAACACAAGTCATAAGTAACAACATTAACAATAGAAAAATTGAAGCAAAATAAGCCGCCCCTGCTCGTGAGAGCTTACAATCTACAATGAGGTGGGGGAAATACAAAGTACAGGTGTTTATATACAATGGTGCATTTACAATGATGGTCCAGCCATCTTGAGGGAGTGAGGGATGGATGGAGATAGTGAATGGGCTACACACACACACTTACACATAGAATGACTTTGATTAGTGAATGTGATAGGCCACTCTGAACAAATGTGTTTTGAGGGAGCGCCTGAAACCATGCAAATTGTGGCTTGTCCTAATTTCTTGGGGTAGAGCATTCCAGAGGATTTGCGCAGCGCGGGAGAAGTCTTGGAGTCGGGAGTGGGAGGTACGGATTAGTGCAGAGGTTAGTCGAAAGTCGTTTGCAGAGCGCAGCAGTCGGTTAGGCCGATAGATAGAAATGAGGGAGGAGATGTAGGGGGCTGCTGCACTGTGGAGAGCTTGTGGGTGAGAACCAGTACTTTGAATTGGATCCTATAATGAATGGGCAGCCAGTGTAAGGACTGGTGAAGAGCGGACGCGTCCGAGTACCGATTAGCCAGATGGATGACCCTGGCTGCTGCATTAAGGATGGACTGGAGAGGGGATAGTCGAGTAACGGGGAGGCCAAGTAATAGAGCGTTGCAGTAGTCCAGGCGGGAGTGGATCAATGCTACAGTGAGGGTTTTTGTTGTTTCCATGGTGAGAAAAGGGCGGATTCTGGAGATGTTCGTTAGGTGTAGGCGGCAAGAGCGGGCAAGAGATTGTATATGGGAGGTGAAGGAGAGATTGGTGTCAAACATAACACCCAGACAGCGAGCCTGCTGCCGGGGTGTTATTATGGTGCCCCCACGGAGAGGGAAATGTCAGATTTAGGGAGGTTAGTAGACGGCGGGAGCAGAAGTAGTTCAGTTTTGGAGAAGTTGAGTTTCAGATAGAGAGCGGACATGATGTTGGAGACTGCGGACAGACAGCCGGTGGTGTTCTGTAGTACAGCGGGGGTAAGGTCGGGGGATGACGTGTATAGTTGTGTGTCATCAGTATAAAGATGGTGCTGAAAGCTAAATCTGCTGATGGTCTGTCCAATTGGGGCCGTGTAGAGAGGGAAGAGAAGGGGGCCAAGGACTGAGCCATGGGGTACCCCGACAGCGAGGGGAAGAGGAGATGACGTGGAGCCAGAGAACGAAACACTGAAGGAGGGGTCAGAAAGATAGGAGGATAACCAGGAGAGAACATTGTCCTTAATACCTAGTGACTGGAGCCTAGACAGTAGGAGACAGTGGTCAACCGTGTCGAAAGCTGCAGAAAGGTCGAGAAGAATGAGCAGAGAGTGGTCGCCGTTACGTTTTGCTGTCAGAAGGTCATTGGTCACTTTGATGAGTGCAGTTTCAGTCGAATGTAGGGGCGGAAGCCGGACTGTGAAGGGTCTAGAAGGAAGTAAGTGGAGAGGTAACGGGTGAGGCGGGAGTAGACTAGGCGCTCCAAAAGTTTAGAGATGAAGGGGAGATTGGAGACCGGTCTGTAGTTGTTTGTGCAGGAAGGGTCGAGAGCGGGTTTCTTTAGTAGTGGAGTGTTTGAGGAAGATGGGAAAATGCCAGAGGAGAGGGAGAGATTAAAGATTGTAGTTAGGTGAATTGTGACAACTGGAGAGAGAGACTGGAGGAGATGTGAGGAAATGGGGTCGGTAGTGCATGTAGTCAGACGAGAGGAAGAGAGGAGTCTGGATCCGCAACGTGTGCACATACCCAAAAATGCAGGTAAAATCCGTGCGTTTTTTTTATGCAGATTTTCAAGCGTTTTTTTCATGTGGATTTGTATGCATTTTTGTAGGCTAAATAAAGATCTATTATTTACCAAAAAAAGAATTGTGATGTCATTTCTTGTTCAACCTCTTCATTCCCCCTCCCCCCGGGCTCATTCTAATCTCCCCCGGTGGCGGGGTAGGGGGACTGACCCCGGACTTCTAAAAAAAAAAAAAAAAAAAACCTTGCTCAGGTGCCGGTGGGCCCCCCCAGTGTTGCCAGGGCCCCGGCACTTGCCCAGGTACGCTGGGTGCTGACGCCGACCCTGCCAACATACACCGTAATTCTGGGAGTAGGATCGGTGTGCCGTTCCCTCACGAAGGGCTCTTCATGGCGTTGTCCACGTTGGCTCTAAATCGAGACCAGAGGCTGAAATGGAGCAATACAGGCTGGAATTGAGGTCTATGCTCTTCAGCGATGAGTCCCACTTTTGTCTTGTGCTTAATGATGGATGAAGATTGGTCTGGAGGCTGCGCTGGCAATGCCATCTTGATGAGGGAACATCACACTGGCCCTACTCTTGGGATTAAACTGTGGTGGTGATATCGATATGTGTGGATGTTGTATACAGGGTCAGAGGGCTGAGCATGGAGTGCAATCGGATAAAAAGTGGCGTACCCCACGACAGTCTGTATTTGTCATGTGTGAATAAGGCCTTAATTGATGTGATGTGGTGTGGATGTGGATTTTCAATCTGTAGCATGTTCATTTGTGCTGTGGGATTTCACAACTAACATCCCCCTATGAGGTGAATGGGCTGAAATCTGCATTTCCCTAAATAAACCCACAAGCAAAAGGGCAACATTTTGGTGTGTGGACCTACCCCATGGTGAACTCCAAGTTCTGAGCCCCCTGTAACTACGGTAGTATGGTCGGGTAAGAGTCTAGAAATCAGGGATTAAACTACTCAATGGCCACCATTTTTTTGCCCAATTAAAGAAGATATGTCACTTGCCATAAATATTTATTTTTACTTTGTGTAAATGCCACTGTTCTCCTGAATCTGACATTGTTTTTCTTTTGTTCCTGCATATCTCCATTCCTGAGATATAGCCTTCTTTCTCCTGTATATAAATCTAGCAATTTTAGCTAAGTGGGCGTGGTTCTCAACGGCTCTTAGGGGCATGTCTTCTTAAGGGCCATGCCCCCTTGGCTAACAAGACTAAATTTATACACAGGGAAAAGGGAGCCATATTTCAGGAACAGAGAGGCGCAGGAACAAAAGAAAAATAGCAACGGTGTCACGCTGCAGCTATGCAGGTAGCTGCAAGCTCCACTAGATAGCAATAGAGTGGAATGAAGACAGCAAGTCTGCAAGAGCATAGCTGCAGTGAGGCTACCACCAGGTGGCAGCAGAATAGTCAAACAAGCCGAGTCAAAACCTAGACTGTCATGCAGTACAAAGGGAAAAACCAAGCACAGAGTCAGTGGAGCACGAGGGTCAATACCAGTCAAAAGCAGAAGTACCAAAAGCAAGAGACGAAGTCAGGTCAGAGCCAACGCCGAGTCAAACACCAGGGGAAATCCAAACACAAAGGGAAACAATAAGTCGGGACAGGCAGAGGGGAAGGCACAGACACGGGTAAAGTCAGTAAACGCAGCAGGACAAATCAGGGTACCATCAAAGTCAGATAATCGCGCCGTAGGCAGAAAATATAACTGACACCGCCTGCAGGATGCAGCGGGGAGAAATAGCAGATCTGAAACCAAAATGAAGCAAGGCAAAGTTAACCCCTGACATGACCAGACTGGGAAAGGGCAGATAGGACTCCAAACCCGGACTGGATCATGACAAATGGATTCAGGAGAACAGCGGCATTTACACTAGATAAAAATTGACATTCTTTTTGCAAGTGACAGGTCCCCTTTAATTAATAATCTAAATAATTTTTCATCATAAATCTGTTTTGTTTGCTGTCCTAGCCCTTTAATTATTCTGACCAAGACGGAGTGGCTTGTTGGCACTGCCCTGGTAACTCGCACTTGGCTTTTTGAGTATATTACCAGTGTGATGGCAGAATCTTTTATATTATAGCAATTGTGTATGTCAACTGTTATGGATTGTAAGATATACACACTGTAAGCAGCGCACAGGTACGTACATGTCACAGGCAGGACAATCCACCTTCTAGAGAAGCTTAGGGAGTCAGTGCCGCTCCCAAACACCTGACACTGGAGTACAATGCAGATGGGGATTTATTGATTTCAGGATAATGGAGGCTCATTAGGCGTCTAATAATCCGTATAAACTAATGTATAATAATACTACACCGCGAAAAGAACATTCATCTGTCAGTGTGCGGCCGCTTATAAAACACACACGGATCAGAATCCGTCTTCCTCATAGGTATCCATCAAATATAGGATCCCAGGTCCAAAAACCCCATACTGCCCAGGATACCTTTTTAAAAGAATTGTCTTTGGAATGGACTTGCAAATGTCAGCATTCTTAACATATACTGCCTGACCAAGCTGTAAAAGATGCTCTTTTGGAGCCAATGTGCCCACTTGTCCTCAGTTGTAGGAGCTTTCTGTCCCGGGGATATCACTACAGAGAGGGGCCAGGAGATTGCAGCGTTTGGTCACACGAAATCCTGTACTGATTAGAACTGCTTCACCATCATATTAAACAGTACAAGTTTTTCCCCTGATCTGTCATTGCAAGGGTAATCAGTTCTGTTGATCTAGGTCCTGAATTATCTCAGCTGTTCTGTGTTGGCCACTCCCCTCTGGTATATATGCTTGCCACTGGCACTTGGGAGTTGCCAGTGATAGTTCTAATTTCCTGGTTAGATGTTTGAGAAGAAATTCAGGGTTTGGAGTAGGCGATTGGATAGATGTTCAGGAGGTTTCTGCTTGGACTTAGTTTGCATGGTTATCCTCCTCCTTTCCTATTTGGTTTCTCCTACCTATCCCTCCCCTGTGTTCCACTCTGTTCTTTTGTGAGTATATTTGTATGATTGTAGTTTTCTTTTATTCCTGTCTGTTAACACTGTCTGCCTCGTTAGTGTTTTCCTAAACACTTGAGCCTCACATTTCCCTGGGTAAGGTAGGGAACAGATAACAATTAAGATAGGAGAATAGCAGGGTATGTGACACTAGTGTCTCTACCTTCCGGGGTAATCCGGGGGACAGAGATAGATTAGGGCGCCCGCTAGTTTGAGGGATCAGGTAGGAACCTAACTTCCCAATTCAATACGTCACACTTACTTGGCACATATGACAAACTGGTCAGTGAAACGCGGACTTAAAATAAGAATAATTCAGCTGCACTTAGTCACACAGTTTAGTTTCTGAGACTAATATGAGAAAGTGGGTCAGGCGTACGCAGAGAACAGACCACACAGAACATGGTGTCACGTAACAGGTATACAGCAAGCCACAGCCAGCGGCATAGTGGGTGCTGATATATCAGTCACATCCGAGACCAAACGTGCAAGGGTTGTACCTGTGTCATACTGTGACGGTCTTCGGTAAGGAAGGGGGGCTTCAAACTGTCCCAGGAACTGGGACGCTAACTATCCATAACTTTAAGGGGTACTCTTAAAGGTAGAGAGGCCCAAGTCTCTGACCATATTATGCTCCTGTTAATGTCATACACTGTCCCCTCCCCCAGGAGGCCTGAGACAGATATGTTAGTGTGTAAACATGTAAGACAAACAGGGATAACAAAAAGCACCTTACATACAAAAACTTTCACCAAGGTAGGGAGGAAGAATAGGAAGGTACAAACCAAATTGGAATAGAATAGTGGAGAAAGCATACATCCAAAAAAAGCATACAACAATCTCCAGCAGCAACTACGAACTCTAACTTCAGCACACCTACTCCAGCAAGCCAGTAAGTAAACTTTCACAGGCAGGGATGAGAAAGTCTGTCAAGTGTTTATAGAGAGAGAAAATGAGCAGGTCAGGAGCATCTGTGAGATGGAGCTGCATGTCTCTTACCAGTATACAAGGAGTCGTTAACCTCTTCAGCGCCAAAGGAAACAAAGTCCATTTAATATGAGGAACAAAAACACAAAGGGTGAATGGAAGACCTGCGATTCACAATACGTAATGATCGCCTAACCCGGGATCTCCTAGGAGGACGTAACAGTGACACACTCGTGACAGCCTGGCACAGAACAGATGAAGGCCACAGATGGGGCCAATGTCTAAATTAGGCTTTTGTCCTATTAACAGAGATGGAAACAGTGTCTCCATAACAGCATCGGCCTCAATGCCGAGATCCACACTGCCACCATAGAAGTAGAGCCTTTTAATTCTGGAAAGCCAAGGCCAATTTACACCAGCGCATTTTCCGATAAACTGCAATACTGCCCTCTTTCAACATACATGATTTCGGCCATGTTTATAGGGTAGATGTGCTGTAGACACATTTCTCATGTGTTTGATATGCATTTACATTTTGCATACACATTAACTTACTTTTTCAGTTCAGACCCAGTTTTTCATTTAGTTCTTAGTGCATCTTGTGCATATAAGGGTGTGACCGCCCTGCTTCTGAGCTGAAAAATCCGTCCTGTCTGGCCTATGCTTTTACTGGTGGGTTCAGTCTCTCTGTCCTTGTTCACATTTGTCACTTGACAAGTGGAAAGGTTTTTAATACAAGAGTTAGGACTGTCCCACAAAGGGTTGCCCTGACGTGGCGGGATGGCTTGTACATTCTTTTGATCAAAATTATGTTTACCAAATACCCTTATATATTATTATTATTATTATTATTATTATTATTATTACAACCTCATGCATGTTTTGCAATATATTTATTATTTTGTTTTATTTTAGGATATTTGCTTCTTGTTTTTTGTTTTCTCTGTATAATGGTCATGTGTTTGATATGCATTTACATTTTCCATACACATTAACTTACTTTTTCAGTTCAGACCCAGTTTTTCATGTTCATGACCTTGCAATTTTCGGTTTTCGTAACTTTTTTATTCTTCTGTCAATATAGTCGTATGAGGGCTTGTTTTTTGCAGGACAAGTTGTACTTTTGAATGGCACCATTGATTTTACCATACAGTGTACTGTAAAAAGGTAAATAAAAGTCCAAGTGCGATGAAATTGCAAAAAAAAAGTGCAGTTCCATAGTTGCTTTTTGTTTTTTTTAATTTACTATTTTCACTATATGGTAAAACTGACCTGAAAATATGATTCCCCAGTGCAGTACGAGTACGCAGATACCAACCATGTAGAGGATTTTTTTTATTGATATGGTGAAAAAAATTCTGAAATTTGTAGGATAAAAATTTTTGCTTATGTCGCCATTTTCCAAGACCAGTAGCGTTTTCATTTTTCGGGATCTGGGGGGGTGAGAGCTTATTTTTTTGTGGCTTGAGGTGACGGTTTTATTGATACCATTTTAGGGTAGCTAGGATGTTTTGATCGCCTCTTATTATGTCATTCTTTAGATTTTGATAGCTCGGAAATTTCTGAACGTAGTGATACCAAATATGTGCATGTTATTTTTTTTAATTGTTTTATACTCAAAAGGTGATTGATCTGAACTTGTGTTTTTTTCATATTTTTAAAAACTTTTGACTGATTTTAATATTCTAGGTAAGAATGCGCCTTTTTCAGAAAGTGCTTCAGGAAGCTAAAAAGAGGAATAAATATTTAAAAGAAATACATCTAAAAGGTAAAAGTACTCAAACAAATGCAAAGGTAGAGATATTTTCATAAAATAGGTGTGTATAAAATAGCTCTGAGATAAGATAAACAACCCCTGCTGGAGGAATCACTAGAGCAAGCTGAACGTAAAAATAGATAAATGAACGAATAAAATAAATAAATAAATGACTGTTCAGTTTCTACAATTGGATGCTTGCAGATAGGTGCTCACACACAGTGCTGATGTGCAGAGGAGGGATAATAGTAGTGAGCTAATCTCTCGTATATATAAAGTGCTAATGTGCAAAGGAGGGAAGACAATAGTGAGCTAATCTCTCCTGTATGGGGAGCAAATTAAAGCCCCTATATATATGGCATGTAAAGTGCACTAGTGCTAAATGAGAGATCCAACAGGCGACGTATGTTGGTGAGTAACTGAAATACCCAACACGAATGTGCAGCAGAAAATAAAGAATAAAGTAACTAGTGCATATTTATAAGAAGATGCAGATAAATATATATCATTAGCGTTAGCTTGGTGAAGCGATGCAGTAATTGCTACTACCAAGAAGATGGCAACTCGTGCAAGCGTATTCACAGTAAGACAAAGTTGCGGTATAGTAGTGCCTATGAAGACGCGCAATGAGAAGGCAGTCAAACAGTACTTATCTGATGAAATAATGGGGATCGTGGTTCGTGGGATTTCATGTCCAACATGCTATGACCAGGGGAACAAAAGTGTTTTGCCACAGGTAGATCCATTCTCTTTTCTCTTATTGTGTGGCGATGAGAATTCATCCTTGTTCTCAGTTTTTGCCCTGTTTCCCCACGTACAGACCTCCAGTTGGACATTTTAAAATAGCATGTTGGACATGAAATTACTTGTACTGAAAGGTAGTTTCACATCTCAGAGACACAGAAGAGTTTGCGAATACAAATTGATGGTGACCTTTGACACTCTTAATGCTGGAATGAACCTGTCACATGGATTTATGACGTTTTACATCACTTAAGGAATTTACTCCAAAGACCCTGTGAGAACATCACAAAACATTACCAGACCCCAATCAGAGGGCAATAAAACTTTCACACTCCTTATCTATGAACTGTTCCAATATTTATGTTCATCCCTCTGCCATAATGACTATTCTGCTTCACGTCACTTATCTTACCTATTGCATTATTCTTGTGTCCTCTTGTGTATAAATATGTGATTCTTCAGATTTTGTATTAGTCTTTGCCTGATGAAGAGACCTGAGTAGTCTCAAAGCTTGTAATTTGTTACCATCTTTTCAGTTAGCCATTAAAAGGTATCAACCACTGAGGACTCTCAACTCTAAATATTTTTCTATCTACTGGCTAACACGGTACTAAGATATACATCTTTCCTGTATCCTCTCCTGAGTGATTTTCCAATTAAAGTGGTATTCCATTCTCCAAGATCCTATCCCAATATGTAGTAGGTATAATACTAACAAATGCCTCCAATTAGAACTGTAGTATAGTTCTTCTGATTCACTATGTCGCTTACCCCATCTGCAGGGCATTGCCATAGCTTAGCTACAACCACTAACAACTAACTGTTACTATATGAGTGGTCGTAACCATAGATACCTAAGCTACTGCAATGCCCTGCACATGGGGTAAGCGACATAGAGAATCCGAAGCACTATACTACATTTCTTAGTAGCCACCACATCTTACGGGGTTGTGGCTACAAAGGGTGCCAATATACTGTGTGGACTAGTGTGTCGAGGCCATCATATAGTTTAGAAACTATTGCGGGGGTCGTCATACAGTGAGGAGACCAGCATACAGAGAGGGGGGTACAGTGGGGACATTGTACAGTGTAGAAGCCATCAAACAGTGTGGGGGATACTGTGGAGGCCATCATACAGTGTGAGGGATACAGTGGGACCATCATACAGTGTGAGGGATACTGTGGAGGCCATCATACAGTGTGGGGGATACTGTGGAGGCCATCATACAGTGTGAGGGATACTGTGGAGGCCATAATACAGTGTGAGGGATACTGTGGAGGCCATCATACAGTGTGGGGGATACAGTGGACCAACATACAGTGTGAGGGATACTGTGGAGGCCATCATACAGTGTGAGGGATACTGTTGAGGCCATCATACAGTGTGAGGGATACTGTGGAGGCCATCATACAGTGTGAGGTATACTGTGGAGGACATCATACAGTGTGAGGGATACTGTGGAGGCCATCATACAGTGTGAGGGATACTGTGGAGGCCATCATACAGTGTGGGGGATACTGTGGAGGTCATCATACAATGTGAGGGATACTGTGGAGGCCATCATACAGTGTGAGGGATACTGTGGAGGCCATCATACAGTGTGAGGGATACTGTGGACGCCATCATACAGTGTGGGGTGTTGTGAATGTGCTAGAAATGAATTCTGAGCAAAAGCTCCCTCTGGTGGTTACAAACAGTACTGAACTATCCAATGAAGATTGTGAAGATTGGCGATCAGGTGTTACTGACTGGTCTTATATAAGGGAGGTTCCCTCCCATCAGGGTTGCCGGTGATCAATTGTTCTGGTCTCATCTTTGATTCCTGTTCACTTTGTAGCTTGCTGTTTCGTGCCTGCATCTTCTGCTAACAGATAAGACATTTTCTTTTAGTTTTTTGTGCTTGCTTTTGCATTTTGTCCTGCACTTCTGTGGGGGTCTGCCTGGTCCCCTCCGGGGGCTTGTGCTCCTCTCAGTTTAGTTCAGCCACTGTTGTTTGTTCATTTGCCTTTTCCAGTTTTTTCAGTGGCTGCTGTTTAGTTTTGTTACACCAGAGAACTAATTTAGGTGGTAGAGGTCATGTGATCTCAGGTGTTTTTGTAATTAGTACTGTTGGTACTTTTCAGGGTTTTTTGGGATTGCAGTAAGTGTCCTTCCTATCCTTTTCTATTTAGGAAGTTTGGGCCCCAACGTTTGCTCATACTATTTTCTGTCTGTGTCTGTATTTCTTCTTGTCTAACCGCCATTACATGTTTGGGGGCTTTCTATGTTCTTTGGGGATCTGCTCCGGGGCAGATATTTTCCTCTTTCTGTCTTTAGGTGTAGTTAGCTTCTCAGGCTGTGACAAGGCGTCTAGGACCAACGTAGGTACACTCCACGGCTGCCTTTAGTTGTGGTGGTTAGTCAGGGTACTGCAATCCCATAGAATTCCAACCTCTCTGGTGTATTTCCTTTTTTGCCTGCTCTCCTCAGCTACCAAATCATAACAGTATCACCGGCCTAAAAACTGATATTTGTATGGTACTCACAGAAGGGAAAATAGTGTTAAAGAAAGAAGATTGTCAGAGTTGTCAGAGATTTTTTTTTTTTTTTCCCTCTGTTTCTCTGAATGCTGAGGAGGATTTTTTTTCTCTCAATGGAGTTTGCACAGTTGTCTGGCCGTGTGGATCAGCTTGCCACTGAAGTTCAGAGTATTGCTACCTATCTTGCAGGGTTGCCTGTTGTGGAACCTAGGATTCCCATGCCAGATTTGTTTTTAGGGGATCGAGCTAAATTTCTGAATTTCAAAAATAACTGTAAGTTGTTTTTTGCCTTGAAATCTAAGTCCTCAGGGAACGCAGCACAGCAGGTTCAAATTGTCATCTCTCTCCTGCGCGGCGAGCCTCAGGATTGGGCTTTTTCCCTGACACCTGGGGATCCTGTTTTGAGTAATGTTGATGCATTTTTTCAGGCTCTGGGGTTATTGTACGATGAGCCTAATGTCACTGATCAAGCTGAAAAAGCCTTGTTGGCATTAAATCAGGGGCTTGAGGACGCTGAGTTATACTGTCAGAGATTCCGAAGGTGGGCAGTCCTGACCAAATGGAATGACGATGCTTTGGCAGCCCTTTTTCGGAAGGGTCTGTCAGAGAATGTAAAGGATGTTATGGTGGGATTCCCTGTCCCCTCTGGTCTCAATGATTCTATGTCATTCAAATTGACAGACGTTTGCGTGAGCGTAGAGGTATGCGTGGAACAGTGTTGCCTTGTGAACCAGCTTCTGAACCCATGCAGTGTGATAGAGTGGCTTCTGGGGCACAGCGTTATGAGTTTCGAAAACGCAATGGGTTATGTTTCTACTGTGGTGATGCCTCTCATGCTATTTCAGTCTGCCCTAAGCGGGGAAGACGTTTTGCACGTTCAGTTGTCTTGGGTAGTGTTCAGACTAAATATTTGTTGACTGTTAACCTGATTTGCTTCCTGTCCACATTTTCTGCTCAGGCTTTCATTGATTCGGGAGCAGCTATTAACCTGATGGATTTTGATTTTGATAAACGTTGTGGGTTTCCCTTGATACCCCTACGGAAGTCTATTCCCCTACTGGGGATCGATTCTACCCCTTTGGCTGAGAATAAACCTCAGTTCTCTACTCAGGTGATAATGAGGGTTGAACCTGATCATCAGGAGAGTTGCAAATTTTTGGTGCTGTATAATCTGCATGACATTATCGTACTGGGTTTCCCTTTTAAAGTCTCATAATCCTGTTTTGGATTGGAAATCTGTGTCTGTAACCAGTTGGGGCTGCCAATGTGTTAATACCAACACTCCTGTTTTTTCTGCCTCCCCCCAGGCTCAGGATGTTCCTGACTTTTTGACTGATTTTTCTGATGTGTTTAGCGAAAGTAAATCTGCATCCTTGCCCCCCCATAGGAGCTATGACTGCGCTATTGAATTAGTGCCTGGTAGTAAATTCCCTAAAGGTCGCCTTTTTCACTTGTCTGTACCTGAACATGACGCTATGCGGTCTTATATCAAGGAGTCATTGGAGAAGGGTCATATCAGACCATCCTCTTCACCCTTGGGTGCCGGTTTTTTCTTTGTGGCCAAAAAGGATGGTTCATTAAGGCCGTGTATTGATTATCGTCTCTTGAACAATATCACTGTGAAATATCAATATCCGTTACCCTTGATTTCTGACCTGTTTTCCAGGGTGAAAAGTGCTACTTGGTTTACCAATCTTGACCTCAGGGGGGCATATAACCTTATTCGCATTAAGCACGGGGATGAATGGAAGACGGCATTTAATACCCCAGAGGGGTATTTTGAGTACCTAGTGCCCTTTGGGCTCACTAATGCTCCTTCTGTCTTCCAGTCCTTCATGAATGACATTTTCAGGGATTTTGTGGATAAATTTCTGATTGTTTATTTGGATGATATCTTGATTTTTTCCAATGACTGGGACTCTCATGTGAAACATGTTCGGACTGTGTTCCAGATTTTGAGAGAGAATGCTCTGTATGTGAAGGATCAAAGTGTCTTTTTGGCGTACAGAGGATCTCATTTCTGGGATTCATTTTGTCCCCATCTGTTATTGAAATGGACCCGGTCAAGGTTCAGGCCATCTGTGATTGGGTCCAACCTACTACATTAAAGGCTCTTCAAAGATTCTTGGGTTTTGCCAATTTTTATCGTAAATTTATTGGTAATTTCTCTGTTATTGTTAAACCATTGACTGATTTGACCAAAAAGGGTTCTGATGTGGTGAATTGGCATCCTGAGGCAGTCTCTGCATTTCAGGAACTTAAGCAGAGATTCACTTCTGCTCCTGTTCTACGGCAGCCTGATGTTTCTCTGCCATTTCAGGTGGAGGTTGATGCCTCTGAAATTGGGGCAGGTGCCGTTTTGTCCCAAAGAGATCCAGAGACCTCTAAAAGTAACCCTTGTGCCTTTTTCTCTCGAAAATTTTCTCCAACTGAACGTAATTATGACGTGGGTAATCGGGAGTTATTGGCCATGAAGTGGGCTTTTGAAGAGTGGAGACATTGGCTGGAGGGAGCCAAACATCAGGTGGTGGTCCTCACGGACCATAAGAATCTGGTTTATCTGGAATCAGCCAAGCGACTTAATCCTAGATAGGCCAGGTGGGCCTTGTTTTTCACATGTTTTAATTTTGTGGTTTCCTTTCTTCCTGGCACTAAGAATGTTAAGGCGGATGCCCTCTCGAGGAGTTTCCTTGCGGACTCTCCTGAGTTATCTGATCCTGCTGTTATTTTGAAAGAGGGTGTAGTTCTTTCCGCCATCTCGCCCAATTTGAGACTGGCTCTGGAAGGGTGTCAGGAGGATAAACCTGAGCGCTGCCCTATTGGGAAATTGTTTGTCCCAGACCGGTGGAAAAAGAGTGTGATGTCTGAGATTCATTGTTCCGCGTTGGCCGGTCATCCCGGAATTTTTGGTACCAGAGACTTGGTTAGTCGGTCCTTTTGGTGGCCTACTTTGTCTCGTGACGTCAGGGAATTTGTGCAGTCCTGCGGGACTTGCTCTCGCTCCAAGCCTTGCTCTCACTCTAGTGGTTTGTTGATGCCATTGCCTGTGCCCAAGAGACCATGGACCCATATCTCTATGGATTTCATTTCCGACCTCCCTGTTTCTCAGAGAATGACCATTATCTGGGTGATTTGTGATAGGTTTTCCAAAATGATACATCTTGTGCCATTACCTAAGTTGCCTTCCTCCTCTGAATTGGTGCCTTTGTTCCTTCAGCACGTGGTTCGGTTACACGGCATTCCTGAGAACATTGTGTCTGACAGAGGAGTCCAGTTTGTTTCCAGATTTTGGAGGACTTTTTGTTCTAAACTTGGTGTTCAATTGTCTTTCTCCTCGGCTTTTCATCCTCAGACCAATGGACAAACTGAGAGAACAAACCAGACATTGGAGACTTATCTGAGATGCTTTGTGTCTGCTGATCAGGATGACTGGGTCTCTTTTTTGCCTTTGGCTGAGTTTGCTCTTAATAATAGGGCTAGCTCTGCCACTTTGATGTCTCCATTTTTCTGCAATTTTGGGTTTCACCCTCGATTTTCTTCAGGACAGACGAAGGCTTCTGTCTGTCCAGGTGTTGACTCTGTTGTGGAGCGTATGCAGCAGATTTGGGACCAGGTAGTGGAGAGGTTGTCTCTCTCTCAGGAGAGGGCCCAGCGGTTTGCCAACCGGCATAGGACTGATGGTCCTCGGTTTGAAGTGGGGGACTTGGTCTGGTTGTCCTCAAGAAATATCCCTATGAGAGTTGCATCTCCTAAGTTTAAGCTTAGGTTCATTGGACCTTATAAGATCATGGAGATTCTTAATCCTGTTTCCTTTCGTTTACTTCTTCCAGGGACATTTAAGATCCATAACGTGTTCCACAAGTCCTTATTGAAGAGGTTTGTCGAGCCAGTGGTTCCTATGGCTGTGCCTCCTGACCCTGTTTTGGTTGAGGGCAATCTGGAGTATGTGGTTGAGAAAATATTGAATTCTCGTTTTTCTAGATGGAAACTCCAGTATTTGGTTAAGTGGAGAGGTTATGGTCAGGAGGACAATTCTTGGGTGTTTGCTTCGGACATCCATGCTAGGAGACTCATCCGTGCGTATCACAGAGCTCATCCTGACCGACCTGGTTGCTCAAATGAGGGTTCGGTGACCCCTCCTCAAGGGGGGGTACTGTTGTGAATGTGCTAGAAATGAATTCTGAGCAGAAGCTCCCTCTGGTGGTTACAAACAGTACTGAACTATCCAATGAAGATTGTGAAGATTGGCGATCAGGTGTTACTGACTGGTCTTATATAAGGGAGGTTCCCTCCCATCAGGGTTGCCGGTAATCAATTGTTCTGGTCTCATCTTTGATTCCTGTTCACTTTGTAGCTTGCTGTTTCGTGCCTGCATCTTCTGCTAACAGATAAGACATTTTCTTCTTTTAGTTTTTTGTGCTTGCTTTTTGCATTTTGTCCTGTACTTCTGTGGGGGTCTGCCTGGTCCCCTCCAGTGGCTTGTGCTCCTCTCAGTTTAGTTCAGCCACTGTTGTTTGTTCATTTGCCTTTTCCAGTTTTTTCAGTGGCTGCTGTTTAGTTTTGTTACACCAGAGAACTAATTTAGGTGGTAGAGGTCGTGTGATCTCAGGTGTTTTTGTAATTAGTACTGTTGGTACTTTTCAGGGTTTTTTGGGATTGCAGTAAGTGTCCTTCCTATCCTTTTCTATTTAGGAAGTTTGGGCCCCAACGTTTACTCATACTATTTTCTGTCTGTGTCTGTATTTCTTCTTGTCTAACCGCCATTACATGTTTGGGGGCTTTCTATGTTCTTTGGGGATCTGCTCCGGGGCAGATAGTTTTCCTCTTTCTGTCTTTAGGTGTAGTTAGCTTCTCAGGCTGTGACGAGGCGTCTAGGACCAACGTAGGTACGCTCCACGGCTGCCTTTAGTTGTGGTGGTTAGTCAGGGTACTGCAATCCCATAGATTCCAACCTCTCTGGTGTATTTCCTTTTCTGCCTGCTCTCCTCAGCTACCAAATCATAACAGTGGGGATACTGTGGAGGCCATCATACAGTGTGAGGGATACTGTGGAGGCCATCATACAGTGTGAGGGATACTGTGGAGGCCATCATACAGTGTGAGGGATACTGTGGAGGCCATCATACAGTCTGAGGGATACTGTGGAGGCATGATATAGTTTTTGGGAGGCATTATACTGTCAATAGTGGAGCTGTAGGGACATCACACTATATAGATGGGAGCTGTGAGGACTTCATATTGTGTACAGGGGAAGTCTTGATATATTATTAGTGTTAAGGGGACACTTATTGTTATTAGCGACACCTAGGGTATTGTGACTGTCGAAGTGGCATACAGTGGACATTATTACTTTCTAGGGGGCAAAGTGTGGGCTTTACTTTTTACCTGCATAGGTCATAAATTTATTCTAGAGTTCTCTTTTATCATCTAGAGCAGCGGTTCTCAACCTGTGGGTCGCGACCCCGGCAGGGGTCGAACGACCAAAACACAGGGGTCGCTTAAAGCCATCGGAAAATACATATTTTCGATGGCTTTAGCGCAGTGGCGTAGCAGTGGCGTAGCGTGGGCGGGCGAGCGGGGGGCGGTCCGCCCCAGGCAGCACATGTGTGGGGGCCGTGTGGCAGCAGCAGCAATTCCTCCTCCCACGGAGGCACAGTGCAGCGGCTCGGGACCCTCCGGAGCTGAGCGGCGGGTCGGTGAGTCCACTGTGCGGGGAGAGGGGGGACCGGGCCTGAGCAGGCGGGGCAATACTTACCTCTCCCCGTGCCTCCGCAGCTCTGGGCTCCAGGGGGCGCCTGCAGGGCGCCCGCGCTTCCTGTCACAGCAGCGCCGCTGGATGACGTCATCATTCAGCGGCCGGCTGTGGCAGAGAGTAAGCGCGGGCGCCGGACAGGTGAGATGTGAGGTGTATGTGTCTGTGTGTATCAGTGTGTGTGTGTGTGTGTGTGTCTGCCTGCGTGTGTGTATGTGAGAGAGTGTTGCGGTGCTGTCTGTGTGTGGTGCTGTATGTGTGATAGTGGTGGGGGAGGCAGTGATGGTGGTGAGGAGGCAACAATGATGATGGGGAGCCAAAGATGATGGGCAGGCAAAGATGATGATGATGGGGAACCAATGATGATGGGAAGGCAATGATGATGATGATGGGGAGCCAATGATGATGGGCAGGCAATGATGATGATGATGATGGGGGAGGCGATGATGATGGGGAGGCAATGATGATGATAATGGGGAGCCAATGATGATGGGCAGGCAATGATGATGATGGGGAGCCAATGATGATGGGGAGGCAATGATGATGATGATGGGGAGGCAATGATGATGGGGAGTCGATAATGATGATGGGGAGGCAATGATGATGATGATGGGGAGGCAATGATGATGGGGAGGCAATGATGATGATAATGGGGAGTCTTTCCACAGTGCCCTTTCCTGAGCCGTAACAGTGCAGAATGCAGCACAGTGCAGAGGAGAGCTCCATATTTTGTATGGAGCATTATATGGGGACCAGTATCCTGTATGGAGCATTATTTGGGGTCCAATATTCTTTATGGAGCATTATATTTGGCCCATAATACTGTATGGAGGACTATGTGGTGCCCATAATATTGTATGGAGGACTGTACTTTTTTTTTTGTTTGGGGGTCACCGCAACATGAGGAACTGTATTGCGGGGTCACGGCTTTAGAAAGGTTGAGAACCACTGATCTAAGGGGAAAATAAAGAAGGTTTTTCACCTTGTAAGCGGCACAGCTCTGGCATTACTATGTGGGAGCACTAATAGGTACACTGTTTTTGTACCGCACAGCAGATGCAGTAATATGGAAACATATGGCAGCAGTGGCACATATCAGGGTATAAGCAGGATTAGGCATTTGTGCAGGTTGGGGATAGATGTGAACGGTGCTGGAAATGTGAGAAGTCAGATGTGTCTTTGTTGTATTCTCTGCAACCAAGTCCTGGGTGGAGAAGTCATCATGTCGGTCTGGGCCACATGGAAAATGGTAAAAGTGAACGACTCCACCAGAAAGAACGTCCTCAGTAAGTCACCATCTATAACTGAGCTGTAATCACTTGTATGTTCTGCAGCACTGGTATCTACCACTATAGGGTCACCATATGGCGGTAATATCTTTGGTCCTTGTAGAGCGATTTATTTTCAGTAACAGCGCAGTCATCTTCTGAGATTCCCCTATAACTATTATTAGGGTACGCCACCATAGTTGTACGCATGGTTACCAGATTAGGGTCCCACTCAGATGTTTCATCCCCTGAGCTGAACCCCTAGCTACGCCTCTGATTACACCTACTACATATTGGGCGAGGATATTGGAGATGGGAATACCTTTTAAACGTACCTTTAGAAAAAACCTGATTAATACCGCTAATAAGTGAGGGAAAAGCACGGTGCGACTGCCGCCCGTCTGTGGTCAGCACAATGGCAACTCAGCTCCGAGTGTTTTGAGCTCGTGACTAACGCTTATTGAGCGCGGCTTATTATATGGGACACTCAGGCAGGAAGTTTTCGGTCTCTTGGCCTTATTAATAAGATTTTTGTACAAGTAACTTTAGGAAGATCTGAGGAAATATGTGGCTGGTCCTCTCCTCCGTGGTGTCCTCGGTCCGTCTGCACCCTGCACATGTTCAGGGCACATCATTACGTGTTTATGGTAATATATGTGACACCTAGTAATCCTGTGCTCTCGTTAAACATCACTTCTAGCCTGACTTTATGAGCGGAGTCCGCCTTGATAGTCCCGAGTGTACAAGCTCGTGGGACATTGCACATGAGTGTGAATAGTTGTAAATGTGAAGATTTCCCTCCACGACGTCACTTCCACTTTTCTGTGTTTCCTTGTCACATCACGACTGTCCCTGTCACATGAAGGACCGTCACGTGGAGTGGACAGGTCTCTGCCTCCCGCATGATCAGTAAGAGGCTTTCCTGAAATTCTCTGTGCCGCTACGGAACTGTGATTCTTCTAGACAAATCAGTCTGGAATTCTCTGACATTTGGGGCCAAATCCTCCTACGTGGTCAACAAGGGGATTTCCTGAAATTCTCTGTGGTGCTGGGAACTTCAATCCATCCGATATAAAAACGAGTCTTCAACCGTTTCCTTCTTTCGGATGTGCTGCCGATGCCTTGTGTGACAAAGTCACTGGTAAAGTACTGGAGGGGAGATATGTGTCACTACTAGGGTTGAGCATTCCGATACCGAAACCCGGTTCCGATACCTGAAATCCAATGTAAGTCTATGGGAACAAAATATCGGAAGTAAAAATATTCCGATATTTTGTTCCATAGACTTACATTGGATTTCAGGTATCGGAACCGGGTTTCGGTATCGGAATGCTCAACCCTAGTCACTACGCTTAATGGCATCAATGATGTAATTTCCTCCAGCACACTACTTGTTGTGAAAGTTAAGCTGAGTTGCATAATGGGCTGTTTTTTATGTGGACACCTATAGAGTGGGTGGGAGGATGTCCACCTTATCTCCACCTGCAGAGCCAGCACTTCCTGTGCTGACAGGACCTGTGTGGCTGGCCTCCAAAGGCAGGAGGGTGTCAGTGGCTGGAGAGGAACACTACAGTGAAGTGGTTTGTGATTTGTTTATGCCTGAACCGTGGATCTTGCTAACCCTGAGTGGGCTGAACCCCACTAATGCAAGGACTATATCTAATACTAACATTTTGTTTTGTTTTGCTGTTTTGCCCAGAGGGCCGTGTTTATTTTTGTGCTTAAACTTGGTTTATGTCGTGTCTAATAAACCAAGTAAATCTTTAAAACCGCAGTGTTCCCGTGTCTACCTCTGTGTGCATTTGAGAGAGCCGATCTACAACATATGATTCAGTATAGGGGCAGAACGATCGTATTAATGGATCACTCTGTTCCCAAATTCGCCAACCTTCATACAGAGCAATAATCGAGTGCACATTGCCTTGTGGACAGTCGATCGGTGCTCATTAAGGGGCCACTATTGTCCCATCTAAATGGACCTTTACTGTGATCCCACATGGAAATGTGGCACCCCAGGAGTTCGGTTGCCACAGTGACCTTGCCTCCCTCCAGGGGAGAGTGATGTCATGCCTGAAAGCAAGGAAGGATTCCTTAACAGGTAACACAGCATACAACACTTTTCTTACTCCAGACCAGAAGGGGGAGCTCAAACACCTGATTTCAGGAGAGCTCCTCTAGAACATTCTGGCTGGGGAGGAGTTAGGGAGTCTGGCTGTAGGGTTGAGAGAGGAGAGATGTGTGGAGACAAGCTGGGGGAAAGAGGAGCTATAGAGAGCTCACCCCCAGGTCTGAGCACCAGAAACCGGACCCCGGAGTCCGAGGCTGAGTGGGTAACTAAAGTCCCAGCAGCAGAATCCGGAGGGCAAGAGACAGCAAGTTCACTGCCCCAACTAAGACTCTACTACACAGCAGCAGCACATGTGAGCCGGAGACTCCATAGATGAGTGATTCCTGAAGCAAGCTAGAGTTGCCTGCTATGAAAGTGAAGTTCTACTTAGACAAGAGACAGAGAGAGGAACTTGAACGGAGCTTACAGCAGCAAGTGCCTCAGAGAATAGCGCTAGAAAGGAGACCTCACATCCGACCTGAAATAAGGAGATTCCAAATTGCTTTAAGGCCGACCGACTCCAGCACCATCTGTACTCAATGCCCTGGATACTTTGCCTGCAAAAACTGTGAGTAAAGCTTTGGAAACTGCATCTGACTGTGTCCTCTCAAGTTCTTCCTATAGCACACACTCCACTTTGCTACATCTCCCAGCACCATTACTTTCTACAGCACCTTCCTGCCCTGGGACAACATAGCCTCACCTGTGGGAGGCTTTACCAGCTCTGCTTCATCTCCCCATCTGTACCAGAGGATCTGCACTGCAGCGCTGGTCACCTCTGACCAGAAACCACAGGTGGCGTCACGAACACCTTACTACAAACTCTATCATCCCCTGTAAATATTCCCCTTTTATTGGACGTCCAGGGCCACGAACCGGGTCATTGCCGCTGTGACACATCCCTTTAAGACACCGGCCCAGTACCGGGTATCCAACTGCCCTGGCGGGCGATCCAGAAACACCATGACGAGGTGACACTACTGACATGAACTCGGGGACTACATAATCATATAAGTCAATTGCTCAGGAATATCCAGGAGGTTCTCGGGGTAAAAAAGACCCTGAAGAGTTGGCAAATCTCCTCAGCCGACTCAAATCCTACCACGACATCTTGGAATGCAGTGTTTCCAGGAAGGTTTCTCCCGTGGACGGATTTGGGAGTTGTGTGGTCGAAAAAGGGTGCGGCTAGGGTGAAAACATTTTTAGTGGTGCGCAAAGTATTTCTCCCAGACAAGTTTACCTTAAAGCATAACCGAGGTTTTATTTTACTTTATTTTTTCATATATCAATAGTACAGGTGTATGGCATAAAATGTATAGTTATAACATACAGTGTGTGTATCATAGTGTGTGTATTATACTGTGTGTATCATACAGTGTGTGTATATATAATAGTGTGTGTATTATACTGTGTGTATCATACAGTGTGTGTATATATAATAGTGTGTGTATTATACTGTGTGCATCATACAGTGTGTGCGTATGTATAACATACAATGTGTGTATATATCAGAGTGTGTGTATTATACTGTGTGTATCATACAGTGTGTGCGTATGTATAACATACAGGGTGTGTATGATACAGTATGTATAACATACAGTGTGTGTATATTATAGTGTGTGTATTATTCTGTGTGTATCATACAGTGTGTGCGTATGTATAACATACAATGTGTGTATATATCAGAGTGTGTGTATCAGACAGTGTGCGCGTATGTATAACATACAGGGTGTGTATGATACAGTATGTATAACATACAGTGTGTGTATATTATAGTGTGTGTATTATTCTGTGTGTATCATACAGTCAGGGCTGCCACTAGGAATTTCGGGGCCCCATACTGGCAAAATTTATGGGGCCCCCTTGAGACTCCGCCCAGGCTCCACCCCCCCAGTTCCGTATCCACCCTAGCTCCTCCTCCACCACATAAACCTTCCAAAATCCCTCCGCCCTTTCATGGAAAAACTTCACTTCTGCACCATGCTCTCACCAATGACACATTAACACCAATCACTCGATGAATATGCAGCATTTTGCTTGTTTAGTATAATACACCCCATAGTCCTCCATATATTATAATGTGCACTACATATAATGTATCCATAGTCCTCCATATAGTATAATACACTCCTAATAGCCCTCAATATATTAAAATACACTCAGTCATCCATATAGTATAATACACTCCTCATAGTGCTCCATATAGTATAATGCACCGCCATAGTCATCCATGTAGTACAATTCACTTCCCATAGTATAATGCACCCCATAGTTCTTCATATGATATAATGTATTCCCCATAGTCCTCGATACAGTATAATGCAGCCCACATATAGTATAATGCAGTCAGCCTATAGAGCATAATGCAGCCACCCCACAGAGCATAATGCAGCCAACCCACAGAGTATAAGGCAACCACCCAACAGAGTATATTGCAACCACCCCAGAGTATAATGCAACCACCCCACAGAGTATAATGCAACCACCCCACAGAGTATAATGTAAACCCCCCATAGAATATAATAGAGCCCCTCAAAGTATAATGAAGCCCCCATAAAATATAATCTAGCCCCCATAGAATATAATGCAGCCCCCATAGAATACAATGTAGCCACCTCATACAGTATAATGGAGCCCCCTCATAGAGTATGATGCAATCACCCCTCATAGAATATAATAAATATAATACAGCCCCCATAGAATATAATGTATCCCCGAATAGAATATCATACAGTCTGCCTCCCCAAAGGAATATAACGTAGCCCCCTATAGTATATTACACAGCCACATAGTATATAACACAGCCACCCTATAAAATATAATATATCCCCCAATAGTATATAACACAACCCACATAGTGTATAGCGCGGCCCGGATAGTGTATAGCACGGCCCACATAGTATATAGCAGGGCCCACATAGTATATAGCACGGCCCACATAGTATATAGCACGGCCCACATAGTATATAGCAGGGACCACATAGTATATAGCAGGTCCCACATAGTAAATAGCAGGGCCCACATAGTATATAGCAGGGCCCACATTGTATACAGCAGGGCCCACATAGTATATAGCAGGGCACATATAGTATATAGCAGGGCCCACATAGTATATAGCAGGGCCCACATAGTATATAGCAGGGCCCACATAGTATATAGCAGGGCCCACAGTGTACAGCAGGGCCCACATAGTATATAGCAGGGCCCACATTGTATACAGCAGGGCCCACATTGTACAACAGGGCCCACATAGTATACAGCAGGGCCCACATAGTATACAGCAGGGCCCACATAGTATACAGCAGGGCCCACATAGTATACAGCAGGGCCCACATAGTATACAGCAGGGCCCACATAGTATATAGCAGGGCCCACAGTGTACAGCAGGGCATAGTATACAGCAGGGCCCACATTGGATATAGCAGGGCCCCTATAGTAGACAGCAGGGCCCCCATTGTATATTGCAGGGCCCCTATAGTAGACAGCAGGGCCTCCATTGGATATAGCAGGGCCTCCATAGTATACAGCAGGGCCCACATTGGATATAGCAGGGCCCCTATAGTAGACAGCAGGGCCCCCATTGTATATTGCAGGGCCCCTATAGTAGACAGCAGGGCCCCATTGGATATAGCAGGGCCTCCATAGTATACAGCAGGGCCCACATTTTACAGCCCTCATCTCTCCTCCCCCCCCTCAGGAATGGCCGGCCCCACAGCAGGACAGATTTATAAAAAAAAAACACTCCTCACCTCATCCTCGTGCCAGCGCTGCTCCCAGCTCCTGTCTCCTGCTCTGCCCGGCACACAGTGAGCGCGCTGTGTCAGAGGCAGAGCGGGGAATGATGGGAGAGGGAGCGTCAGCTGACGCTCTCTCCTCCATCATCGCTTTGAACTGTGCCGGCTGACGCCGGTATAGTTCAATGCAGCGGCGGGGGGAGTCGGCGCTGGGGGCAGGCGGGCCCCCCTGCCACACAGGGGCCCCATAGCGGCTGCGTGATGTGCCGCTAGCTGGGGGCCCCTTGAGGTGCAGGGGGAGCCTCAAAATGTTGGGGGCCCCCGGGCCCGAGCGCGGACCTGCGTGCTCGGGCGGCGGGCCCCCCCTAATGACCGGGCCCCATACAGCAGTAAGGGTTCTCATGCCCTGATGGCGGCCCTGCATACAGTCATGGCCAAAAGTTTTGAGAATGACACAAATATTATATTTTCACATGATCTGCTGCCCTCTGGTTTTTATGTGTTTGACAGATGTTTTTATCACAGACAGAAATATAATTGCAAACATATGAGTAACAAAAGCTTATATTGACAGTTAGAATGAGTTAATGCAGCAAGTCAATATTTGCAGTGTTGACCCTTCTTCTTCAGGACCTCTGCAATTCTCCCTGGCATGCTCTCAATCAACTTCTGGACCAAATCCTGACTGATAGCAGTCCATTCTTGCACAATCAATGCTTTCATTTTGTCAGAATTTTTAGGTTTTTGTTTGTCCACCCGTCTCTTGATGATTGACCACAAGTTCTCAATGGGATTAAGATCTGGGGAGTTTCCAGGCCATGGACCCAAAATCTCTGTTTTGTTCCCTGAGCCATTTAGTTATCACCTTTGCTTTATGGCAAGGTGCTCCATCATGCTGGAAAAGGCGTTGTTGATCGCCAAACTGCTCTTGGAGGGTTGGGAGAAGTTGCTCTTGGAGGACATTCTGGTACCATTCTTTATTCATGGCTATGTTTTTAGGCAAGATTGTGAGAGAGCCGATTCCCTTGGCTGAGAAGCAACCCCACACATGAATGGTTTCAGGATGCTTAACAGTTGGCATGAGACAAGACTGGTGGTAGCGCTCACCTTGTCTTCTCCAAATGAGGCATTTTCCAGCTGAAACACTTTTAAGAGACGGTCCTGGCGCTTGCTGGTCTTTCTTGGGCGCCCTGGAGCCTTTTTGGCAACAATGGAACCTCTCTCCTTGAAGTTCTTGATGATGCGATAGATTGTTGACTGAGGTGCAATCTTTCTAGCTGCGATACTCTTCCCTGTTAGGCCATTTTTGTGCATTGCAATGATGACTGCACGTGTTTCTTTAGAGATAACCATGGTTAACAGAAGAGAAATAATGATGCCAAGCACCAGCCTCCTTTTAAAGTGTCCAGTGGTGTCATTTTACTTAATCATGACAGATTGATCTCCAGCCATGTCCTCATCAACACCCACACCTGTGTTAATGGAGCAATCACTGAAAAGAGGTTAGCTGGTCCTTTTAAGGCAGGGCTGCAATGATGTTGAAATGTGTTTTGGGGGATAAAGTTCATTTTCTAGCCAAATATTGACTTTGCAAGTAATTGCTGTTAAACTAATCACTCTTTATAACATTCTGGAGTATATGCAAATTGCCATTAGAAAAAGTGAAGCAGTAGACTTTGTAAAAATTAATATTTGTGTCATTCTCAAAACTTTTGGCCATGACTGTACAGTGTGTGCTTGTGTATATATAACAGTGTGAGTGTGTGTGTGTGTTTGGTATGTGTGAGTTTACAGTGTGTGTCTATCTTCTACATATAAAAATGCTGGCAGCACTAGGCAATCGCCAAATAAATGAGCAAAACGCCCATTCATTAGGTAATTGGGTCGTTTATGCAGGAATAAAAATGATCACTGTCGGCAGCACATTGCCCGGTGTAACTAGGACACGTGCTGCTGATTGCACAGTATGTATGGGGACAGAACAGCGGCAATAGCTGTCATTCTGCCCCCCATCATTCTTCATCAGGTTGTGGAAAGCGGATGGTAAATGAGCGCTGAATGACTTTATACGGTTGTTTAACAGTCTGACATCAGCTTTTGTGCACCGTATAAGTTCCTATGGTATGGCAGCATTTGGGGCCCCACTTTAAATTTTTCCCGAGACCCGACTTTGTCTAAAACTCATGAGTCCATCTATGACCAGTTTCAGTTCTTAAGAACTGCAATGCTGATGGGTGTGGACTCACTGCACCATGGGCCAGGCTTATCCTGGAGGGGAAGGACTAAGTGACTACTTGGTCTTCACTAGAGCCTGTGATGGTGAGGATAGGCTGGCAGCAGGTAGTCACCAGGTACCACTCCTGGTCAGTCCCCGGGTCTGCAGCCGCTGACCAAAGGGTCAGAGGCATGGGTATGAGGTACATGGAGGCCAAGCCAAAGATGTAATCAGACAATCCGAGGTCAGGGCAGGCAGCACAGGATCACTACACATAGCCATGGTCAGGAGCGTAGAAATCAGGATAAACAGCAAATGAGCCGGGTCAATAACAGGAGAGACAGAACAAACATGCACAAACAGGAAATAGAGACAAGCAACCTACGTTCAGAAAAGGAGTAGTGGGATGAGCTGCCTGATAAACCCCCTGCTGTTTAGCGATTGGCTAAGGAAACCAGACTCTACAGGACATAAGTAGTTAAGTTCCTGCAGAGTCTGGCCTTGCAGCAGAGCTGGAAATGCTGCATGAGGCAACTCAGCGAGATGACCGAGACTGGGAGGAGCAGAGCAGTGACCACAGTGAGTAGGGCCGCGCTTAGTGACCGTGTGAGTCGTTGGTGTGACAAGAACTATCACGTGACACATTAGACAGACTAAAGAAAAAAGAAGAACGCTGAAGTTAGTGACTTGAATGTGTCATCAGAAAATTATCTATTGCTTAAATAAGGTTTTTGGGCTAAATGCATGTTTTAAAAAATTTGACAATGTGTTTTTTACATATCACAGTCTGTGTTAAAAATTACGAATCTTGCAATGTTCACAGCGGCCACTGGGGCTTCTTTAGAGTCTAATGTCCTGTTATTTCAGGAAACAATACATGTACATTAGCAGCAATGATCAGAACTTTATCTTTTGTATTAAAGCATCTAATGAGAGTGTGCAAAGGTCATTACGAAAGGAGGGGGAGCAGGATCAGCTGTGACACCGCCTATTGTGAATGGTGGATTCTGAGCTATCAGCAGTGTATAGAGGTGTTACTGTCATTCTAATCCTACCTCTGATGATAAAGAGCCTGCTGAAAACTCTATTTGAAAAGACATAAAGAGTGAGCCTAATTATGCCCAGCATGAAAATTTACTTAATTTGTTTTCAATAAAGATTGTGATACGGTATGGATATATAAAAAACACCATTTCCGTTTTATTTTTTTTTAATACATGTAAGAAACACCTAATTTAAAGAATAAGTCATTTTCTGATAACACATTACCTTTAAAATTAAAGATTGGCCACACACAATGCCGACACAATGAAATAATAAGGGCCGCAGATGTAGAAAATGCCGTTTATCATGAGGCATCTTGCTTTAATTACATCCTGGACGGCAGTTCAGCAAATTATCTCAGAGATTTGCAAAATAGATGATAAATAATGAGATAGAACTAATAATCTAACCCTCAGAAATCCCTGAATATAGCATCAATTTTCCGAACATAAGTTCACAAATACATATTTGATAAGGTTGTGCTGCTGCAGACTGGCGTCAGGTAGACATAGGATCTATCTCATAAGCTGTGCAAATGCTGAGATATATACAGTCATGGCCAAAAGTTTTGAGAATGACACAAATATTAATTTTTACAAAGTCTACTGCTTCACTTTTTCTAATGGCAATTTGCATATACTCCAGAATGTTATAAAGAGTGATCAGCTTAACAGCAATTACTTGCAAAGTCAATATTTGGCTAGAAAATGAACTTTATCCCCAAAACACATTTCAACATCTTTGCAGCCCTGCCTTAAAAGTACCAGCTAACCTCTTTTCAGTGATTGCTCCATTAACACAGGTGTGGGTGTTGATGAGGACATGGCTAGAGATCAATCTGTCATGATTAAGTAAGAATGACACCACTGGACACTTTAAAAGGAGGCTGGTGCTTGGCATCATTGTTTCTCTTCTGTTAACCATGGTTATCTCTAAAGAAACACGTGCAGTCATCATTGCAATGCACAAAAATGGCCTAACAGGGAAGAGTATCGCAGCTAGAAAGATTGCACCTCAGTCAACAATCTATCGCATCATCAAGAACTTCAAGGAGAGAGGTTCCATTGTTGCCAAAAAGGCTTCAGGGAGCCCAAGAAAGACCAGCAAGCGCCAGGACCGTCTCTTAAAAGTGTTTCAGCTGCGGGATCGGGCTACCAGCAGTGCAGAGCTTGCTCAGGAATGGCAGCAGGCAGGTATGAGTGCATCTGCACGCACTGTGAGGCGGAGACTCTTGGAGCAAGGCCTGGTCTCAAGGAGGGCAGCAAAGAAGCCACTTCTCTCCAGAAAAAACATCATGGACAGACTGATATTCTGCAAAAGGTACAGGCAGTGGACTGCTGAGGACTGGGGTAAAGTTATTTTCTCTGATGAATCCCCTTTTCGATTGTTTGGGACATCAGGAAAACGCCTCATTCGGAGAAAACAAGGTGAGCGCTACCACCAGTCTTGTCTCATGCCAGCTGTTAAGCATCCTGAAACCATTCATGTGTGAGGTTGCTTCTCAGCCAAGGGAATTGGCTCTCTCACAGTCTTGCCTAAAAACACAGCCATGAATAAAGAATGGTACCAGAATGTCCTCCAAGAGCAACTTCTCCCAACCCTCCAAGAGCAGTTTGGCGATCAACAATGACTTTTCCAGCATGATGGAGCACCTTGCCATAAAGCAAAGGTGATAACTAAATGGCTCAGGGAACAAAACATAGAGATTTTGGGTCCATGGCCTGGAAACTCCCCAGATCTTAATCCCATTGAGAACTTGTGGTCAATCATCAAGAGACGGGTGGACAAACAAAAAACTAAAAATTCTGACAAAATGAAAGCATTGATTGTGCAAGAATGGACTGCTATCAGTCAGGATTTGGTCCAGAAGTTGATTGAGAGCATGCCAGGGAGAATTGCAGAGGTCCTGAAGAAGAAGGGTCAACACTGCAAATATTGACTTGCTGCATTAACTCATTCTAACTGTCAATATAAGCTTTTGTTACTCATATGTTTGCAATTATTATATTTCTGTCTGTGATAAAAACATCTGTCAAACACACATAAAAACCAGAGGGCAGCAGATCATGTGAAAATATAATATTTGTGTCATTCTCAAAACTTTTGGCCATGACTGTACACGGATCAGAAAAATGAGAAGCAATCCAAAAATTCCACATCACAAATGACAGAAGCTGAAATAACATCACAAAATGAGCCAATATTACACTGAAAATCCTGAAAAGCTAAAGCTAATACGTGACATTATGGAGACCCCTGTATGCTACAGTATAACGGCCGCCATGAATGGGTGATCCCCACTATAGAATATATACAAGTCACTAAGAAGTCATTATTGTTACTTACTGTGATTTTACTTGCTGCATTTAAGGCATCAACCCATCCCTGGAGATCCTTTTGGTCACTGGCTTGAAAAAAATATCTTTGAGATAAAGCATTGATAACTGGGGGAAATATAAAGGGATTTTAGTAAAAATGGTGCAAATATGACAACAGACAGACAGACGGTAGAGCTGAGTAAAAAGATGTGCAGGATCCTGGTTCAGTTCTTCCTACTTGCCGGCATTCCCGACTCCTCTTCTGATTAGCAGGTCTGGAGCGACATCACGTCGTGGTGTGACGCCGGACTGTCTAATAAGAAAGGTGCACGGGTCCGACGGGCAACCAATGTGGTCTGTGGACCAGGGTCCTGCAAATGCTTTTACTCAACTCTGCACCCAATATTTCACAGTACTGATATTAGATAGATATGAGATAGATAGATAGATTGATAAATAATAGATAGATAGATAGATAGATAGATAGATAGATAGATAGATAGATAGATAGATAGATAGATAGATATGGGATAGATAATAGATAGATAATAGATAGATAATAGATAATAGATGATAGATAGATAAATAGATAGATAGATAGATAGATAAATAGATAGATAGATAGATAGATAGATAGATAGATAGATAGATAGATAGATAGATAGATAGATAAATAGATAGATAGATATGGGATAGATATTAGATAGATATGAGATAGATAGATAATAGATAATAGATGATAGATAGATAAATAGATAATAGATAGATATGGGATAGATAGATATTAGATAGATATGAGATAGATAGATAGATAGATAGATAGATAGACAAATTGATAGATAGAGATAGATAATAGATAGATATGGGATAGATAGATGATAATAGATAGATAATAGATATGGGATAGATTGATTGATAGATAGAGATAGATACTATATATCTATATATATATATAGATAGATAGATAGATAATAGATAGCTAGATAACAAATAGATAATAGATAGATAGATTTCCAAAAAGGAAGGCAAAGGTTCAAGTGAAAAAATAGCATTTCATATTGTGGGGGTACTGTGGCTTTTCATATTATAAGGACACTATGACTTTTCAGATTGTGGGTCAGTCTCGCTTTCATCTTCATATGTAAAGCGCCATGGAATAAATGGCGCTATATAAATGTATAATAATAATAATATTGGCGGGGGGCACTGCGGCTTTTTATAACGTGGAAAAACTGTGACCCTTTATATTGTAAGGCACTATGACTTATATTGTGGGGGCACTGTGGCTTTTCACATTGTGGGGGCACGGTGGCTTTTCATATTGTGGGGACATGGTGACTTTTCATATTCTGGGGGCACTGTGGATTTTTATAATTTGTGGTTTTTCATATCATGGGGGCATTGTGGCTTTTCATATTCTGTGGCCATTGTGGCTTTTCACATTGTGGGGGCACTATGGATTTTCACATTGTGGGGGCATTGTGCCTTTCCACATTGTGGGGGCACTATGGATTTTCACATTGTGGGGGCATTGTGCCTTTCCACATTGTGGGGGCACTATGGATTTTCACATTGTGTGGGCATTGTGGCTTTTCACATTGTGGGGGCACTATGGATTTTCACATTGTGTGGGCATTGTGCCTTTTCACATTGTGGGGGCACTGTGGATTTTCATATCATGGGGGCATTGTGCTTTTCATATTGTGGGGGCACAGTAGCTTTTCATATTCTGGGGACACTGTGGCTTTTCAGGCTGCGGGGCAGTGTCACTAGGATGTGTTTTTGTAGGGAGCAGCTGTCCTGTGGATACAGTGGTGTCGTGATGATTCAGATGCTGTGTCCTGTATTTTAGGGGCTATACACACGTCTGTCCCCCACGGTCTCCTCTAGACATCATTTTACAATAGGAGACCAGTATATGTATAGGAAGCCCAGTGATGATAATGAGGGCGGCTATAGGACGGCTGTACTTCAGATATTAGCAACGTTACAGGGAGCAATGGTTTAATAATATATATTATATATGGCAGATTTCCTTACCAAAGCAATGCGTCAGCTTTGATTTCTGTTTTGCAGCAGCTATGCTGACCTGATGAAAAAGAGATAATCAGACGGGTTATTTCAGTGGTGGACCCCTAAGGGTGATGTAATAAATACCATATACCATTCAATATCGAACATGAAGCTTCACTGCCAGGAAATGTAGTTATACATTAGGCCATTCATATAAATGGCCGACCATGTAATAGCAGATATGACTTGTCTACCACAGTGACGTCTGCTGGTGGCTCTTTGGCTCCTAGAGAAGTCCTGTGCCACAGACCCTCCATTATGTCCACATGCCCATTGTCATGGTGACACAACCCTTGTAATCCAGGCTTTGTTGTGTGCACCGGCTGCACTCATCGTTATCTCAGTAGTCAGACAAGTTGAGACAGGCCTCAGCCTTGTTGCCCAACACCGATGTGCTGGCTCATAAACTCTCACTTCCTCATGGCCGCTTCCCCTTTTTCCTCTAGGCGCAGATGATTTTCTTTTGCTGATGTAGAGGCCTGAGACACTGAACGTCCAGCACATGGATGTGACTCGCGGGTGTTTCACCCTCAAGCATTTTAGTCAGCTCCTAACGATTCCTTGAAAACCCTTTTTTCATACACTATGTGGACAAAACTATGTACCACATACACATTTCACCTACAGGGGCTTTTATGACCTCCATAGACCTCCATAGACATTAATATGGAGTCAGTTTTATGACCTCCATAGACATTAATATGGAGTCGGTGTCTGTGGGAAATTTTGCCCATTCATCCAGAAGAGCATTTGTGAGGTCAGACACTGATGTTGGAGGACAGGCCGAGCTCATAATCTCTGCTCTAGTCCTTCCCAAAGTTGTTGGATGGGGCTGAGGTCCGGGCTCTGCGTGGCTGGTCAGGTTCTTCTGCATCAAACTCCCCCAACCATGTTTTTATGGACCTTCTGCACTGGGCACAGTCATGGGAAACAGAAAAGGGCCTTCCCCAAACTGTTACCCGAAAGTTGGAGGCTACAATTGTCTAAACTGTTTTGTGCTGAATATTTCAGACTTTTCTTCACTGGAAGGAAAGGACCTCAGTCGCCCCTGAAAGCACCCTTCCTACAGTGTTATCCCTCCTCCCTCCATCGGCACAATGCAGTCAGGCGGGTAATATTCTCCTGGCATTCACCGAACCAAGATCCGTCCATCAGACACAGATAGAGAAGTGTGATCCGTCACACTTGCATGCACCTGCTTGGCCATTAAGCTCCTGGCGGGGGCGCAGTGTTTGTGCTGATGTTAATACCTGAGGAGGACTGGACTCCGCAGTTATGGAGACCGCAGAGCATTGGGGACTTTCTGCCCTCTGCTTCTCAGCACTTTGCCCCTCACTCTGTAAAGTAATGTGGTCTCCACTCCATGGCTGAGGTACTGCGGTTCCTTCCATTTCTCAATAATATCAATCACAGGAGATGGGGGAATATTTAGGAGGGAAGAAATGTCATGAACGGACTTGTTACACCGGTGGCTCCTATTACAGCACCGAGCTGGTGTCATTGAGATCTTTACCACCAGCCATTCGGTCACATGTTAGTAAAGGCAGGCGGCGTGGCTGGGGGCCGAATGTTATACACCAGGGCAGCGGATGTTATATACCGGAGGACATGGAGACGGATGTTGTACACCGTGGGGTGACGAGGGGCTGGATGTTATATACCGGGGGATGAGAGGCCGCTTGTTATATACCGGGGGATGAGAGGCGGATGTTATATACCGGGGGACAAGGGGCTGGATGATATATACCGGGGGATGAGAGGCCGCTTGTTATATACCGGGGGATGAGAGGCGGATGTTATATACCGGGGGACAAGGGGCTGGATGTTATATACCGGGGGATGAGAGGCCGCTTGTTATATATTGGGAAACGAGGGCTGGATGTTTATACCGGGGGACGAGGGGCTGGATGTTATATACCGGGGGATGAGAGGCCGCTTGTTATATACCGGGGATGAGAGGCGGATGTTATATACCGGGGGACAAGGGGCTGGATGTTATATACCGGGGGATGAGAGGCCGCTTGTTATATACCGGGGAATGAGAGGCGGATGTTATATACCGGGGGACGAGGGGCTGGATGTTATATACCGGGGGATGAGAGGCCGCTTGTTATATATTGGGAAACGAGGGCTGGATGTTATATACCGGGGGACGAGGGGCTGGATGTTATATACCGGGGGATGAGAGGCCGCTTGTTATATACCGGGGGATGAGAGGCGGATGTTATATACCGGGGGACAAGGGGCTGGATGTTATATACCGGGGGATGAGAGGCCGCTTGTTATATACCGGGGGATGAGAGGCGGATGTTATATACCGGGGGACAAGGGGCTGGATGTTATATACCGGGGGACAAGGGGCTGGATGTTATATACCGGGGATGAGAGGCTGCTTGTTATATATTGGGAAACGAGGGGCTGGATGTTATATACCGGGGGACAAGGGGCTGGATGTTATATACCGGGGGATGAGAGGCCGCTTGTTATATATTGGGAAACGAGGGCTGGATGTTATATACCGGGGGACGAGGGCTGGATGTTATATACCGGGGGATGAGAGGCGGATGTTATATACCGGGGGATGAGAGGCGGATGTTATATACCGGGGGACAAGGGGCTGGATGTTATATACCGGGGGATGAGAGGCCGCTTGTTATATATTGGGAAACGAGGGGCTGGATGTTATATACCGGGGGACGAGGGCTGGATGTTATATACCGGGGGATGAGAGGCGCTTGTTATATACCGGGGGATGAGAGGCGGATGTTATATACCGGGGACAAGGGGCTGGATGTTATATACCGGGGGATGAGAGGCCGCTTTTTATATATTGGGAAAGAGGGGCTGGATGTTATATACGGGGGACGAGGGGCTGGATGTTATATACGGGGGATGAGAGGCCGCTTGTTATATACCGGGGATGAGAGGCGGATGTTATATACCGGGGGGACGAGAGGCCGGATGTTATATACCGGGGGAAAGAGGGCTGTGTTATATACCGGGGATGAGAGGCGGATGTTATATACCGGGGGAAAGAGGCCCGGATGTTATATACCGGGGACGAGAGGCCGCTTGTTATATATGGGAAAGAGGGGCTGGATGTTATATACCGGGGACGAGGGCTGGATGTTATATACCGGGGATGAGAGGCCGCTTGTTATATACCGGGGATGAGAGGCGGATGTTATATACCGGGGGACGAGAGGCCGGATGTTATATACCGGGGGATGAGAGGCCGCTTGTTATATACGGGATAGAGAGGGCTGGATGTTATATACCGGGGGACAAGGGCCGGATGTTATATACCGGGGGATGAGAGGCCGCTTGTTATATACCGGGGGATGAGAGGCGGATGTTATATACCGGGGACGAAGGGCCGGATGTTATATACCGGGGGATGAGAGGCGGATGTTATATACCGGGGGATGAGAGGCGGATGTTATATACCGAGGGACGAGAGGCCGGATGTTTATACGGGGGGCGATGGACCGGATGTTATATACCGGGGGATGAGAGGCGGATGTTATATACCGGGGACAAGGGCCTGGATGTTATATACCGGGGGGATAAGAGGCGGATGTTATATACCGGGGGATGAGAGGCCGGATTTATAAGGGAGGCGATTTATAACCGGGGGATAAGAGGCGGATGTTATATACCGGGGGACGAGAGCCGGATGTTATAACCGGGGATAAGAGGCGGATGTTATATACGGGGGACGAGGGCCGGATGTTATAACCGGGGGAGGGCCGGATGTATATAACCGGGGGAAGAGGGGATGTTATAACCGGGGACAGAGGCGGATGTTATATACCGGGGATAAAGGCGATGTTATATACCGGGGGACAGAGCCGGATGTTATATACCGGGGATAAGAGGCGGATGTATATACCGGGGACTAGAGCCGGATGTTATATACCGGGGAGAGAGGCGGATGTTATATACCGGGGACGAGGCGGATGTTATATACCGGGGACGAGAGGCCGGATGTTATATACCGGGGATAAGGCGATGTTATATACGGGGGCGAGGCCGATGTTATTAATAACATGTTAAACGGGTCGATGGGCCGATGTTATATACCGGGGGATGAGGCGATGTTATATACGGGGCGATGGCCGATGTTATACTGGACAGGCGGATGTTATAACGGCATGGGATAACATGGGGAACACTGGATGTCAACATGGGGAAACGAGGGGCCGGATGTTTTAAACCTGTGGGTGAGGGCCATATGTTATACATCGGGGGCAATGGGATTGAATTAAAAACCTGAATTAAATGATTAATGTCCAATACTTCTCTCCATATACAGTACATTTAATATACAGCCAACTCGATGAAGTTTCATAGTAGAAAATGGGACTCTGGCAACACGTATGTGCAATGTATATACAGTAATAACACACAGGTTCACAGGCACTTTTTAATCAAATATATATACTTATATACTGTTATACACTGCAAAATAATCACTATTCAGTGCCCAAATAACTGATGCCTGTTTGGACCATAGTCTTTAATAATTCTACCATATACTGCCTAAATAACACTGCTGTATATTACGCACGCAATGCTACAACTCAGTGCCCAAATAATACCAACACAGCATGCAAATAATACTACCACATAGTGTCCGCACTGTTGAGTTGCAGCTCGAGTGTTTCTCTGCTTTTATGGTTTGCTCCGGGTACTCTGATTTCTTTCCGTACTCCTTACACTTACTGATAGGGAATTTAGATTGTGAGGCCCACTTACTGTGCGTAATGGCAGTGTCTAAAAAAACCCGCTGTGAAATATGATGGCGCTATATAAGAAACAGTAATAAATAAACAGAACGCCTATATTTCTGATGCCAAATAATATATCAGTATAGTATTTGAATAATACCGTATTATATAACATATACATATATTTCCCACTCTCCGGATACACCTGGACATCCGGTCATTCTGACAATACATATTCTGAAACTTTACGTGCAGTCCTATGCAAAACCACAGATAACTCATCACGATATCACCAAGTGACTTACTCATCTCTGCTACATCAGCAATATAAAGAAATGCAGATAACAGAGGAGTTCAGACTGAAACCCTCTGATTACGAAGCCGGGTTTTATAAAGCAAGCTCAAAGGATAATAAAAACCACATCAGATATTTTCGCTCACTTCTTCAATTCTGTCGGCTTTCCTATTCAGTGGTTCCTGTTATGATCTGTACTGGAAGGATTGGTGTCTTATCTCCAACATCAACACAACTCTGATGACTCGGCTGACGACAATAAGGAGCCCTGAGGGGTCTCGTGTAACATCCCAAATGGACATTCTGAATAGTTATGTCCAGTGTTGGGTCATTTAGATCATTACTGGGAGTCCTGACTGCTATGGATACTACAAAAGTAAAAAAAAAACGTAATACAGCCATATGGTATCCAAGTAATACAACCGCCATACAATATTGCACGTTTTTTGCACCGTACATGCAACCATTGTAAGGATAATATATCCTATGTCTATCAGTAAAGATCCCGAAGAAGTTGTACAAGTGTCACAAGACACTGATGCAAAGAATAATACACTGGTGCAAAGAATAATACAGCCATACAATGCTGAAATCTCGTCGCGGTACAGATCTGAAGTAATGCTGCCGTACAGATAACACAACTGGAGGGTTATTCCCAACATTACAAGTTATCAGCAGTCTAAAAGATAGGAGATAAGTGGTGGATCGGTGGGGTCCGACCAGAACGAGGGTCTGAGATACCCCATCTGAATGGAGTGGTGGCCGCGCATGCGCACTGCTGCTTCGGTCTTTCGCTATGTGACTGCTGGACGTGGTCAAGCGCTATGGTCGGCTAGCTCCGGTGGATATAAATAATAGGAATAGCCCTTTCATATGGTCAAATACTGTGTCTAGATAATGCCGTCATACAGTACTGAAATAACAGCACCATACATTGCAGATGCACCTATACATTAATACCGTTCTAGTACTTTATTCAGCACCCAGATAATATGGCTATGATGCACCCACATAATTCTGCCATACAGCTCCCAAATAACAGCGCCCACACAGGTAGGCTAGACTTTACAGCTCTACACAGGGGCTGGACTACCGCCAAACAGTGCCCTGAATAACTGAGGATTAAGTAGGCCCTTGGTGACCGAGTTCCAGTGGGGCCCTCTTCAGGTTCCTTTTTTTTTTTTCTTATAACCTCCCAGGACATGTAACTTTTTTATTTTTCGTTGGAGTTCCATGATTGCTTGGTTTTTGCAGTATGAACTTTAGGGGTTTTTTTTATACCATTTTTGTGTCCATTAGACTTTATCTTTTTTTATTCTTTTTTTTGGGGGGGAGGAGGCAAAATGACCAAAAGAAACAGACATTCTGCCATTTTTTTTTTACCTTTACTGTCTGGGATAAATATAATATTTTATTATATACCAAATATGTTGATTTTTTTTATGTATTTTTTTTATATATACGGTATATTTCATTGCTTTCCTAGAATTTTTTATTAGCCTTTTCAGAGTCTTGAAACTGTATAATACACTGGAATATCATAATATTGCAAAATTAATGTTCTTTTATGAAGACCTGTGACTGGTTGGACTTCATAGGTGTACCAAAATGGCAGATGTAGGGGCTTTCAGGAAGTCACCATTGACAGCAGCACCTAGAGGATTGAACAGCAGTGATCGGAGGTTGCTCCGCTTGCTGCAGCTGGACTGGGATGCTGGCTGTACCATACGGCTCCTGACCCTGCTCCATACACGCATACACACAGGTCCGAGAGGGCTCTGCGGGAGCAGTGCGCCCCTGCTCCTGTGTAACCAGGTGCTGACACCAGCCCTGAGCTCCAGCTTTGACTACCCAGATCTGTCATATTGAGACAGGTATGTGGTGGGTGTCTTGGGGGTATTTGCGTTTTTTGTCCCTTTTTCACATGATACAATAGAAAAGTTCCAGATCGGTGCTTTTATTTTTTAATTTGCACTGTAAAAACAAATATTAAAAACTAGAAGCTGGAATCTGGTTATTTTTAGTAAATCCATAGAAACCCTCGGGACTTTGAAATCTTATCCAGACCGCCATGTTGATAGCATCTGACAGACAGATGTGTCCATTGGCTCGGTAGGAGAGAGCCTGAAATGACCTGATCCCTTCCCTGGACGGCGTGCGTAGAACGTCGCGCTCTAATGTCAGTCGTCCCATTCACTTCTCATAAACATTGATCGCTGGCGGTCCGACTACTGGGACACCCAGCGATCCCGAGATCAGAGCTCTGGAACATCAAGAATAGAACTCTTTAAGTCAATCTGGAATGGATCAGGAGCACATGCCCAGGGGTCTGATTCCTGATATCCTCAGTGATAAACTGATTGAAGGGGCCATCAGAAGTGGTACAACTTCGTATATTGTAATGTGGCTGTAAAGGGTCCTCTAAGCTCTCTGCCATACAAGCGAATTAGAAGGGGCTTGCAGTACCACTCATGGCCACTACACAGTGCACGGCACTGTGCTACTTCCACCACACTGCAGTGACTCCAATCAGCTGATCGCCGGTGATGGCAAACACCCACTGATCTGATACCGATGTCCTAAAAAGAGATAAACTTAAGGATAGGATAGATGATCAATATCTCAACATCATTGGTTATAATATTAAAATGATGAATATATAATCAGTGGAAGTCCAAAGGTGGGACCCCTACCATTACGAGAACAGGGAGTATCATGATTAAGGGCTTCTTTTTCTGTCTGAACGCATAGGAAATTACATCATACTTGGATTCGATTTTTATTATATGGAATAAAAAATTTTTTTTAAATATTTTAATCAAGAATCAGCTGGAAAATCTTCTATTTGTTATGCAGTCTTTGGCCACAAGGGGCAGTAGTGGTATTACCATGCTGAGTATTATTGAAAGCCTCAACTAAGGTGGGTGTGGTGATTACATATGCGCAATACAGCTCTCATAGGCCCATAGAAGTGAATGGAGTAGTGGCCATGTATGCGCAATACTGCTCTCATAGGCCCATAGAAGTGAATGGAGTAGTGGTCATGTATGCCAATACTGCTCTCATAGGCCCATAGAAGTGAATGGAGTAGTGGCCATGTATGCCAATACTGCTCTCATAGGCCCATAGAAGTGAATGGAGTAGTGGTCATGTATGCACAATACTGCTCTCATAGGCCCATAGAAGTGAATGGAGTAGTGGTCATGTATGCCAATACTGCTCTCATAGGCCCATAGAAGTGAATGGAGTAGTGGTCATGTATGCGCAATACTGCTCTCATAGGCCCATAGAAGTGAATGGAGTAGTGGTCATGTATGCGCAATACTGCTCTCATAGGCCCATAGAAGTGAATGGAGTAGTGGTCATGTATGCGCAATACTGCTCTCATAGGCCCATAGAAGTGAATGGAGTAGTGGTCATGTATGCCAATACTGCTCTCATAGGCCCATAGAAGTGAATGGAGTAGTGTCATGTATGCACAATACTGCTCTCATAGGCCCATAGAAGTGAATGGAGTAGTGGTCATGTATGCCAATACTGCTCTCATAGGCCCATAGAAGTGAATGGAGTAGTGGTCATGTATGCGCAATACTGCTCTCATAGGCCCATAGAAGTGAATGGAGTAGTGGTCATGTATGCGCAATACTGCTCTCATAGGCCCATAGAAGTGAATGGAGTAGTGGTCATGTATGCGCAATACTGCTCTCATAGGCCCATAGAAGTGAATGGAGTAGTGGTCATGTATGCACAATACTGCTCTCATAGGCCCATAGAAGTGAATGGAGTAGTGGTCATGTATGCGCAATACTACTCTCATAGGCCCATAGAAGTGAATGGAGTAGTGGCATGTATGCGCAATACTGCTCTCATAGGCCCATAGAGTGAATGGAGTAGTGGTCATGTATGCACAATACTGCTCTCATAGGCCCATAGAAGTGAATGGACTAGTGTCATGTATGCACAATACTGCTCTCATAGGCCCATAGAAGTGAATGGAGTAGTGGTCATGTATGCGCAATACTGCTCTCATAGGCCCATAGAAGTGAATGGAGTAGTGGTCATGTATGCGCAATACTGCTCTCATAGGCCCATAGAAGTGAATGGAGTAGTGGTCATGTATGCGCAATACTGCTCTCATAGGCCCATAGAAGTGAATGGAGTAGTGGTCATGTATGCACAATACTGCTCTCATAGGCCCATAGAAGTGAATGGAGTAGTGGTCATGTATGCGCAATACTACTCTCATAGGCCCATAGAAGTGAATGGAGTAGTGGCCATGTATGCGCAATACTGCTCTCATAGGCCCATAGAGTGAATGGAGTAGTGGTCATGTATGCACAATACTGCTCTCATAGGCCCATAGAAGTGAATGGACTAGTGTCATGTATGCACAATACTGCTCTCATAGGCCCATAGAAGTGAATGGAGTAGTGGTCATGTATGCGCAATACTGCTCTCATAGGCCCATAGACGTGAATGGAGTAGTGGTCATGTACGCGCAATACTGCTCTCATAGGCCCATAGAAGTGAATGGAGTAGTGGTCATGTATGCACAATACTGCTCTCATAGGCCCATAGAAGTGAATGGAGTAGTGGTCATGTATGCACAATACTGCTCTCATAGGCCCATAGAAGTGAATGGAGTAGTGGTCATGTATGCGCAATACTGCTCTCATAGGCCCATAGAAGTGAATGGAGTAGTGGTCATGTATGCACAATACTACTCTCATAGGCCCATAGAAGTGAATGGAGTAGTGGTCATGTATGCACAATACTACTCTCATAGGCCCATAGAAGTGAATGGAGTAGTGGTCATGTATGCGCAATACTGCTCTCATAGGCCCATAGAAGTGAATGGAGTAGTGGTCATGTATGCACAATACTGCTCTCATAGGCCCATAGAAGTGAATGGAGTAGTGGTCATGTATGCGCAATACTGCTCTCATAGGCCCATAGAAGTGAATGGAGTAGTGGTCATGTATGCACAATACTACTCTCATAGGCCCATAGAAGTGAATGGAGTAGTGGTCATGTATGCACAATACTACTCTCATAGGCCCATAGAAGTGAATGGAGTAGTGGTCATGTATACACAATACTGCTCTCATAGGCCCATAGAAGTGAATGGAGTAGTGGTCATGTATGCAGCAATACTGCTCTCATAGGCCCATAGAAGTGAATGGAGTAGTGGTCATGTATGCGCAATACTGCTCTCATAGGCCCATAGAAGTGAATGGAGTAGTGGTCATGTATGCCAATACTGCTCTCATAGGCCCATAGAAGTGAATGGAGTAGTGGTCATGTATGCGCAATACTGCTCTCATAGGCCCATAGAAGTGAATGGAGTAGTGGTCATGTATGCGCAATACTGCTCTCATAGGCCCATAGAAGTGAATGGATAGTGGTCATGTATGCCAATACTGCTCTCATAGGCCCATAGAAGTGAATGGAGTAGTGGTCATGTATGCGCAATACTGCTCTCATAGGCCCATAGAAGTGAATGGAGTAGTGGTCATGTATGCCAATACTGCTCTCATAGGCCCATAGAAGTGAATGGAGTAGTGGTCATGTATGCCAATACTGCTCTCATAGGCCCATAGAAGTGAATGGAGTAGTGGTCATGTATGCGCAATACTGCTCTCATAGGCCCATAGAAGTGAATGGAGTAGTGGTCATGTATGCGCAATACTGCTCTCATAGGCCCATAGAAGTGAATGGAGTAGTGGTCATGTATGCGCAATACTGCTCTCATAGGCCCATAGAAGTGAATGGAGTAGTGGTCATGTATGCCAATACTGCTCTCATAGGCCCATAGAAGTGAATGGAGTAGTGGTATGTATGCGCAATACTGCTCTCATAGGCCCATAGAAGTGAATGGAGTAGTGGTCATGATGCGCAATACTGCTCTCATAGGCCCCATAGAAGTGAATGGAGTAGTGGTCATGTATGCACAATACTGCTCTCATAGGCCCATAGAACTGAATGGAGTAGTGGTCATGTATGCCAATACTGCTCTCATAGGCCCATAGAGTGAATGGAGTAGTGTCATGTATGCACAATACTGCTCTCATAGGCCCATAAAGTGAATGGAGTAGTGGTCATGTATGCCAATACTGCTCTCATAGGCCCATAGAAGTGAATGGAGTAGTGGTCATGTATGCGCAATACTGCTCTCATAGGCCCATAGAAGTGAATGGAGTAGTGGTCATGTATGCACAATACTGCTCTCATAGGCCCATAGAAGTGAATGGAGTAGTGGTCATGTATAGCAATACTGCACTCATAGGCCCATAGAAGTGAATGGAGTAGTGGTCCATGTATGCGCAATACTGCTCCATAGGCCCATAGAAGTGAATGGAGTAGTGGTCCATGTATGCGACAATACTGCTCTCATAGGCCCATAGAAGTGAATGGAGTAGTGGTCATGTATGCCAATACTGCTCTCATAGGCCCATAGAATGAATGAGTAGTGGTCATGTATGCCAATACTGCTCTCATAGGCCCATAGAGTGAATGGAGTAGTGGCATGTATGCACAATACTGCTCTCATAGGCCCATAGAAGTGAATGGAGTAGTGGTCATGTATGCCAATACTGCTCTCATAGGCCCATAGACTGAATGGAGTAGTGGTCATGTATGCACAATACTCTCTCATAGGCCCATAGAAGTGAATGAGAGTGGCATGTATCACAATACTGCTCTCATAGGCCATAGAAGTGAATGGAGTATGGTCATGTATGCCAATACTGCTCTCATAGGCCCATAGAAGTGAATGGAGTAGTGGTCATGTATGCCAAAAACTGCCTCATAGGCCCATAGAAGTGAATGGAGTAGTGGCATGTATGCGCAATACTGCTCTCATAGGCCCATAGAAGTGAATGGATAGGTCATGTATGCCAATAGCTCTCATAGGCCAAAGTGAATGGAGATGGTAGTAGCCAATACTGCTCTCATAGGCCCATAGAAGTGAATGGAGTAGTGGTCATGTATGCACAATACTGCTCTCATAGGCCCATAGAAGTGAATGGAGTAGTGGTCATGTATGCGCAATACTGCTCTCATAGGCCCATAGAAGTGATTGGAGTAGTGCTGACACACGCGCAATACTGCTCCATTCACACAGGACCCACATACAGTACTCTGAATCAGTAGGGGTTTTAGCTGTCTGACTACCACAATCATGCTTGTATCGCTTTCCTGTACATAGGTGATAAATAATAAGACTACCTCCAAATTCCCGTAAAACCCCTTTAATTGACATGAAATACCCCAAAGCCACCAACAAATGCCCTAAACCTTTCTCCACAGGCAGTTGAAGTTTTTGCCCGAGTTTAGAGCGTAGAAAACCCCACATAATGAAGTGCTTCAGAAAAACACCACCTGGACGAGAAACGCTCAAAACACTCACAAAACCCAATAATGATCAAGAGGACCCGATCATAAAGCCTTTATGATGAGGGTATCTATGCTCATTCTACAAACTGGGTATAAGTCAGCCAAGGAAACGCGTATAAGTCCTGCAGCTATCGCATCACAGGCTATAACATAGCCAAACAGCAAGGACGATCAGAGCCACTAAAAAAGCCAAGGCAGAGAATGCAGCAGCAATGTTATGGTGAATCTGGATAGTAAGAGGACGTCACAGCCTACAGTTTAGCTATAAACATAGGAAGAGAAAGCTATAAATCACTAAAAAACTGTAAAGGTAGTGTGCGGCTGCACTGCAGTGAAGAGGATTAGTGTGTGATTTTGCCCCAGACAATGGTCACTGATGTCTGAACTGGTCATAACCTTTCACATTCTTGTGGTTTAAAGAAAGACAAAAATAAGTGAAGAACTACTAATGCACTAAAAATATCCTGACAAAGACAGGAAGCCCGGCCGACGCAACAGAGAAAAAGAAGAAAGTGATTAAAAGCAGCAGCAGCAGCCCCCCTACGCCATGCTCTACAGCTAACCGTTATATAGACAAGGGTTAAACGGAATTTGAAAATCTGTTTCCTTGCACACAGCGCCACTCCTGTCTATAGGTTGTGTTTGGTATTGCAAAAATCAAGTTAATGGGGCTCTGCTGCAATACCAGAGACGGCCAGCTGAAGAAGGGTGGCGCTGTTTCAGGAAGAAAACGGATGCTTTTATAATTTCATACAATATCTTTAAAGATGGTCTGTCACCTGACTAGGCTAAAGGGAAATCAATTGGCCCCACAATGCCCCCTGAACTGTGAGCCCACTCAGCACTATATAGTGGCCAAGGGGGTTCAGGTGAGTATTCCTTACCACTACTTAAAAAAAAATGAGTAGACCTGAGCCTTGAGAGCCCCTCTGTTCACTTATTACAATGGGGTGGCCTAATTGTAGGTGGACGGTGTGAGCGCACCTTCCAGGGAGGGGATACTTACTTTTGATATATATGTCAGTTTTAATGATCCCACCGCTCCTGCTCCTCGAGGCAGATTCTGAAAAGTAGAAGACAAGAAAATAACATCTATTTATCTACCCAGGATTATTAAACAGAGTTTGCTTTCCAGAAACAGCGCCACTTTTGTCCATGGCAGTCTCTGGTATTGCAGTTCATCACCATTCATTTAAATTCAGCCAAGCTGCAATACCAGACACATCCTATAGACAGGTGGGGCGCTGAAATAAAAAATGTTGACTTTTTTTTTCTAATTCTGGACAACCATTTTAAAAGTTTTTTAAATTACTTGTAATATTAACACATGATGGGCAAGATCCTCCATTGTGTCCAATCTATACAGCAATCCAAATACAGTAAACTTCTGATCATCCAGCATTGTAGGACTGGGGACAACCGCGGCGCCAGAATATGCCGGCGGTAGTCATTCTGTGACCCGGATGACCTATAGCAGGGTATAGTCACAAACACCGCAGCATAATAACTGTATAATAATACGCCAATATAAGAAGCTTCTGCTATAATTGACCACAATAAGAAAGTTGTATTTTTTAATCAGTGTTCACATGACAACTCTTCCTGTCCTCTGCTCTAACCATATAGCAATGTAACATTAAAATCAATTTACCATCTGCACCAATGTCTGTATATGAGACAATAGATTTTTTTTATTTTTAAATATATGTTGTGCTCCTTTAAGATGAATTATTACCGTCCCCGGATGCTGCTGTGGAGGACAAGAGTTGGTGCATATTCCTGAGGGTTTGGTAAATTCAATAACGGAAGAGGAAGTGGCATGAACAGAGCTTCGTGTGCTGCAGATTAAGGCTCAGAGAGGCGCCTCTTCAGTGGTAGCAGCTGTATACAGTAGAGTAACTAAATGTTCTTTCTAATTGCTCAGTCTTTGTAAAATTCTGAATCTTTGTAATATACTCCATTACCTTTTCTTGCTTCCATTTCTCCCAAACTCCACGCTGAGAGTCTTGTTTCCCCTGCCTTGTTCATGCTCTTAGAGCAGCTGTTTTGAAATGCAGGTCTAGTAAATATCCATACTCTTGTGTGAGCCTCATGAAAAGTTCTGAATCTTTGTAATATACTTTGTATATATGATGTCATTGGAATCACTGAGACTGTGGGACGATACACATGATTGGAATACAAGGCTAGAAGGATACAACTTATTTGCAAGAAACAGACTTGATAAACGAGGAGGAGGTGTTGCATTGTATGTTAGAAAAGCGTATATCTGCACAGAGATTGACGCTTCAGAGACTGGGAGTTCTGCGGAAACTGTTTGGGTAAGAATACAAGGACAGAACAATGGAAAGGACACCATTGTAGGCATTTACTACAGGCCGCCTGTGCAAGCTGAAGATATGGATGAACTCTTTATGTATCAAATGGCCAAGTTCTCCAAAAAAATATGACATAGTGGTCATGGGAGATTTCAACTATCCAGACATTTGTTGGGAATCTCTCCCAGGCAAAACTAACAGGTCCAGGAAATTCTTATCCTCTCTTGCTGACAACTTTATCTTCCAAAAGGTAATGGAGAAAACAAGGGGATCTGCTACCTTGGATCTAATCCTCATAAACAGGGAGGAAATGGTGGAGGAGGTAAGAGTGGCTGGGACCTTAGGAGGTAGCGACCATGCTATTTTAGAATTTTGGATAACAAGAGGAGGAAGACCTGTGAAGACTCAGACGTCAAGGTTAGATTTCAGAAAGGCAGATTTTAAGGAACTCAGAAAGAGAATTGGAGGGATCCAATGGCTGGATATCCTTAAGGACAAAAATGTCCAGGAAGGATGGAAAATCTTGAAAAATGAGATTCTCAAAGCACAATCGTTAACAATTCCGAAAAGAGGGAAGAATGGGAAGCATTTAAGGAAACCAGGATGGATGAACATAGAACTTAAACACATGCTAAAAAGGAAGAAAGAAATGTTTATCAAATGGAAAGAGGGAGGCATATCTAAAGAAGAATATAATGCCGTCTGCAGAACCTGCAGGGCACAAATCAGATTATCTAAAGCTGACAATGAATTAAGGCTTGCAAGTGACGTCAAAAGCAACAAAAAAGGATTTTGGGATACGTCAAAAGTAAAAGAAAAGTCAAAGATGCTATAGGATTTTTACAGGATGAAAATGATGAAATGGTAAGTCAGGATGTTGAGAAGGCTGAACTTTTAAATTCCTATTTTGCATCTGTTTTCTCTCAGAAAGGAAATGTAACATCAACTGATCTTCACTGTCCTATTAAAGGAATAGAAGAATCCAGGATATCTATAAACAGAAAGACAGTGAGGAAACACTTAGCTAACCTAAATGAATTCAAGTCTCCAGGTCCAGATGAATTACACCCCAGGGTACTGAAGGAGATAGCAGAAGAAATTCTTGAACCACTGTCCATAATCTTTGAAAATTCTTGGAGAACAGGAGAAGTCCCAGAAGACTGGAGAAGAGCAAATGTTGTTCCTATCTTCAAAAAGGGGAAGAAGGTGGACCCAGGGAACTACAGGCCGGTGAGTCTGACTTCTATACCAGGAAAGATCTTTGAACAAATTATTAAAGAACATGTATGCAAGTACCTGGATAAGAATGAAGTGATTAAACAGAGTCAGCATGGGTTTGTAACTAATAAGTCATGTCAGACTAACTTAATTTCCTTCTATGACAGAATCACTGACTGGGTGGATCAGGGAAATGCTGTAGATATAGTATATCTTGACTTCAGCAAAGCATTTGACAAAGTATCTCACACAATCCTTATTGAAAAAATGACTAAGTATGGAATGGACAAGGCAACTGTTAGGTGGATTCATAACTGGCTTAGTGATCGGACCCAAAGAGTGGTTGTAAATGGCTGCACATCCAGTTGGAAGAATGTCTCAAGTGGGGTACCACAAGGCTCTGTTTTGGGCCCTGTATTGTTCAACATCTTTATCAATGATTTAGATGAAGGAATTGAGGGTAAACTGATCAAATTTGCTGATGACACAAAGCTAGGAGGGGTAGCTAATACTAGAGAAGAGAGAGAGAGGATTCAAAAAGATATACATAAACTGGAGCAGTGGGCAGCAACTAACAGAATGGATTTTAACAGGGAAAAATGCAAAGTACTACATCTGGGCAATAAAAATGAAAAAAGCATATACAAAATGGGAGGAATAGGGCTAAGTAACAGCACATGTGAAAAAGACTTGGGTATACTAATTGATCACAGACTTAACATGAGTCAACAGTGTGATGCAGCAGCAAAAAAGGCAAATGCAATTCTAGGATGTATTAACAGAAGCATACAGTCTAGATCACGTGAGGTCATTATTGCCCTCTACTCCTCTTTGGTCAGACCTCATCTGGAATACTGTGTCCAGTTTTGGGCACCACATTTTAAAAAAGACATCAACAAACTGGAGCAAGTTCAGAGAAGAGCCACCAGAATGGTGACCGGTCTGCAAACCATGTCCTATGAGGAACGGTTGCAGGATTTGGGAATTTTTAGCTTGCAAAAAAGAAGACTGAGAGGAGACTTAATAGCTGTCTACAAATATCTCAAGGGCTGTCACATTGTAGAAGGATCATCTTTATTCTCATTTGCACAAGGAAAGACTAGAAGCAATGGGATGAAACTGAATGGGAGGAGACACAGATTAGATATTAGAAAAAACTTTTTGACAGTTAGGGTGATCAATGAGTGGAACAGGCTGCCACAAGAGGTGGTGAGTTCTCCTTCAATGGAAGTCTTCAAACAGAGGCTGGATAGACATCTGTCTGGGATGATTTAGAGAATCCTGCTTTGAGCAGGGGGTTGGACCAGAAGGCCCAGGAGGTCCCTTCCAACTCTACCATTCTATGATTCTATGACTCCATTACCTTATCTTGCTTCCATTTCTCCCAAACTCCACGCTGAGAGTCTTGTTTCATCTTTCTTGTCCATGCACTTATAGCAGCTGTTTTGAAATGCGGTCTACCAAATACCCAACTCTTGTGTGGCTTTATTATTGATCAGTCTATGAAAGTTCTGAATTTTTGTAATATACACCTTTACCTTTTTACTTCCTTTTCCCCAAAATGCTGAGCCCCGTTCATCTATTTTGTTGGCACTTGAGCGCTGTTTGAACTGCATGTCTAGCAATTATCCTATTTGTGTGACCTCATTATTGTATTTTTGAAAATTTGATCTTTGTAATTCCCCATTCCTTTCTTCTTCCTTTCCCCCAAACTTCGTGAGAGTAGTGTTTCACCCGCCCTTTTTCTGCTCTTTGGAAAATGTTTTTAACTGAGGTCTATAAAAACCATACTCTTTTGTGGCTTCATTTTTGATCAGTTTTACAAGTTTGAATCTTTTTAATATACTCCATACCTGATCTTCTTAATTTCTCCCAAAACCCCTTGAGAGTCCTGTTTTTTCCCGCTTTTTCGTCCTTAGACAGCGTTTTTTAATGTGGTCTAGAAAATTTCCATAAATTTTGGTGAGCCTCATTATTTATCAATCTTTTAAGCTTCTTGCTCCCCCCCCCTATGATCAACATATGCACAAGCTCTTCCCCGTCTGGCTTAGGGAAGGGGGCAAAAAAAGCTCCCCAAAGTTTTGATTTTGCTGACCCGCGATTCAAAAAAAGCTTTCTAAGTGAATGAACAGGGAGATGAAACTGGACTTCGGCTGGCTTGGGAAAATGGAAGCAAAGATAAGGTAATGAGTATTTACAAAAATGCAAACTTTGCAAGATGATTAATAATTAAAACTAAAACAAGGTATGGATTTTTTTTAGACCTGCGTTCAAAAAGTTTTACGGCATGAACAAGGCAGATAAACAGGCTCTCAGATGGAGTTGGGGAGAAAGGAGCAAGATTTGGTAATGGTGATATTACAAAGATAGAAAAATTTGCAAAGCCGATTTAAAAATAAAGTCAATAAAGTATGGATTTTTAGACCTGCATTTCAAAAAAAATTTCTCTAAATGCATGAAACAGGACTCTCAGCATGGAGAAAAATAAGCAAAAAAAAGGGATGGATTTAAAATTTCAAAAATTTTAGAACTTAGCAAAGACTGTCAATAATCGCATTAAAAAAAGTTTAGTTTTTCTTTAAGGGGGGCTGTCGCTGTCATTAAGGATAAATGTATATAACTAAGATTTTTTTCTGTTTTTTTTCTTATGAAGGCTATGGAGTATTTTTGTGGATTTTTTCCCAAAGCAAAAAAAACAAGTATTTAAAAGA
>JARQOD010000004.1:523794478-523805594 GCA_033576555.1 Oophaga sylvatica | reverse complement strand
GAAAGAAGACCATTCCTCTTGGTTCTCTGAGACAAAACACCGGAGATATGTCTCCAAGCTCTGGTTCAGACGTTCCGTCTGACCATTGGTCTGCGGATGAAAAGCCGAAGAAAATGACAACTGCATCCCCCGACGAGAACAAAATGCCTTCCAGAATTTGGACACAAACTGAGAACCCCGATCCGACACCACATCGGAAGGCAACCCGTGAAGTCTCACAATCTCCCCAATGAACACCTGCGCCAGAGTTTTAGCATTAGGAAGAGCAGGAAGAGCAATAAAATGTGCCATTTTGCTGAACCTGTCAACTACAACTAGTATGACAGTTTTACCTGAAGACGGAGGGAGGTCCGTAATGAAGTCCATAGACAGATGGGTCCATGGACGCTCCGGGATTTTCAACGGTAAAAGGGCCCCAGACGGACGGGTATGTGGGGTTTTAGAGCGCGCACATACCCCACAGGACGCGACAAAAGTTACCACCTCTTTATTTAAGTTAGGCCACCAAAACCGGCGAGAAACGAGATCTACAGTTGCTTTACTCCCTGGGTGTCTGCCAAAGCAGAATTATGATGTGCCTCGATAACCTTTTGTCTTAATTGATCTGGAACAAACAGTCTCCCTGGAGGTCCTACAGGGGCGTCCCCCTGAGCCTCCAATACCTCCTCCTCAAGCTCAGAGCAAACCGCCGACACCACAACTCCCTCCTGAAGAATAGGAACCGGGTCATCCGTCTTCCCGGCCCCCGGGAAACTACGAGATAAGGCATCAGCCTTTACATTTTTTGACCCAGGACGATATGTGACGACAAAATTAAACCTGGTAAAAAACAACGACCATCTAGCTTGTCTGGAATTCAGACGTTTTGCAGACTCTAAATACAGCAAGTTCTTGTGATCAGTAATGACGGTGACCGGGTGGACTGCCCCCTCCAAAAAGTGACGCCACTCTTCAAAAGCCAACTTAATGGCCAAGAGTTCCCTATTGCCGACATCATAATTCCTCTCGGCGGACGACAATTTTTTAGAGAAGAAAGCGCACGGATGCCATTTACCAGGGGACGGACCTTGAGATAATACCGCACCCACTCCTACGTCAGATGCGTCTACCTCCACAATGAACGGTTGTGATGCATCAGGTTGGATGAGTATGGGTGCTGAAGCAAAACATTTTTTCAAGGAGGAAAATGCTTGACAAGCTTTGTCAGACCACCTAGAAAAATCCGTCCCTTTTTTTTGTCATGTCAGTGAGAGGTTTGACAACGGATGAGAAATTACGAATAAATTTCCGGTAGTAGTTAGCAAACCCCAGGAAACGCTGCAGTGCTTTAAGATCCTCTGGCCGATCCCATTCAAGCACAGCCTTCACTTTCCCAGGGTCCATACGGAAACCGGAAGCTGACACCAGGATTCCTAAAAACTGAATTTCTTGTACGGCGAATACACACTTCTCCCATTTGGCGTACAGTTTATTGTCTCGCAAGATCTGCAACACTTGTCTCACATGTTTCTGATGAGACACAAGATCCGGCGAGTAAATTAAGATGTCATCTAGATAAATTACAACAAACTGTCCCACTAGGTGGCGAAAGATGTCATTAACAAAATGTTGAAACACCGCCGGGGCAGTAGTCAGACCGAAAGGCATGACAAGGTTCTCATAATGTCCCTCCGGAGTGTTAAACGCCGTCTTCCACTCATCCCCCTCCTTTATCCTAATCAGATTATACGCCCCCCTGAGATCCAATTTAGAGAACCATTTGGCGCCCACAATCTGATTGAAGAGATCAGGAATAAGTGGGAGCGGATACAGATCTCGGACTGTAATCCGATTAAGCTCACAGAAATCCAGGCAAGGGCGTAGGCCTCCATCTTTTTTCTTCACAAAGAAGAACCCCGCGGCCACTGGAGAAGATGAAGGTCTAATATGCCCCTTGGCCAGACTTTCCGAAATATAATCCTTCATAGCTTGCCTCTCAGGACCAGAAAGGTTATATAACCTAGATTTTGGTAACTTAGCATCAGGAAGCAATTTTATAGCACAGTCATATGCGCGATGAGGAGGTAATTCTTGACACCCTTCCTCTGAAAACACATCCTCAAAGTCCTCCAGAAAAGGAGGTAAGGTTCTAGGCACGACCGCACCGATGACCGTGTTCATGCAGTTACTATTGCAAAATTCACCCACACTGGCTTATCTCTCTGGATTGCCAATTAATAACTGGGTTATGTTTAGTTAACCAAGGAAGTCCCAACACAATAGGAGTGGGAAGGCCCTCCAACACATAACAAGACAATAGTTCTTTATGTATTGCCCCCACTCGAAGGTCTATGTTATGCACGGCTTGAACAAAGCTACCTTGACCGAGAGGCCTGGCGTCAATAGAGAATATAGGGATAGGTTTGGCCAATACACTCAGTTGCATACCTTGCACCTGGGCAAACCGAGCGTCCACCAGATTAGCCGCGGCCCCACTATCCAGAAGAACAGAAATCCTCTTAGTTCTCGTACCTACCACCACCTCCGCTGGTACGAGAAACTGAGACGGACTTGGGACGAAATACATACTCCCAGATTGTCGTCCACCACACAACCTGGGATCAACAGTTTTCCGGCGACTCCTTGCTCAGCAAAGTACGGGATGGACACCCCCCAACAAAATGTCCCTTTCTCCCGCAGAAGTAACACTTTCCTGTCTTGCGGCGCACCGCCGATCCCCTCCCTCGAAACGATGTCCCTCCTAACTGCATAGGCTCCTCAGAACAAACCAGGGGAACCTCAATATTAGGGACTTTAGAAGGAGGTGGAGTCATCACAGGGGGCGGAGTTACCTCGCACCTCTCCCGAAGCCGTCTATCAATGCGAATAGCAAGGGCCATAGCGGCCTCCAGTGACGGGGGAGAATCACACTGAGCCAACACATCTTTTAATTTGTCAGATAATCCTTGACAAAACTGGCTCCTAAGAGCTGGGTCATTCCACTGAGTATCTGTGGCCCATCTACGGAACTCAGAAGAAAATTCCTCCGCCGGACGATCTCCCTGCTGTATCTTACGTAACTTCATTTCAGCAAGGGAGACCCGATCCGGATCATCATATACCAGACCCAGGGCTGTAAAAAATCGATCTACTGACTGGAGAGCCGGGGAGTCCGGAGGAAGAGAGAACGCCCAGGATTGAGGGTCCCCTTGTAAGAGTGAGATGACAATTCCCACCCTCTGATCTTCACTCCCCGAAGACCGAGGCCGTAGTCGAAAATATAATTTACATGCCTCCCGGAAGGTAAAAAAATTTGTCCCGCCCACCAGTGAACCTGTCCGGGAGAGCTACTTTAGGTTCAGATCTGGTTTGCTCCCGGGGGTACAAAACCTTGGACTTAACGTCCGTCAGCTCCATGGACAAACTCTGTAACTGCTGAGCTAACTGGGCTACTGGATCCATGGTAGCTGGGGAGAATCTTTTAGAGTGGCCGGTGAAAATGTCACGACGTATAACAGATATATTCTATGATAGTAACCTATATCTAATGTGACAACATTCTATATTAAATATAATAGAAAATATCAACATGTATACATAGTATCTGCCAGCAATGTCTTACCTGACATAATATCCTATGAATTGTGGGTCTATACTGTGTACGTGTCACGCTGTCTCAGGATAGAGGTGGACCGGGGTCTATGCTGACCCTGAACTGGGGTCCTGACTAGTCCCTCTACCTGGAGTACTGTTAGGCCTCTTTCACACATCCGGCGGGCGCCTTGCGGCGCCCCCGGCATTTTCCCGCAGCGCCGCATCTGAAAATCTGATGCGCCGCATGCGGCTTTTTTCGCAGTGACATGCATTAGCGCCGGATGGCGCCGCATGTCAATGCGTTGCATGCGGTTTTGTCCGGATGCGGCGCAAATGTACATTGCGGCGTCCGGAAAAAACGCTGCATGTAACGTTTTTTGTTTTTGCCGGATGGTCTCTTATCTCTCCAACCATCAGAGACCATCCGGCAAAAAACCGCATTTTGGGCGCCGGAAGTGTGAAAGCTTTTCACATGCGGCGCTGCGGCAAAATGCCGGTGGCGCCGCCAGGCGCCCGCCGGATGTGTGAAAGAGGCCTTAATGGTACAGAGGTCCAGGCCGCCAGCGTAACCCTGTCTCCTGTAGATCCCTGACCACTGTAATCTAGTCCTGAGAAGGACCCTGATTACCACCACAGGGAATGGGCAGGTCACAGCTTACACACAGTCTAAGACAAACGAAACAGACAAGGGGTAAAGAAAACACTGTCTTGCATACAAAACTTCCACTACAGAGGAACACAAAAGGTAAAGGAGATAAACAATAAGCGAGGAGAGGAAAAACCACAACAGGCACTCTTAGCTTAAGTCTTCTCAGAAACGATCCGCTCTGCTGGTCTGAATGAATGCTTTCACCGGCAACTTGCCCAGCAGACCAGCAGGTATATGAAGGAAGCTAATTAACAAAACATCAATCGCAGCTGGGCGAGGCTGGTCAGTCCAGCACCGAGAAAGAATTAACTCCCTCAGTGCCGAAAAACACCCAGCACCAGAAACTCAGCTGTGCGAAGTCAGGGTGTGCAATCGCGACGATCTCCGCCGCGACACACCCGTGACAAATGGCCCCCTGGCGCCGCGGTTCCCGGAGCGTACCTTTGTCTCGCCTGACGTTCTCTTTGTCAGCAAGATCTTTCTCCCGGTACCTCTGGCGAAGCTGCTGCGCCTCTCACTGCTCCTGCTGCTGTCGCTGCTCATACTCCCGGTGTCGCCACTCGTTCTCCTTCTGGGCGGCGTATTCCTCGTCGTCCAGGTACTCCATCTCCTCCCAGTCGATCTCCATCACTTGCGGCTGGGTTTCATCCGTCGTCGTCCCTTCCGGGGGACTGCATTCCGCAGCTGCCGCTGGTTCCAGGCCTGGCTGGCATTCTGGTCCGGGCAGGGCCTCCTCAGCCTCCTTCCCTCCCGCCGCGTCCTCGGCGGAGTCAGGATCAGCTCTTTTGGGGCCGGCCTCCGGTTCTTCCTCAGCCGCTGGTTTCAGTGGTGGCGCGGGTGGCATTTGCGCATCTTGAGGGGAGAGCAGTGGGTCCCACAGCAGCCGCTGTTTCAGGGCACGCCAGCTTTGCTCCATCGCCTCCATCTCTGCGCGGTGTCGGGCTATATCTCTCAGCACCGCATCCACTTCTTCCATACAGTAGTTCATTTCTTCGTCCTCCCGACCTGGGGAGGGTTCAGGCACAGGCTGCAGCTCTTCAGGGGAACGGGGTCTGCGCACCGCCATTCCACCACACAGCGACTCCTGTCCTTCTGCCATCTCACTCCAGGCCAGACTGTGTTTCCCATCTGGAACAACCTGGTCTTTTCCGTGGAGGCGAGACTTTCGCTTTCTCTTCTTAGCATAGAGGATGAAGAGGAGGCGGATCTCCCTTGCAGTGGGGCATGCTCGGACATTGTAGAAGCATTTTGACAGGGCGCCCATTACTTTCGCGCCACAGGGGGGGCACGCCCACGAATGCACGCCCTCCTTCTTCACCAGCGCCTCAGGGCGCGAATATGGCGGCAAAATGGCGGAAAATGGCGCCAAAAATCAAACAACAGCAACACAGTCTTTTTCACAAAAACAGTCCATTCAAGGCACACAGGACTCACATATTGCGAGCTTCGGATCCTGTTCGTGACGCCAAGTTAGATGAGTCGCACGTACCAGGGCTTTTGGGTACTCGGCACCGAGCCTGTTCACTTCACTGGGGGATGTCACTAGTAGCGCAGCTCGGTCCGTGGCCCTGGGCGCTCACTAAAGGGGGATATTTACAGGGGATTGTAGAAATGTTTGTGACGCCACCTGTGGTTTCTGATCAGGATGACCAGCGCTGCAGGGTAGATCCTCTGAGGGTTTGGGGCAGCAAGGTGTTAAGTCTCCCACAGGCGAGACTGATCCCTCTATGTATATGGCGGTGTAGGGGTGAAGGAGCAATAATGCAGACACACACAAGACAGTCTCTTTCAGTACCTTTACTGGTGTAGATTCAGGCACGTCCCGGGAGGCCGTCAGGGTGGAGGATGCACGTCCAGTAATCACTGAGTAGGTGTAGGGCCTCCTTACGTCTTCATATGTGTGAGTTTCTGACTTGCATGAAACAAAGCCTAACTCCGTGTGAAACAGCTACGCCCGGCTGACATTGTGGTGGAGCCTTCTTTTGGACAGAACTAAGTCTCTATCTGCAGCGTCCTGCTAGACTCCTGTTCTTCCTGACCCCGGTTACGTATCAGCACTGTTGGGCCCCTCTGTGACCTGAAGTCCAGCAGGGTCTCCGGTTTCTCCCACTAGCCATGAAGGTACTAGCAAGCTCGGACCCGGTGTCCGGTAGTGCAGAGTGGAGGTAAGCTATCGTTGCTATTTCTCCTCAGTCACTCTCTCTTTCTCTCCTTTTCCACTTGCCTGTCGTCCTACTCACACCTTTAACATAAGCACAAGCAGCAGTAGATGTCAGCTTCCTTCTCTTCGCCGCTCTCCAAGCGTCGGCACGCTCGCTCTCTAACAATACCTCAGTTGACTCGGTGTTACTAATACTGCAGTTCCCTTTCCTTCACTTCTTTCTTAGGCTCTGTCCAGAGTAGCTATCAGGACCTTCCGTCAGACTGATCTATGCACACTCTGAGAGTCACTTTCCACTTCCCTAGGGAACTATCAGTCAGCACGTACTGAGGTAACAGCTTGTTTCTCTGCTTCCGTCTCATCTGACAGGAATCTCCGTCTGTCTGAACTGAGCTCTGCTCTGACAGGAAATCAACTAACTGCTGCATCTCTCCACACCCTTATATACTCTAAAGGGCTCCCTCTGGTGGCACCAGGGAAATGTGAAGTGTGAATGAATATCAAGTGATTGTGAAGTACCCTGGCATCCTCCAGGGTACATGTGGCACCAAGCGCAGCTGGGCTACACATATATGTATTGGGTACAAATCTGCAGTCTCAGTATGTGACTGCAGATTTTAGAATCCTCACAGTGCGCGTAGTGAGTAGTCTCCGGTGTGGGCGCCATGTCATCCAAAATATGTGATTTGGTTCCTTCTGGCCACATTCCGACTAAACTGTATCCAATCTGGCTCAATACACTTGAATTGAGCAAGGCTGCGCACATCTAGTCGGCATGTATCCACATGTATACGTATTGGGTACAAGTCGACAGTCTCTCTATGTGACTGTAGACTTCTGAATCCTCACAGCGCGCGCAGTTGGATACAGTCTAGTCGGAATGTGAGGACTAGCAGTGCGCGCTAATCCTCACATATCGACTAGACTGTATCCAACCTTTCTAAATACACTTAAATTAAGCAAGGCTGTGCACATCTAGTCGGCATGTATCCACATGTATATGTATTACATACTTGCAGTCACGTAGTCACGTTCCTGCCCGCTACCAGTGTCGGCCCTTGAGAATCCTCACAGTGCGCCGTTTATTTCCAGCATTGCGGTCCTGCGTTCTAATCTGACCCGGGACACCTATATGGAGTGTGTATGTTCTGTTTTTTGAGTGTATTTTTCCCAAAACTCCCGGTGTCCAGTCACAATCTCTGGGCTGATAAAAATGGGATTTTCTTTATACGTAAGCCTGGTCAAATGGTTAAACTGGTGCGTGCCATGCAGAGTGGGTCCATGGAATGACGGGATGGGTTGCAGACTTTCCAGGGAGAAGTCACACATGACTAATAGATCTGTGGTCTACAAGTCTTGATTTCCCCAGAGTCGTGATTCACAGGCACAGCCTGCATCTTACATTATTTCAGCATTATACGCACACATAAAGTATATTAAACTCCAATACTGACGAGCTTTTCCAGTGAGATGTATCTCGCCCAAGATTTATCTGAGATTGAAGAGCAATGCAAAAATGTAACTTCTTTCAGTGATTGGGCTTAGATCATTTTTGGGGATTATAATTTATTGGATTAGACATCCTACACCTGGAGTATAAAAACTGCAATCACCTTTACATCTGTACGACAAAAGCAAAATAAGGCTATGTTCACATGCAGCATTTTTGCAGCATTTTTGTTATGCAAATAAGAAACTAATTTTTGCAGCAAACGCTAAGAGACTTCAGAAATCTCATGCCCCCCTTGTGGGTTTTTTTTCCTGCTCTGCAGCGTTTCTTCTATCAGAGTTTTTGCATCGTTTTTTTTTCACTCAGTGTAAAAACGCTGCTCATTTCCTGCATTTTTGCAGCGTTTTTTGCTGCCTTTGGGTGAGGAAAAATAACTTTATTAAACATGTCCTGTAGACAAATCACGACAATAAAAAGCGCAGCTAAAAAATGCAGCATTTCTACTGCCAAAAGAGGTTTTGGCTGAAGAATGAATGTTACTTCTTTTAAGCCCCTTCATGTTGTTTTTACATTATTCCTGATCAAATCCCCAACTCCATTTGTTGTAATGCAGCCCAGGACCCTCCACCATGCTTCACTGCTGCCTGCAGACACTCATTATTGTCCCACTCTCCAGCTCTTCAGCAAGTAAGCTGCTTTCTGTCACAGTCGAATATTATACATTTTGGCACATCAGTCTAGCACCTCCTGCCATTTTTTGTTCCCCAGTTCCTATGTTTTCATGTGTAGTTGAGTCACTTGACCTTGTTTCTATCTCGGAGGTATGGATTTTTGAACCCAATTCTCCAATGTTGACCACCTCTGCACAGATTTCTCTGAATAGTAGATGGGTGTAGCTGGGTCCCACTGATTTCCAATTCTGAGCTGATGGCACTGCTGGACATCTTCTGATTTCACAAGGAAGTAAGCGTGATGTGCCTTTCATCTGGTGGACTGTTTCCTTGGCCAACCACTACATCCATAGTCCTCACCGCTACCCATTTCTTGGTGCTTCTTCAAAAGAGATGAATCTTGAAACCCCCAGTCTGCTTTGTGATCTTTGGCTGGGAGAGACCTTGCTGATGCAGTATAACTACCTTGTGTGGTGTATGACCTATTATATGAAACTGTCTTCCACATCCTCACCTTTGTAGCAGAGTCTAGCTGTTCCTCACCCAGTTTTAAGACTCCTGCACAGCTGTTTCACATGTGAAAATGATGATCATTATCACCTCTTCGGTATAATTGGTTACTAATACACCTGACTATAATTCTGCAGAATCCCCGACTTTCTACAAGAGAATTGATGCTGTTTTGATGACAAAGGGCGGTCACAGCAAATACTGATGTGGCTTAGATTTTTCTGTTTTTTTTCATTGACTTTGCATTTTAGTTCATTGATAAAAATAAACTAAACGCCTCTATTTTTTAAAGCATTCTTATTTTCAAGCATTTTTTCCACACCTGCCTAAATTTTTGCACAGTACTGTATGCTGGCAGTAGTGTTAATGGCAGCATATAAGCATACATTGCACCACATGTGCCAATCTTTAAAGAGAATCTATCAGAAGGTTTTTGCTATTGAATCTGAGAGCAGCATGATGTAGGGGCAGAGACCCTGATTCCAGCAATGTGCCACTTACTGGACTCCTTGGTGCAGTTTGGATACAATTCCTGTTTTCTCTGCTGCAGATCTAGCAGTTCTCAGAATGCTGAGCTGTGTATGTGTGGCCCAGCTGCGCGTGGCACACATGTCTCCTGGAAAATGCACAGGAAAGGTAATTGTGAAGCCTGATATTCATTCACATCACACATTTCTCAACACTGCCACCAGAGGGCAACTTAGATTATTTAAGTAGTGTGACGTAGCAGTCAGAGTCAGTCAAGCCTAGGGAGGCTCAGGAGTGAGTCATCCCATCCATCTTGAGTGAGATTCGTCAGTCTAGCCTTGAAGGGAGAGGAGATAAGACTGAGATCTGAAGGAGCTCCTGTAGCTCATCTCATACAGAAGTGGAGGCTAGTACGAGTGGACAAGTGAGGCACTCTAGCCTAGTCAGAGCTGCAACTGAAGCAAATGAAACAGTTACCTCAGGATAAGCTGTCTGTGTTCTCTAGAAAGTGGAAAGTGACTCTCGGAGCTACAGCGTGTATACAGTCTGACAAATCGTCCTGTGAGCTGCTCTGGACAGAGTCTTGAAAGGAAAGAAAGAAGGGAACTACGACAGTGTTACAACGACGAGCCAACTGAGAACAGGTCAGTGAGCACTGGAAGAACAGCTGACATTTACTACCACTGCTACCTGTGCTTATGTTAAGGGCGAGAGCAGGGCGACAGGCGAGTGGAGATTCAAGGAAAGAGTGACTTCGGTGACAGATCACCTTCACTCAGTTTAACCGGACACCGGGGTCCGAAGCGTTGCTAGTGCTTCACGCCTAGTAATAAGATACACCGGAGGACTTGCTGGACTTCAAGTCACAGAAGGTAGCCCCAAGTGCTGATACGTAACTGGAGTCAGGGAGAACAGGAGTCTGGCCTGATCAGCCACGTAGGCTTAGTTCTATCCAACAGAAGACTTCCACCACAATGTTGGCCGGGCGTAGCTGCTACAGAAGGAGTTAAACTTGACTTTATGCAAGTTAGGACTCACATACACATTAAGGAGAAAGGAGGCCTTAAACCTGCTCAGCAATTCCCTGAATGTGCATTCTCCAACCTGACCAGCTTCCCGGGACATACCTGCAACATCTACAAGTAAAGGTATGGAAAGAGACTGCATTGTGTGTGACTGACTTCTTATCTACACCCTGCACCATTGACTTTGAGGGAACAGTCCCACCTGTGGGGGACTTAACATCTAGCTGCCATAACATCCCTTCAGAGATCTACCTGCAGCGCTGGTCAATCAGATCAGATACCACAGGTGGCGTCACGAACAATTATTACAATCCCTGTAAATATCCCCCCATTGCATGACCGCCCAGGGCCACGGACCGAGCTCTGCTGCCAGTGACATTCCCCATAGACTTCCATGGGCTCGGTGCCGAGAACCCCATAGCCCTGGTACCCAGAAGTGGTGCGCGTCATGTATAACTCCGCACACACTGCTGATTGGCTTCTTCCTGTGTACCTTGACAGAAAGCTGCCAATCAGTGGTGGGGACGTGGTTACACAGATTAGCTGGACTAGTTTCCACGGAGACTTAGTCCTGCAATGATAATCTTCTTCTGATAAAACACTGATTGT
>JARQOD010000004.1:523755486-523794378 GCA_033576555.1 Oophaga sylvatica | reverse complement strand
CCTGCGATAAAAATTACAAACCTCTCTATTTTTTTATAGGTGGGAAAACTTGCAAAATTCGGAAGGGTATCAAATACTTATTTTGCACACTGAATAACAATTAAAGGGAATATGTCAGCAGATTTTTGCTATGTAATTTGACAACAGCATGACTTAGAGGCAGAGACCCTGATTCCAGTGATGTGTCAATTACCGTAGTTTATTGTGTGCAGCAGTTGCAAGAAAATCCCAGTTTTATCTGCTGAAGATCTAGCAGAGCTCATAATGTTGAGCCCTGTATAACCCCGCCCACATCACTGATTGGCTGCTTTCTGGGTACACTGTGTATTGACAGAAAGCTGCCAATCAGTGGTGGGGGTGTAGTTGGACTAGGAGGCACGAGACACATAGTCCTGTGGTGATAACCTCCTGCTGGTAAAACCTTGATTGTATTCAAACAGGAAAACACAAGCCAGTAAGAGACACATCACTGGAATCAGTGTCTCTTTCCTACATCATGGTGTGCTCAGTTTACACAGCAAAACCTGCTGACAGATTCCCTTTATCATTGTTTATTAGGAGAATCGGTACAACTAATCCATATGGTAATAAAATCTACTAAAAACATTTAAAAAGTGCATAACAGCTCAAAACTGAATACAAGGCCTAACAAAACACCAGGATAAATATTGGGGTAAAAGTACCCCCTATCTCATCATATAAGGCAGAAAATCCATCAGCATAGAAAATACTACAAATCACATAATGTGTAAAGTGCAAAGAAAGTGTGTCCAAAATATGAAGGTGCAAAATAATAATTACACTGAATAGAGTATACCGATAAATATAGCAATAAACATGCAGGAAAAAAATATTAACAAAGTGAAAACTGCAAAAAAAAAACAAAGAGGAAGGTATCGCCCCTGAGGAAGCCACATTTGTGGCGATACCAGTGAAGTTTACCATACACTTCCTTATTCTCCTTCACCATCCCTCATTGGCTTTTTTGTAGTATTGGTAATATTTATGATTATTTATATACAATATTTACTATATTATTTATTGGTATACTGGATTTAGTTTCTTTCTTATCTTGCCCACATTTTCTTTACACTTTGCACTTTACACAGTATGTGATATGTTATATTTTCTATGCTGGTGGGTTTATGGTGAGATAGGGGGCGGATTTTTGACCTGACACTTATCCTGGTGATGTGTTAGGTCTTGTATTTAGTTTTGTGCTGACCTGCACTGTTTACGTGTTTTTAACACCATTTTTGGCCACATGGATTAGTACTACTGATTAACCTAATAAATGATATTGTTATTCAATGGGCATGACCCGTTTTGACATAGAGACTTTTTTTCTTTTTTTTTGTGTGTTGCTAGACTAGAAACAAAGCCTATGTATACAAACAAAGCCTACATACAGTCTGATCTGACTTGTACCTGTATTTCTATCCCGTGTTCTTGTTCCTTACAGACTGACAGCCCTCAGGAGATGCACAGCTGGATAAAGGCAATCAATGCCGCCATTCAAACCTTAAGGACCCGCTGTCGGTATGTACAAGTGTGCCACCTGCCATAGTCCACGGTATTCACCATGAGATATTCACCTCCCTATGTGATAAGCAATCGATGTATGATCCCCGGGGGTCTGATTACTGGGCCCTTGTGTGAATGGAGTGGTAGTTCCCATGCATGACCACTACTCTCGTCACATCTTTGGGTGACCACTAGTGATGAGCGAACGTTCTGGGATAAGGTGTTATCTGAGCATGCTCTTGAGATAACAGAGTGACTTCGGCGTGCTCGAAAAATAGGTTCGAGCCCCTGCGGCTGCATGTCTCGCGGTTGTTCAACAGCCTCAACACATGCAGGGATGGCCTATCTGGTCTACAAAGCAGGATCATCTCCTAAGAGTCTCCGTTATAGAGATACAGAATATTGCAGATTTACGGCTCCAGTGTCCCACACATCTGAAACATTCCAAATTCTAAATTAAAAATTAAATTCAAATTTATTTATTTTTTCTTAGATTTGTCATGGACATTTATGGTCCGTCAGCTTTCTTCCTTCACAAATAAGTCTGAGAAACTATATTTAGCCTCTACATGTAGGAAAACAAGATTTTTGCAATTTCATGTTTGGAATGTAAAACAGATTAAGATCGTGTCATCATATGAAGTAGTAATAAATCTGCCCTATATGTGGGTGGCACAGCCTGGATGCCTGCAAGAGTTTCGCCTTAGCCCTTTAAAATGTGATATAACTCTACTGAAAACTGTCACAATCTGTTATTATTTTATATATTTATTATTTCACATAATATTATAGCATTATTTTATTTGTATAACTACACTTATTAATATAGTAATATATTTTTATATTATTTAAATTACATTTTTATTTAGACAGTAATCTATATAGTATAGCAGAGACTGAACCATACTGGAGGGACATATGGGAGAAGGAAAAAACACACAACACCAGTGCAATGTGGCTGCAAGATCTGAGATCTGAAACACAGCAACCACCTAGAGCAAGAACCAGTCACCATTACAGAAGCAGACATCCAACAGCGGGTCAAGAACATGAAGAGCTGGACAGCACCTGGCCCAGACATGATCCACACCTACTGGCTGAAGAAATTAACAGCGGCACATGAACGCATGGCAAAGCAGATGAACCAACTGCTAGAAGCAGGCCACCACCAAGCTCGGCTAACACAAGGAAGAACAGTGCTGATCTTGAAGGATCCTCATAAAGGAACAGTTCCATCCAACTACCTCCCAATAACCTGACTTATAACAACATGGAAACTCCTGTCAGGCATCATAGCCTCCAAGCTACAGAACCATATTAATCAGTACATGAATCCAGCTCAGAAAGGCATTGGAACCGACACCAGAGGCTCTAAACACCAGCTCCTAGTAGATAGAGCAGTCTCTCAAGATCCAGACAGACCAATCTCAGCACAGCCTGGACTGACTACAGGAAAGCCTATGACTCAACGCCACACACGTGGATCTGTGAATGCTTGGCTCTCTACAATGTCAACAGGAAATTAAGAACCTTCCTCAGAATCTCAATGGGGCAATGGAGAACAACATTAGAAGTCAACTCAAGACAACTAGCACAAGCATCCATCATATGCGGCATATACCAAGGTGATGCACTGTCCCCATTGCTGTTCTGCATAGGTTTGAACCCCCTCAGTCAGATAATTACAGAGTCTGGCTATGGATACAAGTTCTAGAGCGGAATCACCATCAACCACCTCCTCTACATGGATGACATCAAGCTGTATGCGAAAAACGAACGAGACATCGATTCACTGATCCACCTGACAAGGATCTACAGCGAAGACATCGGGATGGAGAAGTGCAGCCAGTTGGTAATAAAGAGAGGTAAGGTAGTAAAGACTGATGGAGCGGAATTACCAGCAGGGCACATAGCAGATGTACAGACATGCTACAAGTACCTCGGCATCCCACAGGGATACGGTAACCATGATGAGGAGGCAAGGAAAGCAGCAACATCCAAATACCATCAAAGTGTAAGACAGGTCCTGAAGAGCCAGCTCAATGGAAAGAATAAAATCTGCGCCATCAATACATATGTCCTGCGAGTTATCAGATACCCTGCCGGTATAGTGTGCTGGCCAAAATAAGAGATGGAAGCTGCAGATGTGAAGACACGAAAGCTCCTCACAATGCATGGAGGTCTCCACCCTAGGTCTAGCACCCAAAGATTGTATACCAACAGAAAGGAGGGTGGTCAAGGCTTGATAAGCATCCAAGCCACCATCACGGATGAAACAAGGAGTATCCAGGAATACATCAGAAAAATGGCACCAAAAGATGAGATGCTGAGAGAAAGCCTAAGACTGGCGTCACACTAAGGAGGAATACGGACGAGTGAGAGGCGTGAAAACCACGCATTACATACGGACCAATATTTCTCTATGGGGCAGCTCTGATCATGCGTATTTTTCTCGGGCGTATCTTACGGTGCGAGACACTTGCAGCATGCTGCGATTGTACGCGTATTACACCCGTTGTACGCCTATGAAAGTCTATGGGTGCGAGAAAACAACAGATTACACACGGAGCAGGCGTGTGACTTGCGAGAAATAAGCAAGATGATTTTAATGAGTTTCAGGCCTAAAAACCGTTAAATATCCATTTTGCAAGGCGGCGAGAAAAATACGCTGTACGGATGCCATACGGATTGCATACGGATGCTTACATGCGCAAAATACGCAGCCGCACCCTGACAACGGATGAAATACGGATTGTTGTGCCGGCAAAATTTTGGCGTATTACGCTCGTACAATACGGTCCGTATTTTTGTAAGGTGAGTGTGACGCCGGCCTAAGGCAGCAACAACAGATCTGGAAGGAAAAACAGAAACATGAAGTGCCATGGCAAGACAAGCCTCTGCATGGGATGTACCATCAACAGATAATGGAGGTGGCTGACATGGAGAAATCCTACCAATGGCTGGAGAAAGATGGACTTCGAGACAGCACTGAGGCACTAATCATAGCGGCACAAGAGCAAGCACTAAGTACCAGATCCATAGAAGCAGGGATCTACTGTACCACAAAGTGGCGTACCGTCAATAGTAGCAGACCACGCAGCTGCTATGGGGCCCGGACAGGTGAGGGGGCCCGCGACACTCTTGCCCCTCTTCCCTGGGGGCAGCCTGGACTCAGAATCCGGACATGGCACAGGGTGGTGCGGGGCAGCAGAGCTCACAGGGCACAACATGGGCCGCTCATCTCCTGCAGGGGGCAGTGGAGAGTCACAGAGGCTGCACATGGAACGCTGGAGCGCAGCCTCAGCTGACAGGCCGCCGATTCCGCCCACATTGGATGCTGGACAGGAACCCGGAAGTCAGCTGCTGCGACCAGTCTCCGGGGAGGTCAGGGGTGAGAGTGCAAAGATGGCGGCGAACATGGTGAGAAGGCGGGCGTGGAGCGGGATGCGATGGTAAGTGAGGTCCGTGACGGACAGGAACTTGTCCCTGCATCGTGGGAGGGGGCCCACAGTCATGTGGTGTGCAGGTACACGGAGAGGGGCAGTGTTGTCATCCTGCTTCATGTGGAAAATAGTGTTACCCATAACAACATAATTCCAGCTTCCAGCAAGCCCTGACAGCTGCTTTCACCCCTTTCCCACAACAGCCATTGTTCCTTCTCACAGCTGAGGGTTTGCTACAGTTGTATTCAGTCCTGACAATCTGTGTGCTGCCGCCTATGGGGAGCACATAGAATTGCTTTGACTGGAAACACTTGTAACGAACCCTCAGCTGTGGCAAGTGTTAGGTTGGTGGCAGTTTATGTCCCCACTCACTGACAGCAAGCAGCAAGCATGACCCGGGAGTAGCAAGCAGAGGACATGGAACCGGACCCTGCGTGCAGTGATGGCTCTCATCTGTGTTCTAGGTACGGGCTGCCGGCGTGCAGGAGGTTCAGCAGCGGCAGCACCACCTACCCCACCATACCCCTCTCACTGCCCCCTTACCAGGGGTGCCCAAGCCATTGTTTGCCAGAGTAGACGGGCAGGAGAAGTACGAGACCAAGGTCACCACCCTGGAGAACGGCTTACGCATCGCTTCCCAAAACAAATTTGGACAGTTCTGTACGGTTGGATGTAAGTAGGACTAGAAGATGTATGTGTTATGCCTGACGGTGCGGAGCATCACAAGCCAGGGTGTGAATAGGGAGTGCAGCTCTGGAGTATAATACAGGATGTAACTCAGGATCAGTACATAATATGTAATGTAGTGAGTGAAGTTAAGAGCACCTGTTGATTTTTTTTTTTTTGGGGGGGGCCCCATTCAGACTTTTGCTATGGGGCCCCATGATTTCTATGTACGCCCCTGGTACCACACAAGACAAGACCCAAGGTGCAGGCTATGCAAAGAAACATCAGAAACCGTCCAGCACATACGTGGCAGGATGCAGAATGCAAGCAGGAACAGCGTATACTGAATGCCACAACCAAGTAGCTGAAATTTTTTAGAGGAACATCTGCACAGCATATGGGCTAAGTCCTCCTAAGCCCAGATGGGAGACCCCAGAAAAAGTGGTGGAGAATGAAAGGGCTAAGATCCTGTGGGACTTCTAGATCCAGACATTGGCTAACCAACCAGACATTGTCATAGTAGACAAGGATCAGAAGACAGCAATGATAATAGATGTGGCAGTGCCAAGTGACAGCAACATCAGAAAGAAGGAATATGAGAAGCTGGAGAAATACCAGGGCCTCAAAGGAGAACTGGAGAAGATGTGGAAGGTGAAGGCAACAGTGATTCCAGTGGTGATAGGAGCACTTGGAGCAGTGACCCCTAAGTTGGAAGAAAGACTGCAACAGATCCCAGGAGCAACATCTGAGCTCTCTGTCCAGAAAAGCGCAATGCTGGTGTGTCGACCCGCCACCACAATTGTGGGTTACCAGGACAATGGGGTACTCAGAGCCGAGCCCATGGAAGTCTATGGGGTTGTCACAGGTAGCGGTGGCTCGGTCTGTGGCCCTGGCGGTCTGGCGTATGTTGGGGAAATATTTACAGGGGATAGATATATTTACAGTTCGTGACGCCACCTGTAGTCTTCTGGTAATTTATACCAGCGCTGCTGTAGATCTCTGAGGGGATGGTGAGGCAGCTAGATGTCGGGTCCCCTACAGGTGGGACTCTTCCCTCAGGTCGATAGTTAAGGCAGGGTTGTGCAGGCATGCAAGTAAATAACTCAGTCTCACATGGTCAGCGTCTTTCCATACCTTTACTTGTAAGATGGTAAGGCAGGTCCCAGGGAGGCTGATCCAAGGAGAATGTATTTCGAGATAGCAGCTGGACAAGTTAGGGGCCTCCTTTACTTTCACAACGATGAATACAACCAGCATGAAGCGTAGTTCCCTCTATAACTCCAGCTATTCCAAAGCTGTACTGCCCAGTCAGTTTTGTGGTCGGAGCCTTCCTGTGAGAGAGCTGAGTTCCTATTCTTGCTGATCAGGCTCAAGGTTCTCACTCCCCCTGACCCCAGTTACGTACCGACTATTTAGGGGCTGCTTGCCGCGACCTAAGGTCCGGTAAGTCTCTGGTTTTCTTACCACTAAGCGTGAAGCTTTAGTGATCCTTCGGTCCCCAGTGACCGGTAACAATGTGCAGGACTTCTTCAATCCAAAAGCACTTTTCAAATATTCCTTCCACTGTGCCTTTCGCCTTGTCCGCGCTTGTAGCATAAACACTCACACTTGCAAAAAGTCATATAATCACTCCCTTCTTCTCTTCCTTTAGAGTTAGTTACCAGACTCTCAGTAATCCACTAGGCAGGAGCACGTCTCTGAACCTTTCACTGTCCTTGGGACAGGAGACTGAAGTATTTCTGTACTAAACTCTTCTTTCTTTATCAATGTCTTCAAATGAGGTACAGCTCTGACCAGGCTGAGGTGATCTATATCTCGCCCTTACTGGCCTCCACTTGCTGAACTGCTGACAGAACCAGGCTGGACTGCTTCCTCCCTCCAAGTCCCAGCTAGACTCCACACGTCTGCTCTGTCCGAGGACAGGAAACTGACTACTAAATCACTCAACGAATCTACACTGACCACTCCCTACGAGTCACTACACTACCCTAAGGGTGTGTCTAGTGTATATTGAGTGAATGGGTATAGAGCATTGAACTGCTATCTCTCCACACATTCTCCAGGGTACTGCGTGTGCCTTCACACCAGGGCTACACATTCCCCCATGGTAAAAGACAGCACTCCCGGGCTGTAAAATACAAAGAGACAGAAATTTTGTTTATGCATTAAACATCAACATTAAACATTAATTCGTCCCATCCGGGAGGTAAGGATGTCTTGAACGTTGCAAACAAAACATTATATATAGAAAAATACAATATTAAATAACATTTTCATATAAATAGACAATATGCTTGTGAAGGACCCGCACCAAACCTTCAACGTGGGTCCTGGGTGGGCTGCAGGACATCCGAATGCAGACCTCACTCAGTGCCACACCACACGGGTTTTGTATTCAGAGGTAATTGTGCTGGTTTTATGTAAAACCAAGATTAGGCACCGAAGCGCAACTATATACAGATAAGTTCTGGGCTGGCACAGTCCTCAACCTCGAAGTCCATTGTAAAACAAAGACACATTATATCAAATCACATCACAATAAAGTGCAAAAACTTTTTATCTGATTACCCAGCCGGGCATTCTATTTTTGGCAATATATATATACGTTATATACACATTTAACTTGTGCAAAAATTGGCAAACATTCTTAAACTTTTTACAACATTACTTATGGTAGACCCCTGTATGGATCTCACCGGTTTTTTTTACTGTTTAACTATTTCGAATACATTTTCCACCCCGGGGGCTGGAACAATGCGGTGATCCCTAGATCCCAGAACTAACAAGTCGTGACCTGCTATTGGGGTTTGAGTTGCCACAGTTCTTGTGCGAACCTCTAGGGGCGCAACGGGTACATTCTCCTTGCGAGACACCGATTGCGTTTCAATCTGAGTCACAGTTAACGATATGGATCGTGTCATGGATTGCGATGGAAACTGGGTCGCATGTTGCGATGTAGAAGGATAACGGTATACAGGTGTCGCTTCCACTTGCGAAGTACCTGCAGGGGGCGATGCTGGGGCACGGCCGGATACTGCTTGTGCTGGAGACAGGGACGCTGCGGTAGTGGTGACGTTACCTGCGTCGGGGACGGGGTCACGGACGACTGTGACGTTAAGGGCATACCATCCCTTCATACCCCAGTGCCGTGTATACGTGACAATGTCTCCATTACTTAGGTCCCTCCCGGGATGGCCTTGCGGTAGGTGGGATTCCACGTCGCGTCTGCTGACGAAGACCCCTGGGTAGAGGCCCGGTTCTCTTATGAAGCCCCAGCCCTTCCGGAGCTGGAACTCAGTCACACACCCCTGCCGCCGCGGTTCCCTCAGGGTACCTTTCTCTCTCCGGACACTCTCCTTGTCCGCGATCAGCTCTGCATGTTGCCGCTGTCGGTTCCGCTGAGCTTCCCGCTCTTCCTCCTGCTGGCGTTGCTGTTTCTCCTCACGACGCTGCCACTCACGTTCCCACTGGGCGGTGTAGGCGACGTCATCCAGGCGCGCCATCTCGTCCCAGTCCACGTCTGGTAACGACGGACAGGACCCCTCCGGTGTCCCTGCCGGGGACCGATCATCTGCTGCGGCCTCTTGGCCGGGCGGGCGTTCCGGAACTGGCGGTACCTCCTCAACCTCCTTCGCCTCCACCGCTTCACCGGTGGGATCAGGATCGGTACTTTCGGGGGCAGCCTCCGGTTGCTCCTTTGCCTTGGGCAGCAGAATTTTCGGTAACTCGAATCGTGGGGGGTCGTTGAGGGGAGAGAACACCACGTCCCACAGCCTCCGCTGCTCCTGGGTACGCCGGCGTCTCTCGATCTCTTCAAATCCAGGTTGGTGCTGGACCATCTTTTTCAGGCGTACATTTTCCTCCTGAATTTCTAGTAATGCTCGCTGCAGGTGCAGGACCACGGATGGTTCCGGTGCTGGTGGCAGCTTGGCTGGGGCACGGGGCCTGCCTTCCTCCGCTTCCCTGCTCGGCTGCACACGTCCTGCTTCCATGATGTTCCAGAGCGTTCTTTCATCTTCCTCCAGAGACGTCCGGTCTCTTCCGTGGAGGCGGGGTTTGCGTCTCCTCCTCGCAGGGAAGGTGAAGAGGAGGCGGACCTCCTTTGCTGTAGGGCAGGATCGCATGTTGTAATAGCACTTTGAGAGGGCAGGCATTTTCTTCGCGCCACAGGGGGGTACACGCCCACGAAGGTACGCCCACCTTCTTCTCCAGCGCCTGAGGGCGCGAATATGGCGACAAAGATGGCGATTTTTGGCGCCAAAAGTGCAAACAGTCCTTTTCACAAAAACAACTCCATAGGCACACAGGGCTCGCAATTTTGCGAGTTTCGCATCCTGTTCGTGACGCCAATTTGTGTCGACCCGCCACCACAATTGTGGGTTACCAGGACAATGGGGTACTCAGAGCCGAGCCCATGGAAGTCTATGGGGTTGTCACAGGTAGCGGTGGCTCGGTCTGTGGCCCTGGCGGTCTGGCGTATGTTGGGGAAATATTTACAGGGGATAGATATATTTACAGTTCGTGACGCCACCTGTAGTCTTCTGGTAATTTATACCAGCGCTGCTGTAGATCTCTGAGGGGATGGTGAGGCAGCTAGATGTCGGGTCCCCTACAGGTGGGACTCTTCTCTCAGGTCGATAGTTAAGGCAGGGTTGTGCAGGCATGCAAGTAAATAACTCAGTCTCACACGGTCAGCGTCTTTCCATACCTTTACTTGTAAGATGGTAAGGCAGGTCCCAGGGAGGCTGATCCAAGGAGAATGTATTTCGAGATAGCAGCTGGACAAGTTAGGGGCCTCCTTTACTTTCACAACGATGAGTACAACCAGCATGAAGCGTAGTTCCCTCTATAACTCCAGCTATTCCAAAGCTGTACTGCCCAGTCAGTTTTGTGGTCGGAGCCTTCCTGTGAGAGAGCTGAGTTCCTATTCTTGCTGATCAGGCTCAAGGTTCTCACTCCCCCTGACCCCAGTTACGTACCGACTATTTAGGGGCTGCTTGCCGCGACCTAAGGTCCGGTAAGTCTCTGGTTTTCTTACCACTAAGCGTGAAGCTTTAGTGATCCTTCGGTCCCCAGTGACCGGTAACAATGTGCAGGACTTCTTCAATCCAAAAGCACTTTTCAAATATTCCTTCCACTGTGCCTTTCGCCTTGTCCGCGCTTGTAGCATAAACACTCACACTTGCAAAAAGTCATATAATCACTCCCTTCTTCTCTTCCTTTAGAGTTAGTTACCAGACTCTCAGTAATCCACTAGGCAGGAGCACGTCTCTGAACCTTTCACTGTCCTTGGGACAGGAGACTGAAGTATTTCTGTACTAAACTCTTCTTTCTTTATCAATGTCTTCAAATGAGGTACAGCTCTGACCAGGCTGAGGTGATCTATATCTCGCCCTTACTGGCCTCCACTTGCTGAACTGCTGACAGAACCAGGCTGGACTGCTTCCTCCCTCCAAGTCCCAGCTAGACTCCACACGTCTGCTCTGTCCGAGGACAGGAAACTGACTACTAAATCATTCAACGAATCTACACTGACCACTCCCTACGAGTCACTACACTACCCTAAGGGTGTGTCTAGTGTATATTGAGTGAATGGGTATAGAGCATTGAACTGCTATCTCTCCACACATTCTCCAGGGTACTGCGTGTGCCTTCACACCAGGGCTACACACTGGGAACAGCTAAGATCCTGGGCAGAACCCTCAAACTCCCCGGCCTCAGGTAGAGGACCCGAGAATGAGACAGGACAACAAAGACTACCCCGAATGAGGTTTTATGTATACAGTGCCTACAAGTAGTATTCAACCCCTGCAGATTTAGCTGGTTGACACATGCGGAATTAACTTGGCATTGTGACATTTGTACTGTAGATCAGCCTGGAAGTGGGAAATGTACTGCTGCAAAAATTTTTGTTTTAATTTTTTTTTTTTTTTTTTTTTAAAACGTTAAAAGTTAATTCAGAGTGTCATTTATTATTCAACCCCTCAAACCACAAGAATTCTGTTTGGTCCCCCTAAAGTATTAAGAAGTAGTTCAGGCACCAAGAATAATGAGCTTCACATGTGTGGATTAATGATCTCTTTTGGCAGCCTTTTCTGACTATTTAAGACCCTCCCCAAACTTGTGAACAGCACTCATACATGGTCAACATGGGAAAGACAAAGGAGCATTCCAAGGCCATCAGAGACAGGATCGTGGAGGGTCACAAGGCTGGCAAGGGGTACAAAACCCTTTCCAAGGAGTTGGCCCTACCTGTCTCCACTGTTGGGAGCATCATCCGTAAGTGGAAGGCTTATGGAACTACTGTTAGCCTTCCACGGCCTGGACAGCCTTTGAAAGTTTCCTCCCGTGCCGAGGCCAGGCTTGTCCGAAGAGTCAAGGCTAACCCAAGGACAACAAGGAAGGAGCTCCGGGAAGATCTCATGGCAGTGGGGACATTGGTTTCAGTCAATACCATAAGTAACGTACTCCACCGCAATGGTCTCCGTTCCAGACGAGCCCGTAAGGTACCTTTACTTTCAAAGCGTCATGTCAAGGCTCGTCTACAGTTTGCTCATGATCACTTGGAGGACTCTGAGACAGACTGGTTCAAGGTTCTATGGTCTGATGAGACCAAGATCGAGATCTTTGGTGCCAACCACACACGTGACGTTTGGAGACTGGATGGCACTGCATACGACCCCAAGAATACCATCCCTACAGTCAAGCATGGTGGTGGCAGCATCATGCTGTGGGGCTGTTTCTCAGCCAAGGGGCCTGGCCATCTGGTCCGCATCCATGGGAGGATGTATAGCATGGCCTACCTGGAGATTTTGGCCAAGAACCTCCGCTCCTCCATCAAGGATCTTAAGATGGGTCGTAATTTCATCTTCCAACAAGACAACGACCCAAAGCACACAGCCAAGAAAACCAAGGCCTGGTTCAAGAGGGAAAAAGTCAAGGTGTTGGAGTGGCCTAGTCAGTCTCTTGACCTTAACCCAATTGAAAACTTGTGGAAGGAGCTCAAGATTAAAGTCCACATGAGACACCCAAAGAACCTAGATAACTTGGAGAAGATCTGCATGGAGGAGTGGGCCAAGATAACTCCACAGACCTGTGCCAGCCTGATCAGGTCTTATAAAAGACGATTATTAGCTGTAATTACAAACAAGGGTTATTCCACGAAATATTAAACATAAGGGTTGTATAATAATTGACCCACACTTTTATGTTTAAAATTTATTAAAATTCAACTGAGCAACATAACTTTTTGTTTTGTAAGATTTATGCTTCTGTTAATAAATCCTACTCTCGTTTGCAGTTTGAAGGCTCTAACTTATTTGCATCTTATCAAACCAGCTAAATCTGCAGGGGGTTGAATACTACTTGTAGGCACTGTATGTATGTATATATATATATACAGTACAGACCAAAAGTTTGGACACACCTTCTCATTCAAAGATTTTTCTGTATTTTCATGACTGTGAAAATTGTAGAATCACACTGAAGGCATCAAAACTATGAATTAACACATGTGGAATTATATACTTAACAAAAAAGTGTGAAACAACTGAAAATATGTCTTATATTCTAGGTTCTTCAAAGTAGCCACTGTGAGACAGTGAGAGTATGTGTATTGAATGGGGTGTACATTTCGCCTAGATACTTTACTGACTGGTATAAGGGAAATGTATGGCTTTGTAAACCTAGTGGTAGAGAAAGGTCACTACACCTTACATTCAGTACACACTTGCAGCTCAGGCCTGAGACCATTCAGCTGTTGATTAGGAGACCAGAAGTAGGTGTCTGCAAACACAGTCAGAGAGCTCGCTTAGTCTGGACAAGGAGTCTAGGCACAAGAAGCAGTCTCCAGGAGTTTGAGCTATCTCAGTCTGGGTGCTCGATGTACCCCGGACACAGGAGTAGTCTCAGTGAGAATCCGTGCGAATAGCAGCTGAATAGGAGGGGAGCTCTCTCAAGTCTGGACATTGAAGGTGCCTTCAGACACAAGGAGGAGACTCTGTGAAACTCCACGCTGGTAACTACTGAACATATGTGTTGTTTTGGGCACAGACTGGTAGAGTCTGGACCCGGATAGATAGGGAAATCTATCTAAGTGTAATTAGTGGCTAGACAAGCCTAGGTCTTCTGTTTATGATTTTGTTTTATGTCTTGTTTGCTGTGGACTTTAATAAAACTGGTTGCGGCCAGTTTTTACCAGAACTGCTGTCTCTGAATGAACTGTTTCTATGCCATTCTGTCTACCCGGACGGCGATCCCAGAGCTATATCCCCTGAAAAGCTTACACCACCTTTTGCTTTGATTACTGCTTTGCACACTCTTGGGATTCTCTTGATGAGCTTCAAGAGGTAGTCACCGGAAATGGTCTTCCAACAGTCTTGAAGGAGTTCCCAGAGATGCTTAGCACTTGTTGCCCCTTTTGTCTTCACTCTGCGGTCCAGCTCACCCCAAACCATCTTGATTGGGTTCAGGTCTGGTGACTGTGGAGGTCAGGTCATCTGGTGTAGCACCCCAACACTCTCCTTCTTGGTCAAATAGCCCTTACACAGCCTGGAGGTGTGTTTGGGGTCATTGTCCTGTTGAAAAATAAATGATGGTCCAACTAAACGCAAACCGGATGGAATAGCATGCCGCTGCAAGATGCTGTGGTAGCCATGCTGGTTCAGTATGCCTTCAATTTTGAGTAAATCCCTAACAGTGTCACCAGCAAAGAACCCACACACCATCACACCTCCTCCTCCATGCTTCACGGTGGGAACCAGGCATGTAGAGTCTATCCGTTCACCTTTTCTGACAAAGACACGGTGGTTGGAACCAAAGATCTCAAATTTGGCCTCATCAGACCAAAGCACAGATTTCCACTGGTCTAATGTCCATTCCTTGTGTTCTTTAGCCCAAACAAGTCTCTTCTGCTTGTTGCCTGTCCTTAGCAGTGGTTTCCTAGCAGCTATTTTACCATGAAGGCCTGCTGCACAAAGTCTCCTCTTAACAGTTGTTGTAGAGATGTGTCTGCTGCTAGAACTCTGTGTGGCATTGACCTGGTCTCTAATCTGAGCTGCTGTAAACCTGCGATTTCTGAGGCTGGTGACTCGGATAAACTTATCCTCAGAAGCAGAGGTGACTCTTGGTCTTCCTTTTCTGGGGCGGTCCTCATGTGAGCCAGTTTCTTTGTAGCGCTGGATGGTTTTTACAGCTGCACTTGGGGACACTTTCAAAGTTTCCCCAATTTTTCGGACTGACTGACCTTCATTTCTTAAAGTTATGATGGCCACTTGTTTTCCTTTACTTATCTGCTTTTTTCTTGCCATAATACAAATTCTAACAGTCTATTCAGTAGGACTATCATCTGTGTATCCACCAGACTTCTGCACAACACAACTGATGGTCCCAACCCCATTTATAAGGCAAGAAATCCCACTTATTAAACCTGACAGGGCACACCTGTGAAGTGAAAACCATTTTCTGGTGACTACCTCCTGAAGCTCATCAAGAGAATGCCAAGAGTGTGCAAAACAGTAATCAAAGCAAAAGGTGGCTACTTTGAAGAACCTAGAATATAAGACATAATTTCAGTTGTTTCACACTTTTTTGTTAAGTATATAATTCCACATGTGTTAATTCATAGTTTTGATGTCTTCAGTGTGAATGTAGAATATTCATAGTCATGAAAATACAGAAAAGTCTTTGAATGAGGTGTGTCCAAACTTTTGGTCTGTACTGTATGTATATATATATATATATATTATATATATATATATATCCATAATACTATATAGATTACTGTCTAAAAAAATAATGTATGTATATATATATATATAATATATACACACACATATATTTAATATAATTTACTATATACCATATGTATAATTTATATAGCATGACTTTATTTGAATGTTATGTATTTTATCATTATTCACTATTTTATATTATTTATATAGCATTATAATATTTTATATACAGTGATCTATATAGTATTGTAGTATTATATATATAAATATTTATATATAAATCTAAATATTTATACACAGACTCATATATATGTATATAGCATTATATTATTTTATGTATTATTTTTATAGTATTTTTCCTATATATTTGCTATAGCAATATAGTGTGTGTATGTGTGTATATATATATATATATATTTATACAGTATCTAGCATTATATTATTTAATGTAGTATTTTATATATTATTTACTATATATTTGTCGTAGAAATAAAGTGTACTATTTTATACATGTGTATATATATAATATATATAGTATTAACTTCTATAGTATTATTTTCTCCATTTAATTTCTAGTATAATTTAGTATTATAATGATATTTTTTATATTATTTTATATAGCTTTATCGTGTTATTTTCTATATATTATTTTATATATTTGCTATAGTATTATACTATTACTTTTAGTATTTTTCTACATATATAGTAATAATATAATATATATTGTATTACATAGATATTTTATTATGTTTTTCCCTCGTAGTGTATTATATAAAATCCTGTAAGGTTATAAATTACAGTTTAGCCACAGGTTTCTTATCGGTTCTTCTTTATAGTAACACTTAATTGTATTTGATCAATACACAAATGTAGTAGAGAAGAGGAAATGGAGAACTGCATAACAGATTTTAGGATCTGTTTCTTTGTGGTGTCTGTATATTGGGTTTATACGTGGTCCAAACAACTAGAACGAGAGGAAATCCTCACAAAGTCCTAAGACGGGCTGATATCCATTATTCCTTAATTGGGTCACATTAATTAAAGCTGTTGGGGACAACAGCCAATCAGAGTTCAACTTTCATTTCTTAAACAGCTCTTGTAAAATGAAAGCTGCTCTGTGATTGGTTGCTGCAGTATTACAATATCACAATGTATTGTACAATTGATTACAGGTTCAAGTCCCCTAAGGGTACTAACAAATATGTAAAAAAAAAAAAAAAAAAAAACTTTGAAAAATATAAAAATAATTCTACAATATATAAGACCCTTTTCCTGGAACATAAAATCGGAAAAAAATTATATATTTGGTATCACAGTATGTGTAAGTGTCTGAACTAATGAAATATTATAGTATTAATTCCATTAGAAAAAAAAGTCAAAACGAGAAAAAAAATCACAATGTTTTTTTTTTCATCTCCCAAAATAAGGAATAAAAAGTGATCAGAAAGTCGTACGGACACCAAAATGGCACCGATACAAACTACAGCGATTGAATAAAAAATAAAAAGTTATAGCTCCTGGAAGGTGAGAGAGGAAAAGTCAAAAGCAAAAAAGGGGCCCAAGGGCCAACATAAACCTGGAGCCGGCCCTGTTGGCAACGGTATCGACTGAATTAAAGTCAATCCCGTAAACCAAAAATTGCATAATAGTTTAGGAAATTCATGGTGACAGAAACTGAAATGTCAGGAGTCTTTTGAAGGCCTCAGATTGTCCGGCATCTCTCTGTTTTGGATCTGTTGTGATCACAAATGACCGATCTCCATCTTCCTTTTTCTCCCTAGGAGTCTTTTGGCCGTACCATGTCGTTACAACCGTTCCTCTATTCCAGCCTCTTCCTCGGCCTCCGTCCACTCTCTACCACCGCGTGATGTCAGACGGCCCCTGGGAAAATCTGTGTCAATCAAGTCATCATGGCAGCCGTGGACGCCAGTCCCCAAATGTGAAACAGAGTCCATTGCAGAAGTGACATTGGGGGGTTCTATTGACGGTGAATTTGGGGTACGAGCCAGACACATGTCTGAACCCCAGCGGTTAACAGATGACCCGTTTCCATATGATCTGGATAACATAAAAATCCGTACTTCAGATGTGTAACCAAGCCTAAGCTTACTAAGTTGGCCTACAAGAGAGACAAGATGGCTGCCGCATCTACAGACTCTTACATTACATACCGGGTGAACCATTATACAGTATTCTTGACGAGATACTACCTAAATTGCTTCGTTGCTTCGTTCCTGCCATGGTCTTGGCATTTGACTGTGAAATTTTCTTATCTTCCTGTTTCAACTCAGTATAATAAATAATTAGTGTCCAGTTTATCTAGTCGATGATCTAGGCACATACAAAATTGCTTCTGTCTGGAGCTGGGGTGAATATCACGATGATTATGTCTCGACCCGCCACCACAATTGTGGGTTACCAGGGCAATGGGGTACTCAGAGCCGAGCCCATGGAAGTCTATGGGGTTTGTCACAGGTAGCGGTGGCTCGGTCTGTGGCCCTGGCGGTCTGGCGTATGTTGGGGGAATATTTACAGGGGAAAGGTTTATATACAGTTCGTGACGCCACCTGTAGTCTTCTGGTAATTTGTACCAGCGCTGCTGTAGAGCTCTGAGGGGATGGTGAGGCAGCTAGATGTCGGGTCCCCTACAGGTGGGACTCTTCCCTCAGGTCGATAGTAATGGGCAGGTTGTGCAGGAATGCAATCAAATAACACAGTCTCACACATCAGTGTCTTTCCATACCTTTTTACTTGCAAGATGGTTAGGCAGGTCCCAGGGAGGCTGATCCAATGGAGAATGTGTTTTGAGTTAGCAGCTGGACAAGTTAGGGGCCTCCTTTACTTTCACAAAGATGAGTCCAACCAGCATAAAGCGTAGTTCCCTCTATAAACCCCAGCTATTTCAAAGCTGTACTGCCCGGTCAGTTTTGTGGTTGGAGCCTTCCTATGAGAGAGCTGAGTTCCTATTCTTGCTGATCAGGCTCAAGGTTCTCACTCCCCCTGACCCCAGTTACGTACCGACACTCCAAGGGCTGCTTTCTGTTACCTAAGGTCCAGTAAGCCTCTGGGTTTTCTACCACCATGCGTGAAGCTATAATGGTGCTTCGGTCTCCAGTGACCGGTGACAATCGTGCAGGACTTCTCCAATCCTATAGCACTCAGAATTCCTACCACTGTGCCTTTCGCCTTGTCCGCGCTTGTAGCATAAGCATTTCTCACTTCAAAGGTTATAAAAGTCAATCCCTTTCTTAACTTCTTTCTTAAGCTTGTTGTCAGACTCTCAGTAATCTTCTAGGCAGGAGCACGTCTCTGAACCTTCACCGTCCTTGGGACAGGAGACTGAAGTATCTCTGCAACTCACTTCTCTCTTCTTAATAGAATGTCTCAGTCTGTCTATCAGTGGGGCACAGCTCTGACCAGGCTGAGGTGATCTGGCTCACCTGTACTGGCCTCCACTTTCTGAACTGCACACAGATTGCACTCAGCTCTGCTGCTGACTGACTAGACCTCTGAATGACTGCACTGAATAACACCCGAACACTGACTAAAGAACACTCCCTGTGACTAGACTATATACCTGTGGGCGTGTCTAAGTGTGTGTTGAAATGAATGTTCATTGAGCATTAAACTGCTATCTCTCCACACATTCTCCAGGGTACTGCGTGTGCCTTCACACCAGGGCTACACATTCCCCCATGGTAAATGACAGCACTCCCGGGCTGTAAAATACAAAGAGACAGAAATTTTGTTTATGCATTAAACATTAACATTAACTCGTCCCATCCGGGAGGTAAGGATTTCTTGAACGTTGCAAACAAAACATTAAATATAGAAAAATACAAAATATTAAATATACATTTTCATATAATACACAGCAAAATTCTTGTGAAGGACCCGCACCAAACCTTCAACGTGGGTCCTGGGTGGGCTGCAGGACTTAGGAATGCAGACCTCACTCAGTGCCACACCACACGGGTTTTATTATTCAGAGGTAGTTGTGGTGGTTTTATGTAAAACCAAGATAATGCACAAGGTGCAACTATATACAAAATCAGTTCTTGGGCTGGCTCAGTCCTCAGCCTCGAAGTCCATTATGAAACACGATAGAAAAAGACACAGATCAAAATACATTTCTAATATGCATTACATTTTTAACTTTTTACTTTGGTACCCAGCCGGGCATTCTACTCAATATAGAGAAACATAGAAATTATCTCTAGCAATAAAGTGCAAAAATTGGCAAACATTCTCAAACTTTTTACAACATTACATATGGTAGACCCCTGTCTGGATCTTACCGGTTCTTACTGTTTATTTACTTCAAATACATTTTCCACCCCGGGGGCTGGAACAATGCGATGGTCCCTAGATCCCATGACTAACAAGTCGTGACCTGCTATTAGGGTCTGGGTCGCCACAGTTCTCGTGCGAACCTCTAGGAGCGCAACGGGTACTTTCTCCTTGCGAGACACCGATTGCGTTTCAATTTGCGTTACAGTTAGCGATATCGATCGTGTCATAGATTGCGATGGAAACTGGGCCGCAAGTTGCGATGTAGAAGGATGACAAGTTAGTGAAGAGTATACAGGTGTTGCCTCCATTTGCAAGGAGCCTGCAGGGGGCGATGCTGGGGCACGGCCTGGTGCTGTTTGAGCTGGAGACGGGGACGCTGCGGTAGTGGTGACGTTACCTGCATCGGGGACGGGGTCACGGACGATTGTGACATTAAGGGCATACCATCCCTTCATACCCCAGTGTCGTGTATAGGTGACAATGTCTCCATTAATTAGGTCCCTCCCGGGATGGCCTTGCGGTAGGTGGGATTCTACGTCGCGTCTGCTGACAAAGACCCCTGGGTAGAGGCCCGGTTCTCTAATGAAGCCCCAGCCCTTCCGGAGCTGGAACTCTGTCACACACCCCTGCCGCCGCGGTTCCCTCAGAGTACCTTTTTCTCGACGGACACTTTCCTTGTCCGCGATCAGCTCTGCATGCTGCCGCTGTCGGTTGCGCTGTGCTTCCCGCTCTTCTTCCTGCTGGCGTTGCTGTTTCTCCTCGCGACGCTGCCACTCACGCTCCCACTGGGCGGTGTAGGTGACGTCATCAAGACGCTCCATCTCGTCCCAGTCCACGTCTGGTAATGACGGACAGGACCCCTCCGGTGTCCCTATCGGGGATCGATCATCTGCTGCGGCCTCCTGGCCGGGCGGGCGTTCCGGAACTGGCGGTACCTCCTCAACCTCCTTCGCCTCCACCGCTTCACCGGTGGGATCAGGATCGGTACTTTCGGGGGCAGCCTCCGGTTGCTCCTTCGCCTTGGGCAGCAGAATTTTCGGTAACTCGAATCGTGGGGGGTCGTCAAGAGGGAGGACACCGTGTTCCACAGTCGCCACTGCATCAGGTTACGTCGGCGTCTCTCAATCTCCTCAAATCCAGGTTGGTGCTGGACTATCTTTTTCAGTCGTGCATTCTCCTCTGTAACTTCCAGCAATGCTTGCTGCAGGTGCAGGACCACGGATGATTCCGGTGCTGGTGGCAGCTTGGCTGGGGAACGGGGCCTGCCTTCCTCCGCTTCCCTGCTCGGCTGCACACGTCCTGCTTCCATGATGTTCCAGAGCGTTCTCTCTTCTTCTTTCAGAGACGTCTGGTCTCTTCCGTGGAGGCGGGGTTTGCGTCTCCTCTTCATCGCAGGGAAGGTGAAGAGGAGGCGGACCTCTTTTGCTGTAGGGCAGGATCGCATGTTGTAATAGCACTTTGAGAGGGCAGGCATTCTCTTCGCGCCACAGGGGGGTACACGCCCACGAAGGTACGCCCACCTTCTTCTCCAGCGCCTGAGGGCGCGAAATTGGCGGCAAAATGGCGGATTTTAGCACCAAAAATAGCAAACAGTCCTTTTCCACAAAAACACCTCCACAGGCACACAGGGCTCGCAATTTTGCGAGTTTCGCATCCTGTTCGTGACGCCAATTTGTCTCGACCCGCCACCACAATTGTGGGTTACCAGGGCAATGGGGTACTCAGAGCCGAGCCCATGGAAGTCTATGGGGTTTGTCACAGGTAGCGGTGGCTCGGTCTGTGGCCCTGGCGGTCTGGCGTATGTTGGGGGAATATTTACAGGGGAAAGGTTTATATACAGTTCGTGACGCCACCTGTAGTCTTCTGGTAATTTGTACCAGCGCTGCTGTAGAGCTCTGAGGGGATGGTGAGGCAGCTAGATGTCGGGTCCCCTACAGGTGGGACTCTTCCCTCAGGTCGATAGTAATGGGCAGGTTGTGCAGGAATGCAATCAAATAACACAGTCTCACACATCAGCGTCTTTCCATACCTTTTTACTTGCAAGATGGTTAGGCAGGTCCCAGGGAGGCTGATCCAATGGAGAATGTGTTTTGAGTTAGCAGCTGGACAAGTTAGGGGCCTCCTTTACTTTCACAAAGATGAGTCCAACCAGCATGAAGCGTAGTTCCCTCTATAAACTCCAGCTATTTCAAAGCTGTACTGCCCGGTCAGTTTTGTGGTTGGAGCCTTCCTATGAGAGAGCTGAGTTCCTATTCTTGCTGATCAGGCTCAAGGTTCTCACTCCCCCTGACCCCAGTTACGTACCGACACTCCAAGGGCTGCTTTCTGTTACCTAAGGTCCAGTAAGCCTCTGGGTTTTCTACCACCATGCGTGAAGCTATAATGGTGCTTCGGTCTCCAGTGACCGGTGACAATCGTGCAGGACTTCTCCAATCCTATAGCACTCAGAATTCCTACCACTGTGCCTTTCGCCTTGTCCGCGCTTGTAGCATAAGCATTTCTCACTTCAAAGGTTATAAAAGTCAATCCCTTTCTTAACTTCTTTCTTAAGCTTGTTGTCAGACTCTCAGTAATCTTCTAGGCAGGAGCACGTCTCTGAACCTTCACCGTCCTTGGGACAGGAGACTGAAGTATCTCTGCAACTCACTTCTCTCTTCTTAATAGAATGTCTCAGTCTGTCTATCAGTGGGGCACAGCTCTGACCAGGCTGAGGTGATCTGGCTCACCTGTACTGGCCTCCACTTTCTGAACTGCACACAGATTGCACTCAGCTCTGCTGCTGACTGACTAGACCTCTGAATGACTGCACTGAATAACACCCGAACACTGACTAAAGAACACTCCCTGTGACTAGACTATATACCTGTGGGCGTGTCTAAGTGTGTGTTGAAATGAATGTTCATTGAGCATTAAACTGCTATCTCTCCACACATTCTCCAGGGTACTGCGTGTGCCTTCACACCAGGGCTACACATTGGAGCTGGGGTGAATATCACGATGATTACAGTAGGTCTTCTGTGCCTTGAAATTAATGTTACATCATGGACAGTACAAAAAATGGCAACCCAAATAGTCTAAAATTAATTTGTTGTGTCAATGTCATACATCCAATACCTGGAAATTTGTGATTTATTTAATGCCTGATCCCAGGTGATCTAGTGTTAGTGTCGAGGAGGATCTAAGTGACCCTTCACGGTTGACCAAGTGAATTCCAAATTAATCCACAGAACGTTGCTAGCAACAGAAATAACCAGACGGAGACGTGTTTCTGTCTGGGAGAATCGAGGTAGATTCCTACCCCATGTATTGCAATATCATCTTTTATAGTATTTAGTAAGTTTGTACTTCAACCAATAGTATAAAACCACACCTACAACATTTAACCTATGAAAATGCAAGAAAATCGGAAACTACATATATGTCCGTATCCACATGACATAAAGAGAAGAGTTGTAATCATTAGTGGTCCTGCAGAGAAAGTGTCCTGTTGGAAGAATTCAAGGTTATCCATTTTCGGGAGGGGTGTTTCAGACATAGTGATTTAATGGTTATGCATAGAAGGTGTCTAGTGGAGAAATGAGAAGAATCCCTGGTGGCCTAGTGTTAGGAGGGAGCTGTAATCATTAGTAGTTTAGTGGTTCAGCAGAGAAAGTGTCCTGTTGGGAAATGGGAAGAATTCACGGTCCTTCAGTGTTAGGGGCGGTGCTGCAACCATTAATGGTTTAGTTGTCCTCCAAAAAAGGTGTTGAATGGAGGAATAGTGGTCCAGCACAGAAGGTGTTGAGTGGAGAAATAAAAAAAAAATTAGTCTACCTTTATAAAAACCCTCTGGCTATAGAGAATGGGGGGTGCACCGTAGCTACAGGTGAGAGAGGAAAACTTGAGAGCCAACCCCTTATAGGCAGAGGTGAGAACTTCCTTCATAGCGAGAGACTATACTCCTCTTCAGTCTTCATTGAAATGCATGGAAACCTTATAGAAACAGAATCATGGCATAATTTGTAGAATAAAGTCAGTAACGGGTTTAGGTATTGCATATTAATCAAGCATACTCACTAGTGGTCTCTTAGGTGTCTCCAACAAATTCGTACTCACCTTGCTGAGATCCATTGTGCTCTCCTACTCTCCAGTTAGGTTTCACCTGGTGAGGTGGATTCTCAAAGCCTTGGCCGTTGTTCTGCAGCATGGACCAATGACAATGGTGCAGCAAAATAAATGTGAGTTAGCAATGGAGGCTATAATGGCTGGATGGCAACTGGAGGGGTTGGGTAGTAGGCCACACGAAAGCTGAAGATTCAGTGAAGGAAGATAGATTAAGCAGAGAAGACTCATAGATGTGGCAACGCGGAGTATGTCATAGAGTTCTCAGTGGCATTGACTAGATATGTAGCACTGTTAGGTAGGCCAGGAGACTCATTGAAATGATATATCAGAGTTTAGAAGGCCTGGAGATGTTCTGAAGGCTATCAGTAACGAAGTAGTGGCACGTCAACTGCCTGAATACTCATGCATCATGCTGCAGCCGGAGCTGGTATATAAGGTCTAGGTTACTGAACCCAGAAATGTGCTCCAAGTTACTATGATAACCCAACGTGCAGAAGAGCCAGCCAGAGCAGGAGGCGAGACGGAAGACAGGTGAGTAACCCCCACCAGTAACTCTGATACTGACTTGGCCCAATGGTGTAATGAAAGATGGCCTTTTTTAAGCTCACCTAATTTCAAAGTTAGTTTACCCAACAACTAGCAGTATCCTCAATGATTTGTATTGTAGTATATGATTTCTGGTTTCAAACTTTCTTTATGATCTAATTAATGCTCCTTCTGATTTACACACCTTGTTTGTTGGTCTGATGATATTGGTCATGGTTCCATCTTTTGGTTATATCTTAGTTGTTTGAAGACATTTCTGATCAGCTCTGATCCCTCCTGGTACTGACCCTTGGCTATCCTGCGAACTTCATGTGCATCACTCTACACATATTTTCCTGACATCTTCAGCAGTTCATCTGCTACCAACTGGACAAAAAGTTGCAGAACATTGGAGATATCTAATCTTCATCAGAAGAATCTCTTTCAAAAGAGTTAAGCCCCCGTTACACTAAGCGGGATCGCTAGCAAGATCGCTGAAGCGCCACCGATTTTGTGACGCAACAGCGACCTAGCCAGCGATCTCGCTACATGTGACACGCAGCGACGACCGGCCCCCCTGCTGGATATCGCTGATCGTTGTTGAATGGTCTGGACCATTTTATCATCGTTGGTGTCCCGCTGGCCAGCGCGCATCGCTGCATGTGACAGCGGAAGACCATGATCAGCGAGCTCCAGCACTGTATAGCAGAAGCTGGGAGCTGGTAACCAGGGTACACATCGGGTAACTAAGTGTTGCACAGCGCTTAGTTACCCAATGTTTACCCTGGATACCAGCGTGCTTGCTGTTCCTGATCGCTGGTGAGTCTGCCCATGTGGCAGCTCACCAGCGATCAGCTAACGATGTCCCAGCGATCCCATCTACGTCGGATCGTTGGTGGGATCGCTGGGACATTGAATCGTGTGACGGGGCCCTTAGGTTTGAAGCAAGCGTCTGGTCTCTGAAAGCCCCCATACAAACTAAGACTAATGTCGTCTGAAGATGTCATTTTCAACTGGTTCGAACAAAATATGGAGGCGCCAGGCATCTGATGGCTGGGGAAGATGTCGATCGCTCATGTCCGATTTCAAACTGCCGATAGCATTGTTCTCCAAGAGACGGGTCAGTCGGCGGCTGATGTGTCATTCAGTGGCTTTCTCACAGGGAACACAGGAGCACTCGGCTAAACAATTATCAGGTGTATGGGAGAGTCAGCAACGATGGCTGTTAGTCAGTCGGTCAAAGCATCGTTCAGCCGACAGCCATCTAATGTGTATGACCAGCCGTAGGGACAAGAGAATGACCAAGGCGCAGAAGTCGAGAGTCAGAAGGCCGCAGGTCCATCATCTCTTAGAACTGAAGACAGGATCGACTTCTGCCAATTCCAACAGAACAGCAAAGGTGCAAAACTATCATACCCCCTCGGCATCTATTCGGTTACTCAAGTTAGCCAGCGCCAACCAACTGGAGGTTCCCCTTTTGCCGTAGAAAATGTTATGGGTGCAAAGCCAACAATAGACAGGACAATACAAGAATTGTCTTGTCCGGCACACGTGGCGAGCCGCTCATGCTACTGGTGCAATACAAGTATCGTTATCGGGTTCATTATATGCAACAAGGATGAAAGTTCTTAAGTTCCTCCACTTGATATATTTGCTAGCCCGAGGAGCTATTCGTTGAATTTTCATGAGTACAGTTCCATTGGCCAAAAATCATACAAAGGAATCCTTCATGCTTTGGCAGCCATCGAACAAAGGAGATTTCCAAAAGCGGATTGCCTGCAGCCCTGGCAGGAGTAGATCCCAACTCCATAGGCTGTTTTGGGTTAATGTTTTCGGGTGAGTCTGTGCGGCCTTCTCATCTTGGCAATGGTCTGATGCTAAAAAACATTTGATCCTTTCCGACGTATAAAAATTAATTACAGCACAGTGAAATTATGTCACCTCCTTAATCCTGGCTTCTGAGAACATGAAATTTAAGGCTTCCTACAGATATTTGTCACGTCGGACGTGTGGACAGTGGACAAACAGTGAAGAATTTGGACTTTGCCGGTTATTAATGGCTTTGGGCACTAATGTCCATTAATTTGCTGGGTCACATCCCGCTGAGGAATAATAAAATGTAATTTGTTCTAATGATGTAAGGTTTCAATGACATCACAGACATGTTGTCGGGCTGCACGCTGTGACCTTTAAAGCGGAAAATTAATTATTCTACCGGATTTTGGAACATCAGGGACTAAATTTTACCCTTCATTTACATTTCATATATCTCCAATACAAGATGAGGGCAAAAGTGATGAGCGAATGTGCTGGGATGAGGTGTTATCTCAGCATGCTCGGGTGCTAACCGAGTGACCTTGGTGTGCTCGAATAATATGTTCCAATCCCCGCGGCTGCAGGTCTCATGGCTGTTCGACAGCCGCAACACAGGCAGGGATTGTCTGTTAGATAATCCCGGTATGTGTTGTGGCTGTCGAACAGCCATGAAACCTGCAGCTGCGGGGACTGGAACATATTATTGGAGAACATCAAAGACACTCGGTTAGCACCCGAGCATGCTGAGATAACACCTCATCCCAGCACGTTCGCTCAAAGTTACAGGGCAACTATAGATGGACATCTGATGGTATCTATTATGATAGGGTCTGCGAAGGCGTCCTGTAAGAGTGGAATTGATCTTCTGCACTCCAATTTCATCGCCTGATATCAATGTATTTAGACGTGAACTATATATAGAACAGAAAGAAAAAAATATATTTTTAAAGGAAATCCCTAGGAAGATTTTTGTTACATAATCTGAGAGTACCATGATGGAGGGGCTGAGACCCTGATTCCAGTGATGTATCACTTATTAGGCTGCATGCTATTGTCTCAAAATCAGTGTCTTATCAGCAGGAGATTATCAACAGGACTAGGTGTCACGTGCCTCCAGGTTCAACCACGCCCCCCAGCACTGATTGGCCGCTTTCTGTAAATATACGGTGTGCGCAGAAAGCTGCCAATCAGTGTTGTGGGCGTGGTTATACAGAGCTCAGCATTTCAAGCACTGTTAGATCTACAGCAGAGAAAACTGTGATTTTATCACAAGAGCTGCACCCAATATAAACTAAGTGATAAATCGCTGGAATCAGGGTCTCTGCCCCTACCTCATGCTGCTGTCTGATTACATAGCAAAACCTACCAACATATTCCCTTTAATGCCCTATTATAAGACAGCCTGGGCATAAGTGACCTGCAAAAATCAGCTGGCCTCAATTTCTCAGTTTTTTTCCCTTTTAGTAGACATTTTAAGCATAAGGCCGGCGTCACACACAACGACAAAAAATCGGTCCGTTTTAGACGGTCGACAATCGGAACAAAATCAAAACATCACACATCCTTCTGGCATCCGATTTTCCTTCAAAGATGCGATTTAATCGCATGTGTGTGTACCTTGTAACATCCGATTTTCATCCGACTTGCGAGATTTTCTCGCAGGCTTGCAAAACTGACATATAATGGATCCAAAAGAATAATATTTCAATCACAAAAAAAAGAATAGATATATACACATAGAACACATATATATATATATATATATATATATATATACATGTCATTGTGACATGTATATATACATATATTTATAGTTCCTAGACTTCTACATACTGTTATAGCCGCTAATTCAATTGCCGGCTTTTGTGAAATCACAGAAGCCGACATGAAATGATACATTGTTTCCACACAGTTAACCATGTCATTTCCTGTATTTTGATATTTGTTTAGAACTTACAATTACATGAGTGTATTTGTGCATAAATTTCAGACATGTAGGGGTTAATTAAAGGTGTAATTTCGTTGAAAAAAAATGCGTGGGCTCCCGCTGTATTTTCTCCACCAGACAGACAAAGCAAAGCGAGTGGGGGCAGATAATAACAGCCTAGGGAGGGTACATTTTTTGTGCCCCCCCTGGCTACTAACATCTGCCCCCAGACACCCCAGAAAGGGCAAATCTATAATTAGATTCGCCCTTTCTGGCACTTTGCCCGTCTATTCCCATTGCCCTGTAGCGGTGGCGAATGGGTTAATAATCTCACCTTAATGTCACCTTAGTATTGAAAGGTGACCTTAAGGCAGGTTAATAATTGAAAGCTGTCAATTAGACAACTATCAATTATTAATCCTATTGTATGATAGAAAAATCAAACACACACTTTAATAAAAAAGAAGTTTAATGAAATAATCACACAGTTTTTGACAATATTTTATTTTCCTGCTAAAACCATTTCCTGTAATAAAAATAAAATAAAAAAGCAAAATGATTCTTACCAATCCGAAGTACAGTCAGGTCCCACGGTGTAATCCATCAGAAAGGGTTAACAGGTTACAGTTAGCAGGGAGATAATTCTGTCTTCTAGCTGTAACCCCCTGAATGAATAAGTTCCTCTCCCAGCGAAAGTAGAGGAATAGATTCATGAATGGAGCTTAATTGATTTATTGGCAATTTAACTTTAGTGACCTGACCTAAAGGGAAAGTGGACACAATCAATTAAGCTTCATTCATGAAACACATCCTCTCCTGTCGCCAGGAGATAAGCTCATTCATTCAGGAGCTTTGAGCTGAGCATGCAGGATTACTTGCACTGCTTGGCTCAAAGCTAGTTAACCCTTTGTGAAGGATTACAGCGTGGGACGTGACAGATCGCCGGATTGGTAAGAATAATGTTGTTTTATTTTTTTTTCTTTATTTTAGGAGATCAATGGCTTCGCACGGATTAAGAGTGAAATAAAATATAGTTAAAAAAATTTGTTTTTATTTCATTAAAATTATTTATTCTTAAAGTGTGTGTGTTTTTTTATTTACTTCAATAGGATTAATAATTGATAGTTGTCTAATTGACAGCTCTCAATTATTAACCTGCCTTAAGGTCACCTTTCAATACTAAGGTGACATTAAGGTGAGATTATTAACTCATTCGCCACCGCTACAGGGCAATGGGAATAGAGGGCAAAGTGCCAGAAAGGGCGAATCTAATTATAGATTTGCCCTTTCTGGGGTGTCTGGGGGCAGATGTTAGTAGCCAGGGGGGGCACAAAAAAAATGTACCCTCCCTAGGCTATTATTATCTGCCCCCACTCGCTTGCTTTGTCTGTCTGGTGGAGAAAATACAGCGGGAGCCACGCATTTTTTTGTCAACGAATTTACACCTTTAATTAACCCCTACATGTCTGAAATTTAGCACAAATACACTCATGTAATTGTAAGTTCTAAACAAATATCAAAATACAGGAAATGACATGGTTAACTGTGTGGAAACAATGTATCATTTCATGTCGGCTTCTGTGATTTCACAGAAGCCGGCAATTGAATTTGCGGCTATTACAGTATGTAGAAGTCTAGGAAATATAAATATATATATATATATACATGTCACAATGACATATATATATATATATATATATATATATATATATAATATATGTATTCTATGTGTGTATATCTATTCTTTCTAGTCTTTATTAAAGCTGTCAGTGTGATTTTACAGTATAGCCGGGGATGAATTGCCGGCTTTTCTAAAGGACACCGATGCGATTTCATCGCAAGTCACACAGTGTGGTCGTTTGTAATCCGATTTTTCATCGCTCCCATAGACTTGCATTGGCGATTGTCGACCGACAATCGGTGACAGTGGCAGCATGCTGCGATTGTACACGGACGTTTAAAACGGACCACAAAAAATCTGATACTGGGAGCTGCTCCATAGATTAACATAGGTCCGACTGCAATGCGATATTTCATGCATTGCAGTCGTCCGATTCTGTCGCCAGTGTGACGCCGGCCTAAGAATAAATTTTGCAAATTTAAAGCAGAAAAGAAAACAAATAAAAAAGGAATCAATATCGAATTAGCTTGACCAGGGCCGGCGTCAGCACCCGGGCAAGTGCTGGCGCCCTGAGCAGGTGGGGGGCCCCACTCACAGTCGGGGACACTGGCATGCTATGGAGACGCAGTGCCTGTGTCAGTAAAGGGGGCCGGTGCCTCGAGCAGAGCAGCGGCCAGTGAGGAGAGGTGAGTATTTCATTTTTTATTTTTTTTATGTTTAGAGCAATATATGGAGACCATCATATGGGGCCCATGATACACTGGAGTATCATATATGGGGCCTATCATACACTGGAGTATCATATATTGGGCCCATCATGCACTGGAGCATCATATATGGGGCCCATCATACACTGGAGTATCTATATGGGGCCCATCATACACTGGAGCATCATATATGGGGCCCATCATACATGGAGCATCGTATATGGGGCCCATCATACACTGAGCATCATATATGGGGCCCATCATACATTGGAGCATCGGATATGGGGCCCATCATACACTGGAGCATCATATATGGGGCCCATCATACACTGGAGCATCATACATGGGGCCCATCATACACTGGAGCATCGGATATGGGGCCCATCATACACTGGAGCATCATATATGGGGCCCATCATACACTGGAGCATCATACATGGGGCCCATCCTACACTGGAGCATCGGATATGGGGCCCATTATATATGGAGCATTATATATGGGGCCCATTATATATGGAGCATTATATGGGGCCAATCATACACTGGAGCATCATATATGGGGCCCATTATATATGGAGCATTATATGGGGCCCATTATATATGGAGCATTATATGGGGCCAATCATACACTGGAGCATCATATATGGGGCCCATTATATATGGAGCATTATATGGGGCCCATAATATACTGGAGCATCATATATAGGTCCATTATATATGAAGCATTATATGGGGCCCATCATATACTGGAGCATCACATGGGGCCCATTATATATGGAACATCATATGGGGCCCATTATATATGGAACATCATATGGGGCCCATTATATATGGAGCATCTTATAGGGTCCATTATATATGGAGCATTATATGGGGCTCATTATTCTGTATGGAGCTCTATGTGGTGCCCATAATGCTGTATGAAGCAATATATGGAGCTCATTATACTGTATGGAGCAATATATGGGGCTCATTATTCTGCAGAGCACTATGTGGTGCCCATAATACTGTATGGAGCAATATATGGAGCTCATTATTCTGTACAGAGCACTATGTGTGCCCATAATACTGTATGGAGCAAAATATGGAGCTCATTATTCTGTACAGAGCACTATGTGGTGCCCATAATACTGTATGGAGCAATATATGGAGCTCATTATTCTGTATGGAGCACTATGTGGTGCCCATAATACTGTATGGAGCAATATATGGGGCTCATTATTCTGCATGGAGCACTATGTGGTGCCCATAATACTGTATGGAGCAATATATGGGGCTCATTATTCTGCATGGAGCACTATGTGGTGCCCATAATACTGTATGGAGCAATATATGGGGCTCATTATTCTGCATGGAGCACTATTTGGTGCCCATAATACTGTATGGAGCAATATATGGAGCTCATTATTCTGTATGGAGCACTATGTGGTGCCCATAATACTGTATGGAGCAATATATGGGGCTCATTATTCTGCATGGAGCACTATGTGGTGCCCATAATACTGTATGGAGCAATATATGGGGCTCATTATTCTGCATGGAGCACTATGTGGTGCCCATAATACTGTATGGAGCAATATATGGAGCTCATTATTCTGTACAGAGCACTATGTGGTGCCCATAATACTGTATGGAGCAATATATGGGGCTCATTATTCTGTATGGAGCACTATGTGGTGCCCATAATACTGTATGGAGCAATATATGGGGCTCATTATTCTGTATGGAGCACTATGTGGTGCCCATAATACTGTATGGAGCAATATATGGGGTTCATTATTCTGCATGGAGCACTATGTGGTGCCCATAATACTGTATGGAGCAATATATGGGGTTCATTATTCTGTATGGAGCACTATGTGGTGCCCATAATACTGTATGGAGCAATATATGGGGCTCATTATTCTGTATGGAGCACTATGTGGTGCCCATAATACTGTATGGAGCAATATATGGGGTTCATTATTCTGTATGGAGCACTATGTGGTGCCCATAATACTGCATGGAGGACTATACTGTCCAGTTTTTGAGCTATTATGGAATTGACAATAGATATCACTCATGTAATGTAAGAAGTGAAGTATTTGGCATTGTACTATACCTATATTTCTCTGCCGTATCGGAGCATCTTGAATTGTGTTATGTGTTAAAGGGGCCACTGAGACTCTTTAGCCCGGGGCCATGAAAACCTGGAGCCGACCCTGAGCTTGACTATCACATTAAGAGAAAATGAGTACAAAGTTACCCCCCATCCTTGTGCACCACCTTGTGTGCATCTCATCCCTATGTGGAATACAGAAAATTTACCCTCACTTTTTTTTGCCTTAATTCTGTTGTAAAACTGTATGAAATGCCTCAAAATTTGTGTGTAATTTTACAAAATTAGGTAGTATTACACCAGTTTTAGCCAGCTCAGCCAACTTTTTGGAAATTAGGCAGATCTTAGTTGGGAGGGGGCACGGCAAGGGTGGCCAATGAGTTCATCATAGCTAATGCAGCAAAAATGGCATAAATAAAGACAGAAATGTACTCCATTCTCTGACTGGAGTACATTTCTTATCCTTGCATTAAAACAGGCATGCAAAACCCCTTTCTTGATAAATGGGGGCCTATAGTGGCCGCTTATTTGCTTTCAACGCTCACACGACATTATAATGTAACATGAATCCCAGAAAACCCAGCGCCGACGTTGCTGCAGTGACACTGGTGTGGTAGGTGAGTATCTGTTATTTTATTTTACTCGCATTACTTCATTTAAAAAGGGGTTTTCCAGGCAGAGGACAACCATTTTAAACAAGCTCTCCATCAAAGTTTTTATCCTCTTACAATTGCTCATTTTACCTTTCGACCCAGATGATTCTTCTCTTTTCTCTGCTCTATGTAGAAACAGGAAGCCTCATGTCCCCAAGAGTCATCCTTCTCTTCAACTGCTGACCCTATTGCTCCCTCCTCCCCCTGCCATAGACTTTTGCAGCGACTCATGACTCATAAAGGGAAAATTGACCTCCTGTTTCTACATAGAGCTTAGAAGGATTCAGCTAGTCAGTTATTAATAATGTGATGTCATTGACCTATTGGAAAAGAAAGAATTAACTGAGTAGAAAGGCAAAAGGAGCAATTGGAAGTACACAGTGCTATATAATATGATGACTGCAATATATCAAGAAGATAAACACTTTGATGGAAGGAGGAGGAGGGCGTCTTTAACCCCGTAGTGACAGAGCCAATTTGCAGCTTAATGACCGGGCCAATTTTTACAATTCTGACCACTGTCACTTTATGAGGTTATAACTCTGGAACGCTTTAACGAATCCCGCTGATTATGAGATTGTTTTTTCGTCACATATTGTACTTCACGTTAGTGGTAAAAAATTTTTTATATGACTTGCTTTTATTTATGAAAAAAACAAATATGGCGAAAATTTAGAAAATTTAGCAATTTTCTAAATTTACATGTTTATGCCCTTAAATCAGAGAGATATGTCACACAAATTTCTTAATAAATAACATTTCCCACATGTCTACTTTACATCAGCACAATTTTGGGAACAAATTTTTTTTTTGTCACAAAGTTATAAGGGTTAAAAGTTGACCAGCGATTTCTCATTTTTACAACACCATTTTTTTTTTTAGGGACCACATTACATTTGAAGTCACTTTGAGGAGTCTATATGATAGAAAATACCCAAAAGTGACATCATTCTAAAAACTGCACCCCTCAAGGTGCTCAAAACCACATTCAAGAAGTTTATTAACCCTTTACGTGCTTCACAGGAACTGAAGCAATGTGGAATGAAAAAAAAACAATTTTTTTTATTTTCACAAGTGTTAAAAGAAAAAATGAACCACAAAATTTGTTGTGCAATTTCTCCTGAAAACGCCGATACCCCATATGTGGGGGTAAACCACTTTTTGGGCGCACGGCAGAGGACGCAAGGGAAGGAGCGCCGTTTGACTTTTTCAACGCAGAATTGTCTGGACGCCATGTCCCGTTTGTAGAGTCCCTGATGTGCCTAAACAGTGGAAACCCCAACAAGTGACCCCATTTTGGAAACTAGACCCCCTAAGGAACTTATCTAGATGTGTGGTGAGCTCTTTGAACCTCCAAGTTCTTCACAGAAGTTTATAACGCAGAGCCGTGAAAATAAAAAATCATATTTTTTCCACAAAAACGATCTTTTCACCCCAATTTTTATTTTCCCAAGGGTAACAAGACCCCAAAAGTTTTTGTGCAATTTGTCCTGAGCATGCTGATACCCCATATGTGGGGGTAAACCACTGTTTGGGTGCATGGCAGAGCTTGGAAGGGAAGGAGCGCCGTTTGACTTTTTCAACGCAGAATTGTCTGGACGCCATGTCGCGTTTGTACAGGCCCTGATGTATCTAAACAGTGGAACCCCCCACAAGTGACCCCATTTTGGAAACTAGACCCCTAAGGAACATATTTGTGGTGAGCACTTTGAACCCCCAAATGCTTCAGAGAAGTTTATAATGCCCGGGCGTGAAAATAAAAATCATATTTTTTCCACAAACTTGATCATTTAGTCCCCAATTTTTTATTTTCCCAAGAGTAACAGGAGAAATTAGACCACAAAAGTTGTTGTCCAATTTCTCCTGAGTGCGCAAATACCCCATATGTGGGGGGAACCACTGTTTGGGCGCACGGCAGGGCTTGGAAGGGAAGGAGCGCCGTTTGACTTTTTCAAACCAAAATTGGCTGGAATTGAAATTGGACGCCATGTCGCGTTTGGAGAGCCCCTGATACGCCTAAACAGTGGAAACCCCCCACAAATAACACCATTTTGGAAACTAGACCCCTTAAGGAACTTATCTAGATGTGTGGTGAGCACTTTGAACCCCCAAGTGCTTCACAGAAGTTTATAACGTAGAGCCGTGAAAATAAAAAATCATTTTTTTCCTCAAAAATAATTCTTTAGCCCGCTATTTTTTTATTTTCCCAAGGGTAACAGGAGAAATTGGACCCCAAAAGTTGTTGTGCAATTTTTCCTGAGTACGCTGATACCCCATATGTGGGGTGGAACCACTGTTTGGGCGCATGGGAGAGCTTGGAAGGGAAGGAGCGCCATTTTGTAATGCAGACTTTGATGGACTGTTCTGCTGTCGTCATGTGTTTGCAGAGCCCTTGATGTGCCTAAACAGTAGAAACCCCCTGCAAGTGACACCATTTTGGAAACTAGACCCCCCCAAGGAGCTTATCTAGATGTGTGGTGAGCACTTTGAACCCCCAAGTGCTTCACAGAAATTTATAAACGCAGAGCCATGAAAATAAAAAATCATTTTTTTCCTCAAAAATGATTTTTTTAGCCAGCTATTTTTTATTTTCCTAAGGGTAACAGGAGAAATTAGAACCCCAAAATTGGTGTGCAATTTGTCCTGAGTACGCTAATACCCCATATGTTGAGGTAAACCACTGTTTGGGCGCACAGCAGGGCTCGGAAAGGAGGGAGCGCCATTTGACTTTTTAAATGCCACGTCGTGTTTGGAGACCCCCTGATGTGCCTAAATAGTGGAAACCCCTCAATTCTAGCTCCAACCCTAACCCCAACTGTTATAATTTGGTAGCTGAGGAGAGCAGGCAAAAACGGCAATACACCAGAGAGGTTGGAATCTACTGGATTGCAGTACCCTGACTAACCACCACAACTAAAGGCAGCCGTTGAGCATTCCTACGTTGGTCCTAGACGCCTCGTCACAGCCTGAGAGGTTAACTACACCTAAAGATAGAGAGGAAAGCTATCTGCCCCGGAGCAGATCCCCAAAGAACATAGTAAGCCCCCAAACATGTAATGGAGGTTAGACAAGAGGAAATACAGACACAGACAGAAAATAGTATGAGCAAACGTTGGGGCCCAATCTTCCTAGACAGAAAAGGATAGGAAGGACACTTACTGCAATCCAAAAAACCCTAAAAAATACCAACTCTACTAATTGCAAAAACACCTGAGATCACACAACCTCTACCACATAAATTAGTTCTCTGGTGTAGCAAAACTAAGCCGCAGCCAATAAAAAACAGGAAAAGGCAAATGAACAAATAACAGTGGCTCCAGAAGAACTGAGAGGAGCCCAAGCCCCCCGGGGGGGGAGACCTGGCTAACCTCAGAGAAATGCAGAGAAATAAACAAAAACAAAAAACAGAAAATATCTTATCTGAGAGCAGGAGAAGAGGCAAGACTCAGCAAGCTTCCAAGTGAACCAGGAACCAAAGTTGAGGCAAGAACAATTGATCACCGGCAACCATGATGGGAGGGAACCTCCCTTATATAAGACCAGTCTGTAACTCCTGATTGCCAATCCTCATTGAATGGTTCAGTACTGTTTGTAACCACCAGAGGGAGCTTCTGCTCAGAATTCATTTCTAACACATTCACAACAGTACCCCCCCCCTTGAGGAGGGGTCACCGAACCCTCATTTGGGAAACCAGGTGGTCAGGATGAGCTCTGTGATACGCACGGATCAGTCTCCTAGCATGGATGTCCGAAGCAAACCCAAGAATTGTCCTCCTGACCATAACCTCTCCACTTAACCAAATACTGGAGTTTCCGTCTAGAAAAACGAGAATCCAATATTTTCTCAACCACATACTCCAGATTGCCCTCAACCAAAACAGGGTCAGGGGCACAGCCATAGGAACCACTGGCTCGACAAACCTCTTCAATAAGGACTTGTGGAACACGTTATGGATCTTAAATGTCCCTGGAAGAAGTAAACGAAAAAAACAGGATTAAGAATCTCCATGATCTTATAAGGTCCAATGAACCTAGGCTTAAACTTAGGAGATGCAACTCTCATAGGGATATTTCTTGAGGACAACCAGACCAAGTCCCCCACTTTAAACCGAGGACCATCAGTCCTATGCCGGTTGGCAAACCGCTGGGCCTTCTCCTGAGAGAGGGACAACATCTCCACTACCTGGTCCCAAATCTGTTGCATATGCTCCACAATAGAGTCAACACCCGGACAGACAGAAGCCTCCGTCTGTTCCCGAAGAAAATCGAGGGTGAAACCCAAAATTGCAGAAAAATGGAGACATCAAAGTGGCAGAGCTTGCCCTATTATTAAGAGCAAACTCAGCCAAAGGCAAAAAAGAGACCCAGTCATCTTGATCAGCAGACACAAAGCATCTCAGATAAGTCTCCAATGTCTGGTTTGTTCTCTCAGTTTGTCCATTGGTCTGAGGATGAAAAGCAGAGGAGAAAGACAATTGAACACCAAGTTTAGAACAAAAAGTCCTCCAAAATCTGGAAACAAACTGGACTCCTCTGTCAGACACAATGTTCTCAGGAATGCCGTGTAACCGAACCACGTGCGAAGGAACAAAGGCACCAATTCGGAGGAGGAAGGCAACTTAGGTAATGGCACAAGATGTATCATCTTGGAAAACCTATCACAAATCACCCAGATAACGGTCATTCTCTGAGAAACAGGGAGGTCGGAAATAAAATCCATAGAGATATGGGTCCATGGTCTCTTGGGCACAGGCAATGGCATCAACAAACCACTAGAGCGAGAGCAAGGCTTGGAGCGAGAGCAAGTCCCACAGGACTGCACAAACTCCCTGACGTCACGAGACAAAGTAGGCCACCAAAAGGACCGACTCACCAAGTCTCTGGTACCAAAAATTCCGGGATGACCAGCCAACGTGGAACAATGAATCTCAGACATCACACTCTTCTTCCACTGGTCTGGGACAAACAATTTCCCAACAGGGCAGCGCTCGGGTTTATCCTCCTGACACCCCTCCAGAGCCAGTCTCAAATTGGGCGAGATGGCAGAAAGAACTACACCCTCTTTCAAAATAACAGCAGAAACAGATAACTCAGGAGAGTCCGCAAGGAAACTCCTCGAGAGGGCATCCGCCTTAACATTCTTAGTGCAGGAAGAAAGGAAACCACAAAATTAAAACGTGTGAAAAACAAGGCCCACCTGGCCTGTCTAGGATTAAGTCACTTGGCTGATTCCAGATAAACCAGATTCTTAGGGGCCCGTCTCACATAGCGATATCGCTACCGAGATCGGTGTTGAGTCACTAGTTTTGTGACGCAGCACCGAGCTCACCAGCGATATCGCTGTGTGTGACATTCAGCGACGATCAGCCCCCCTGCTGGGTATCGCTGATCGTTTCTGAAATGTCAGGACATTTTTTTGATCGCTGGTCTCCCGCTGACAGGCACGAATCGCTGCGTGTGACAGCGGGAGACCAGCGATCTGCTGGTAACCAAGGTACACAGCGGGTTTCCAGGCGCGGGGCTGTGCCTAGAAACCCACTGTGTACCTTGGATACCAGCTCCCTGCATCAGCGCGCTGGTATCCAAAGTACACTGCGGTTAATTAAGCGATGTTACCCGCAGTGTCGCTGTCCCAGATCGCTGCCTGAGCTGCCTGTTTGGCAGCTCAGCAGCGATCATGTAGCGATACACCAGCGATCCTGACAAGTGCATATCGTTGTCGGGATCGCTGGTGTATCGTTATGTGAGACCCAGGCTTTATGGTCCGTGAGGACCACCACCTGAT
>JARQOD010000004.1:523656065-523755386 GCA_033576555.1 Oophaga sylvatica | reverse complement strand
GGCCCCGCGGCCATCCCTTTACAACGCCACAACTGATCACTGATAAATGAGAGTTTAATCATTGATCTTCTCCATCATTAACGCTGATCAATTATAATTATGCTTTTTCACAAACAAGGGAAGTATCATGGCAATAAGGCGAAAATGTAAGTAGGAAAATCATAGGGATGATTTTAGGCTTAATGGGTTTTCTCAAGTTTGGAAGTTAACCCTATCCATTGATTAGTGGATAGCTTCCCGATTAGTCCAACCGCAGGGACTCCACCAATCCCATACAAGAGCTCCATGCACATAGAGTTGTAGTCAATCATGCGCAATCTCACTCCACTCATTCTTAACAGGACCGCAGGAGATAGCCGAACGCTTCACTCAGGTGGTCTTCGGCACTCATCATTATGGGAGTGGTCATGATCAACCTCCACACCATTCAGATCGTGGATCTCGGGATCATGGGGGTCCCTGTCGTAGATCCCTAAGCGATAGTAGATAACACCCAAACTAGAGTCCCCCTTTAAAGCCTAGGGAAGCTTGAGCTGTAAATATAGTCTTGCCACTCAGACTTTTCTTCCTTTTTTTTTTTAAATCGTAACGGGTATGTCTCATAGAATCATAGAATAGTAGAGTTGGAAGGGACCTCCTGGGCCATCTGGTCCAACCCCCTGCTCAAAGCAGGATTCTCTAAATCATCCCAGACAGATGTCTGTCCAGTCTCTGTTTGAAGACTTCCATTGAAGGAGAACTCACCACCTCTCGTGGCAGCCTGTTCCACTCATTGATCACCCTAACTGTCAAAAAGTTTTTTCTAATATCTAATCTGTGTCTCCTCCCATTCAGTTTCATCTTCATCAGTCTCATCTTTTTCCTTCAGGATCGCGCCGCTCCTCCGCCTCTTGACTTCTCGTTTGCCGAGGGCGGCGCGCAACCGGGAGATCGAATTCAAATTCTGGGCTCGCTCTCACGTGCTGCAACATCGGAGAAGCACAAGGCGACTGAGTGATCCAACTTCAGAGTAGCGCTCGCTGGCTCTAAATCTAAAGCACAGAGGCGGCAAAGCTCCTTGCCTAGGTAACCGGCCACTCTAAGACTGAAAATATGGCCGGTAACCTTAGCAATGAGCTGTTCACTGTAGAATTAAAATCCCTCAATTCTTGAGAACGGAGTGAAAAACAATGAAAAAACGCTGAAAGAAGTAACATGCTCCATTCTCCAAACCCAAGGTTTTACACAAAATACTGAGGACAAAAAAGAAAACAATGTGTGCGCATGAACGTTCTGAAATCTCGTTGACTTTGTTGGTACTGTAAAACGCAGCTGAAAATTTGCCTAAAAAATGCATAAAAAAAGCTGAAAAAACGTAACGTGTGGACATAGCCTTATACCCCATATGCGGTCTGACAAGCTATTTGTAGAGTGTTCGAATGATAATCTAGTCATCCTGGTATCTTAGTTGCCTTTGCAGCAGCCACCTGACACAGTGACGTCTGATTACACAATACGGCATGTCGCCTCTTCTCAATTTTTCATATACTTTGACATTACAGTAAAAAATTCCCCAAAATCTCATAACTCCTTCTCCATGTAGTCACATTTTTTTTTTGAGATTTGCAGCATGATGCTGGGAGATGGGACGATAGAGGCTGGAATTTGGGGGCCGTCTTCATTCTGAGGTGGGACTTGATAGAAATAACATCACCTAACCAGAGGGCTGAGCCATTGATTCCAGCTCTACTCACATCACCGGCTATGAGGAGAAGAGACAGGGCACAGAGCCGGGTCTACTGCTAGATTACATGTCCTGGGGCCAGAACACAGGGGCGTTTGTCACTAATGACTGGATATTGCTGGTGTGTTCATAGCAGGGAGGGAGACGGGGCAGTGGAGGAAAGGAAAGACCTTGGGAGGACGTAGGATACAACTTTTTATAGGAATATTGTAGATGCCATTTTCCGTCTGGAGATTATTGGAGATTTGTAGGTTCGAGTCCTGGTATATAGTTGGGTTGAAGAAAGACACAAGTCCATCAAGTCTTTAAGTTTCATAGACCTTAAGGAAAAATCTTCACCATTGGCGCCCAAAAATTTGGTTCGGATTTTGGGTCACGGGCTAGGGACTTAGTTCATGAGTCGAGGCTATAGATATAGGATCCAAGAGCGGGGTGCTAGGTGGATGAGATCCACAGGTCAGGTCTAACTAAGAAAATGTCTCCTCTATGGACACTGGTCTCCATATGTCTCTTCTCCTTCTGCACGTCTTCTGTTCCTCGTATTAACCGTCGCCAGGCATCTAACTGCCCACGAGTCTGTGAGCTGTCACGATGCCCACGTCCACAGTCCCCATGCCAGGCGGGAGAGGTGAGAGACTTATGCGGTTGCTGCCCGGTATGCGGGGCAGGCGAGGGAGAGTCTTGTGGTCATCGTGGTGGATCTCCGTGCGGAGAAGGTCTGGAGTGTGTCTTACCTGGCGTGGGAGGCAACGCCAGGAGAAGAACAGGAGTGTGCGTCTGTAGTACCAGTGAACCAGTGTGCGGAAGTGATGGCAAGACCTACAGGAACCTGTGCCACCTGAAAGCCGAGAACAGACGGGCGAGACTGCAAAATTCGCCACCTGCCATTCACATCCAGAAGGGGCCTTGTGATACCGGTAAGGAGCTGTATTAGGGGGCACATGCAGTGGGTGGATGATCCGTTGGGCTAAGTATGATAAAAATCTCCACCGTTTACATTTTTCTTTCTTTTTACATGACCAAAAATACAAAAATCTGCCATAAACCCGAGTTTATTATCATTTTACATTGATCATTATACTATCAATAATACTGCAATGTGCTATAGGTGAATCCACACTACAAAAGTAAAATGCGTTATTCTCCTCTCATCTATAGCTGTACCAGAGACAAGCTGGTCATTTAAGCTTTTCAATTTGAGTTTTAATATAAGTTAATTATTACTCGACGCCAAAGACTTAAAGGAGTTGTCCACCTTTGGTAACAATTTTTCTTTTTAGTTAAATGCATTTAATTGGGGCTAAAATAAAAATTGTTGTAATTGGGTTTCAGAAAACATTTTGCACAATTTGCCCGCTGTAGCCCTCTGTGTCGCACTGTCAATTGCTGGCTGCGGAATGAGTTAACTGAGAATCCGTGGGTGAGCCTTCTAAGGGCATTGTGATGGTGAGTTTTTTAGCTGTTGTACTTGTCTTAGCTGATTTATGATCACAGACCACATCAAAGTGCAACATTTTTAATGAAATCCAATTGCAAAAATTATTTTCAGCTCCAAAATACATGCACCAAAGTGGACAACCCCTTTTAGATTTGGCTGTGCTACATCAGTAGCCGAGGGAGGATGAATGTATAAAGTAGATATCAGGGTTTTCTGCAGACGCTCTAGATTGATAGATTCCAGTTTTTCTTAGTTTGGTCCAAAATTTTTCAAGATGGCAAAGATTTTAGCAAAACTTAAATATATTTCCAGGAAACATCAGAGGGGCAAGGACAATGCAAAAGAGAGACTACGACCTATAGGGTCTGTCAAAAAGATCTTTAGCAGATGTTTAGGATGAGCACAGATGGAAAATATCTGCAGTGAATCGGCGGCAAGTGCTCCTGGGGTCCGACAGGGGTCCAAGCAATGTAATCTTTGACCACAGTCAAAAGTCAGCAGCTATCGGAAAGCCATCCCTTGTAATCTCCGCTGTATGGTTGGCCGTTGACTATTATCAATGGCTTTGCTGGTGTTTTCTAGTCCTGTGACTTCCCCTTTAAATATCTTCCTTCTGCAGTATTCATTCTCCGTTATTTTAATATTCACTCTATTATCCTATATTACATTATTAAGATAGAAGATTTCCTATCCACTATGTGTCAAACCAGGACAAAAAGTATGAGGACTCTTACAAACAGCACCCCATGTCTCAGCTTTCTGGACTGCTGAGTGTGAACTGTGGGAATATTAAAACAATATGCAGTAAAATAATAATAAAATAATAATAATAAAATGCCCCCAAATAAGAGCTCACATGACAGAAATCGGGACTGCAGTTGGCCCATGTTTTCTGACACACAATTCCCCCAACTAGATTCCAATGGCCCTGATGCAAAATTTGGACCTGGGCGGACCACCTGCATGTTCGTCAGAAATTCTTGTGAAGCAATGTCCCCCCATCTTATAATATCTCCGATCCTGGCCCTTTCCTCTAATAATGTCCCTCATCATGTGTCTCTTTCCTGTAATAATGTCCCCCATCCTGGACCTTTTTTCCTGTAGTAATGTCTTCCACTCTAGCCCCTTCCTGTAATAATGTCCAACCTCATGCACCCCTTCCAGGTACAATGTCCTCCATCATGGGCCTTTTTTTTAGTATAATGTCCCCAATCCTGGGCCCCTTCCAGTAATAATGTCCCTCATCCTGGTATAATGTCTCCCGTTCTTGGAATAATGTCATCCATTCTGGGCCCCTTTCAGGTATAACGTCTCCCTTTCTTGGTATAATGTAATCCATCATGGGCCCCTACCAGATATAACGTCTCCCTTTCTTGGTATAATGTCGTCCATCCTGGGCCCCTTCCTGGTATAATGTCTCCCTTTCTTGTTATAATGTCATCCATCCTGGGCCCCTTCCTGGTATAATGTCTCCCTTTCTTGTTATAATGTCATCCATCCTGGGCCCCTTCCTGGTATAATGTCTCCCTTTCTTGTTATAATGTCGTCCATCCTGGACCCCTTCCTGGTATAATGTCTCCCTTTCTTGTTATAATGTCATCCATCCTGGGCCCCTTCCTGGTATAATGTCTCCCTTTCTTGTTATAATGTCATCCATCCTGGATCCCTTCCTGGTATAATGTCTCCCTTTCTTGTTATAATGTCGTCCATCCTGGACCCCTTCCTGGTATAATGTCTCCCTTTCTTGTTATAATGTCATCCATCCTGGGCCCCTTCCTGGTATAATGTCTCCCTTTCTTGTTATAATGTCATCCATCCTGGGCCCCTTCCTGGTATAATGTCTCCCTTTCTTGGTATAATGTCGTCCATCCTGGGCCCCTTCCTGGTATAATGTCTCCCTTTCTTGTTATAATGTCATCCATCCTGGGCCCCTTCCTGGTATAATGTCTCCCTTTCTTGGTATAATGTCATCCATCCTGGGCCCCTTCCTGGTATAATGTCTCCCTTTCTTGTTATAATGTCATCCATCCTGGGTCCCTTCCAGGTATAACGTCTCCCTTTCTTGGTATAATGTCGTCCATCCTGGGCCCCTTCCTGGTATAATGTCTCCCTTTCTTGTTATAATGTCATCCATCCTGGGCCCCTTCCTGGTATAATGTCTCCCTTTCTTGTTATAATGTCATCCATCCTGGGCCCCTTCCTGGTATGATGTCTCCCTTTCTTGTTATAATGTCGTCCATCCTGGGCCCCTTCCTGGTATAATGTCTCCCTTTCTTGTTATAATGTCATCCATCCTGGGCCCCTTCCTGGTATAATGTCTCCCTTTCTTGGTATAATGTCGTCCATCCTGGGCCCCTTCCTGGTATAATGTCTCCCTTTCTTGTTATAATGTCATCCATCCTGGGCCCCTTCCTGGTATAATGTCTCCCTTTCTTGGTATAATGTCATCCATCCTGGGCCCCTTCCTGGTATAATGTCTCCCTTTCTTGTTATAATGTCATCCATCCTGGGCCCCTTCCAGGTATAACGTCTCCCTTTCTTGGTATAATGTCGTCCATCCTGGGCCCCTTCCTGGTATAATGTCTCCCTTTCTTGTTATAATGTCATCCATCCTGGGCCCCTTCCTGGTATAATGTCTCCCTTTCTTGTTATAATGTCATCCATCCTGGGCCCCTTCCTGGTATAATGTCTCCCTTTCTTGTTATAATGTCATCCATCCTGGGCCCCTTCCTGGTATAATGTCTCCCTTTCTTGTTATAATGTCATCCATCCTGGACCCCTTCCTGGTATAATGTCTCCCTTTCTTGTTATAATGTCATCCATCCTGGGTCCCTCTGATTGGCCCGAATAGTGTATTGCAGTGCAGGGACCTAGGGGGACTCTGTGCCACAATACATTTCAGCTGAATGTGCATCATCGTTACACCCTGACCCCAACCATGTTATTGTGGACTTTGCTTTGTACACTGGGAACAGAAAATGCTCTTCCTAAAACTGATCCCACAAAGTTGGAAGCTACAATTGTCCACAATGTCTTCTGCTGAAGGAATAAGATTTCCCGTAACGGAAATTAAGGGGCCGAGGCTGATGCTGAAAAACACCCCTATAGCATTATCCTTCCTCCACCAAACTGTACAGGGGGCACAGCGATGTCAGGCAGGTAACGTTTTCCTGGCATTCACCAGACCTAGAGTCGTCCATCAGACCCCAGATAGAGAAGTGTGCTCCATCACTGTACAGAACACGTTTCCTCTGTTCCTGAGTCCAGTGGTGGCGGCTTGACATCACTCCATCCGACACTTGGATGATGATGATGGGGGAAGATTTAGGAAGGAAAAAATGTCAGAGACTGATATGTTACCCTGGTGGCTCCTATTACAAGACCATCTGGTATCAGTGAGCTTTTAACCACCAGCCATTTTGCCACATGTTAGTAAAGGGAGACAGCATCACGTGGGGACCGGATGTTATTCACCAGTGCCGAGGGGCCAGATGTTATTCACCAGCGCCGAGGGGCCGGATGTTATTCACCAGCGCCGAGGGGCCAGATGTTATTCACCAGCGCCGAGGGGCCAGATGTTATTCACCAGCGCCGAGGGGCCGGATGTTATTCACCAGCGCCGAGGGGCCAGATGTTATACACTAGGGGCCACGGCCCGGATATTATACACTAAGGCCGAGGGGCCGAATGTTATACACAGGGGGCAATGGGGAAGAATGTTACACACTGAGTGCGAGGGGCCAGATGTTATACACCGGGGGGTAATGGAGCCGAATGTTATACTCCAGGGCAATGGGCCGGATGTTATACACTAGGGGCAATGGGCCGGATATTATACACTAAGGCCGAGGGGCCGGATGTTATACACCGGGGGGCAAAGGGCCGGATGTTATACACCGGGGGGCAAAGGGGCCGGATGTTATACACCAGGGGCAATGGGGGCAGATGTTATACACCAGGGGCAATGGGGCCGAATGTTATACATCAGGGGCAAGGTGTCGGAAGTTATATACTGGGGGTAATAGGACTGAATGGAAAAGCTGAATTCAATGATTAAGACGTGTGTGCAAAAATTTTATTCTATATAGTCTAACTCTACATTAATATCTGTCTGTCTTTCCTGTAATGGAAATACAGACTGACTTCATGCTGAGCTTGTACATAGAAGCCAATCTTGAAAGCAGAGCTGCACTATAAAGCAAGAAAAAGGAACTGATTGGTTGCTTTGGGCAACAAAGACAGGTTTTCTTACAGACTATTTTAATGAACCTGTCTCAATTATATATTGGCATCAGCACCATTTCGATAAATTTATTACGATTTTGCCATGTTTTTTTCAATTCTTAATCTGACTCATTTCATAACTGACAGCGAATTCTACAGTGCGTCAGTGAAGAGATGGCTGTCAGTCACTGCCGGGGCGAGCTCAAAGCCACTACTACCAGTGCTGTGAGCTGTGGTTGTAATTGTCCTGGACACACCTCTATGACTGAAAGCTGGCTGCTCTTGGGAGAAATAAAGTTCATTTTCTCCCGGGTGCTGCACTTTCAGTACTGTGGCCAGGCACCGTCATAAAGCTATTAACCTGCAGAGTAACCCACATAGAGTTGATAGTTCCAAAAGCTCTCCAAGCTTTATGACGGCCCCACATCTCCCTACAAACAGTATGATGGCCTCACATCCCCTACACACAGTATGGTGGGTTCACAGTATATAAGCACACAAGGAATGACAACCCCATACTCATTGATTTAAAAAAAAACTACAACTACTCATCCACTACGATAACCCCCAACACAGTGATGTCTCCACAGTTTCCCAGCACACATAATGAAAGTCCCCAACAGTCCCACAACACAGTATCCCGACGCCCATAGTCCCACAACACAGTATGATGGCCCTCACAGTCCCAAAACACAGTATAATTGCAGCCATAGTCTCAAAATACAGTATATACAACACTCCAACAATATAATGACCCTCATACAGCCCTCCACATAGTATGATCGCCCTCACACAGCCCTTCACACTATAATGGCCCCATACAGCTCTCCACACAGCACAATGGCCCCCACACAGCCCAGCACAATATATTCACCCTCACACAGCACGATCGCCCCAACACAACCATCCATAGTATAATGTCCCCCCATCACAGTCCAAACAGTATGATAATCCACACAACCCCACACACCGTTTGATCATTCCCACTTCCCCCCACATACAGTTGATGGCCCCTCAACCCCCTACACACTGTATGATGGCCCCAAATCCCCCTTCACATAGTATGATGGCCCCACATCCACTTACACACAGTATGATGGCCCCACATCCCTCTACACACAATATGATAGCCCCACATCCCCTACACAGTATGATGGCCCCACATCCCCTACACAGTATGATGGCCCCACATCCCTTACACAGTATGATGGCCCCACATCCCTTACACAGTATGATGGCCCCACATCCCTTACACAGTATGATGGCCCCACATCCCTTACACAGTATGATGGCCCCACATCCCTTACACAGTATGATGGCCCCACATCCCTTACACAGTATGGTGGCCCCAAATCCCCCTACTCACAGTATGGTGGCCCCACATCCTCCTACACACAGTATGATGGCCCCATATCCCCCTACACAGTATGATGGCCCCACATCCCCTACACAGTATGATGGCCCCACATCCCTTACACAGTATGATGGCCCCACATCCCTTACAAAATATGGTGGCCCCACATCCCCCTACTCACAGTATGGTGGCCCCACATCCTCCTACACACAGTATGATGGCCCCACATCCCCCTACACACAGCATGATGGCCCCACATCCCCCTACATACAGTATGATGGCCCACATCCCCTATACACAGTATGATTGCCTCACATCCCCCTATACACAGTATGATGGCCCCACATCCCTCTACACACAGTATGGTGGCCCCACATCCTCCTACACACAGTATGATAGCCCCATATCCCCCTACACAGTATGATGGCCCCACATCCCCTACACACAGTATGGTGGCCCAACATCCTCCTACACACAGTATGATGGCCCCATATCCCCCTACACAGTATGATGGCCCCACATCCCCTACACACAGTATGATGGCCCCACATCCCCCTACACACAGTATGATGGCCCCACATCCCCCTACACACAGTATGATTGCCTCACAGTATATACACACACATACAGAATGACAGCCCCATACTCATTGATTTAAAAAAAAACTGCTCGCCTTTTCCCTGTTGCTCTGTTCTTTGCAATGTGTGTTCTGAAGCTCCTCACAGTGGGCATGACGAAGTTATGTCATCGCGTCTGCTGTGCCGACATGTCAGAGTTCAGACACACAGGGAGAATGATGAAACGGAGCTGACGGCTATCTGTTCCATCATTGCTTTCAACTGTACCATCATCCAGGATGCCAATACCATAGAAAGTGTGAAGCCAGGTCCCACCATCTCACGGGTCCTATAACATGCCACTATTAGCGGTACGCCACTGCTCGCAGGATGGCAAGTGACGGGGATAAGGATTGGGCATTGTTATTGATATTTGTTCTTAGAGTAGAATAAGTCCAGAGTCTGGAAACGTTTTTTTTTTTCCTTTTTCAAATTGAGTGAGAAATTGAGTATACATGCGCCAAAATCTACCTCATGTACATCACTAGCTGTAAACTGTTAAGACCCCATCATGGTTCAGCCATGGCTCATGGACAGGGCATGGCCAAGTCGGCTCAACAAATTAATCAATTTATGGTACAAAAGTGACTTAACTTAAAACTGAAATATAATACCATGTTGGGTACTCACCACGTTTTGATCACCTTGTGTTGCATTTTTTATTTTGCTTTTCAGCATAAAATATTGTAATATTTTGACAGATCAGACTTTTACCACTATGGCAGTACAAAAAAAAATCTTTATTTTTAACTTTTTAAAAAACTTTCTTTTTCAATTTACAGTATATATTATTTTGTATGGTCCTCCCTAGAGGTGACATGAATCGGTACTACCACAGTATACATTATATAGTGTTGCAGACGGCTAAGCTTCATAGGAGGACCAAAATCGCAGTGATTGAGGTCTTAAGTGGACCCCTGCTGCCAACTCATTAGCACACGCAACCGCATCGGTACACATGGCAAGTGAACAATTTAAGTGACAATGTCAGTGACTTGCAGCAGCATCTAAATGGTTAAACAGCAGCGACCGGAGGTTACCCTGTTTGTTGCTGTTAGAGGCAGGTCCTGGCTGTGTAAATCTGACTCATACAGAGTGGGCTCAGCACCTGAACCTGCTTCATAGACCCATATCCAACACATATGCCAGGAAGTGGTTAAAGAGGTTGTCCAACATCTGTCCACAGGTTGTGTGTGATATTTCAGCTCAACCTCATTCATTTCAGTAGAGACAAGCTGCAATACCAGACACAACCTGAAGAAACGTGTGGCACTATTTCTGGAGGAAATCACTTATGTTTTTTCAATCCTGTACAAATTAATAACTTTTACTATGAACTCTATAGCCTAAATTTTGGGGATGCATGATAAATTATTTCCTGATGTTGTTAGCTAGGGTAGACACTCAAATAACAAGAGGCACAACTTGACGCTTCTGAACCCTAATGTGAACTCTGTCAAAGAGGCCCCGACCATACAACATTGGTGTATTCTAACGTATCACTTGACCTTTGGACTCCCTCAGGGGCCAGGGTGTGGTGACGTCAGCTCCCTCAGGACCGGCTATAGTTTCACCTCTCCATAGAACATTCTGGATTATTGCCATCATTTCTGTAGTATTTTGTACATGGGTGCCTCAAGTTCAGGGAGGGAATCTCTTTTCTTGGAAATGTACATCAGTTTTGGTAAGGAAGCGTGCCGCAGGAGCTAGATGTGTTGATCACGTGTGTCGTAGCTGGAGGTGACATGTATCTTTCCTCAGGGTAAATACCTGTGAGTGTCTGTTTGTGAGTCAGTGTCATGCGAGAACATGCAAGCTGAGCTCATGGGGGGAATATGAGGGCAACCTGGAATATACAGACTCCTGGTGCATGTGCGTGTTAGGAAAAGAAAGGGCCTGAGATATATTTTATACGTGATCTGAACTATCATGATAACTAATGTTATTTGGGCCAAGGGCATAGTAGGTTGCCGGCACCCAAGACAAGTCAAGTACTGCGCCTCCTAACCAGTATCAATGCTCTCCAAGTGCATCTTTAAAACATATAATGCTGTCACGCTATGACGGTCTTTGATAAGGAAGGGAGGTGTCAAACGGTCTCTGAAACTGGGATCCTAACTATTCCTGTCCCGGGGGTACTCTTGAAGGAACTGAGAAATGAGTCTCCAACCTTACTATGCTCCTGTTAAACCCTGATCTGTCCCTTTTCTCACCCCATGAGGCCTGGGACAGAAATATAAGACACAAAGCCAAAACTGTGTTAACAGAGAGCAACAAACAAAAACTCACCAAAGGTAAAGAGGTATATAGGGAAGGATAGGAAAGTATCAACCAAATGGGAATAGGACAATGAGGAAAGCATACACCCAAAAACAGCAGGCAACAATCTCCAGTAGCAACAACGATCACCTATTCAGCACAGCGACTGCAAGGAGTTAGGAAGCAAAACTTTCACTGGCAAGGCAGAGAGGGTCTGGCCAGGTTTTATAGGGAGACGTAATGACCAGATCAGAAGCAGCTGAAAATGGAGCTGCAAATTTCTGACCAGCATTGAAGGGTCATTAACCTCTTGAGCACAAAACGAAACCAAATTCATTTAATATGGGACACAAACACACAGGCTAAATGGAAGATCTGCGATTCACAATACATAGTAATTTTCTAACCCCAGATCACCCTGGAGGACGTGACACACGCGGGACAAATGCCCCTAAATGTACCCTTTTGTTGTGAACGTGTTGGAGACGACTTCGGAGTTGGGGCTCCCTCTGGTGGTTGCTGAGGGTATTGAACCTATGTTGAACAGCAAAAGTCCACCACCTGCAATTGATGAATTGTTATCAGGTGGGACGGACTGGCTTGATATAAGTGAGCTGACCTCCCATGATCCTCGCCGGTGATCAATTGTTTCTTCCTGGTCTAGGTTGAAATTCAGCTTGCTTTTCTGCTGTCTCCTGCTATCATTCAGATAAGTTACTTTCTGTTTTTTTCTGTGGTTTGATTTTCCTTGTTTTTGCTACCTTGCTTTTTGAGTTCAGCCGGGTCCCCTTTGGGGGCTTGTGCTGGTCTCTGTTCTCTTTTTGTATTTGTTCATTTGCTCTGTTCTTGTGATTTTTTTTACTGCTGGGTAGCTGCATGTTCAAACCAGAGATCTGATATAGGTGGTCGAAACCTTGTGGTCTCAGCATTTTTGGATTCAGAAGTGTTGGAGTTTTTCCTAGGGTTTTTCTGGGTTGCAGACAGTATTCTCTCCTGTGCTGTCCTATCTAGACAGTTTTGGGCCCAGCGTTTGCTCATTCTATTTTCTGTCTGTGTTCGTGTTTTCATCTTGTCTAACTGCCATTATATGTTTGGGGGCTTCCTACTCTTTTGGGGCTCTACTCCGGGCAGTTAGCTTTCCTCTTTCCATCTTCAGGGGTAGCTAATCTATCCGGCTGTGACGAGGCGTCTAGGGCACCGTAGGAACGTCCCACGGCTGCTTCTAGTTGTGCGGTTAGTTTAGCGGTCTGCAACCTATTAGTTCCCAACCTCTCTGGTGTTTGGCTGCCTATGCGGTTTTTTGCTCCTGCCCTCCTCAGCTACCAAAACATAACACCCTTTTAAGCAAATAATGGGCTGACAGACCCTTTAAAAGTAATGATGCGCCCTTCAAAATGAATAATTATACCTTTATGCACCCCCCAGGGCCCATAAGAAAAATAAAATTTAAACTACAAGAACTCTTCATTCCTACACACAGAGCAAGCCAACACAAGCGGTTCAAAGCAGGAACCCAGAGTAGGCCTCTAACTTACATATGGAGTTGGTCCTCCACCAAACACAGACACATCCATCCAGATTGAGAAGTATGATCGGTCACTGCACAAAATTAAGTTGTGGAGGCTTTACACCACACCATCCGACGCTTGGCATTGTGCTTGGTGATGTAAGGCTGTATGCAGTTGCTCGACCATGGAAACCCACGACATGAAGCAGGGGCAGGCTTTGTGCTAATCTTAATTCCAAAAGTATTTTGGAACTCTGTAGGTTTGAGTCTGCAGAGTATTGATGACTTTTATGCATTGGTGACTTTTAAAATAAAGGGGCTCGATTTTATATATTTGTACGAATGGGACTGAATGAATAAACTGAATTCTATGATTACCAATACTTTTATTAATATAGTGTATCTTAACCTGGAAATATGCTTCTTTCTTCACTTTCTTCTTTCTGCTTTCTAAATGGATTCACAGCTACACTGCTCAGTACCGCTATATAATGTCCTCGATGTTTCTTTTGCTTCTGAATATTGTCTTCATAGAGCTAGGAGAGCAGGAAACCCTCATGACTGTCTGTGCTGGGTGTGGGATAAATATTAGCAGCTCAAGTTCACCCACTAGCTCACAAACAACTGACAATCAAAGTTAGGGTTTATCAGGTTTTTGTCATGTAAAAGAATCATACCACGAAGAATCAATTCAGGACTTTTTCCACCTTTATTGTTGACCATAATCTGTACAAATCAACTGAGAAACAAACTGAAATCTTTTTGAGAGGGAAATAAAAATAATAAAACTAAAATAATGTGGTTGCATAAGTGTTAGCACCCTCTTATAATTGGGGATATGGTTGTGTTCAGAATTAGCCAATCACATGTAACCTCATGGTAGATAGTAGTCAGTACAAAGCTGCTGTCATTTACAGCAATTCTGATTACCTCCATATACATTTAGGCTGTTCTAGTTAGATTTTCCTGACATTTTCACAGCAAAAGCCATAAACAGATTACAACACAGCAAAGGGATCTCATTGTTGAAAGTTATCAGTCATGAAAAGGGTACAAAAAAATGTCGAAGTCATACATCATGGAAAATTGTGAAGATGGTTAGCAAAAAGAGGCTTACATTTAGCACATCAGTGACATTACCTAGATCTGGACATCACACAAAAATAAAAAAAAAAGTAAAAAAAATTGGCTCTTGAGGCTGCCAAGGCACCTATATCAACATAAAAGGAGCTGTAGGTATTTCTGGCAAGTACTGGTTGTGCACTGCATGTGACAACAATCTCCTGTATTCTTCATATGTCTGGTCTGTGGGGTCGGGTGGCAAGACTGAAGCCTTTTCTTACAAAGAAGAACATCCAAACCTGGCTATTTTTTGCCAAAAACCTACCTCAAGTCTGCCAAAAGCAAGTGGGAAAATGTGTTGTGGTCTAACGAGGCTGAGGCTGTTATTTTTAGGCCATAATTTGAAAAGATATATTTGGCCTAAAGCCAACGCATCACCAAAAAAACAACATACCCACAGGGAGGCATGGTGAAGGCAGCACTATGCGATGGGGCTGTTTTTCAGCAGTTGGAAATGGGGCTTTGGCAAGGAGGAGGGAATTATGAACAGTTCTAAATATCAGTCAATTTTGCATAAAACCCTTCAGACCTAAGCTAAAAAGCTGAAGCAGAATTTCACATGTCAGCATGTCATGACCCTATGCATACCTTCAAATCATCAAAAGAATTACTTTGGCAGAAGAAAAACAAAGTTTGGATTGACCCAGCCAGAGACCAGACCTGAAACCAATTGATGATTATAATCTGTGAGTGACCTGAAGAGGGCGCTGTACACAGGAGATGCCCTCACAATCTGATAGATTTAGAGCTACTCCATGGAAGAGTGAGCAAAGATTTTATTTATGCAATCACATTATTTTACTTCATTATGGGGTTTGTTTTTTTTTACAACCAAAAAGATTTCAGTGCATTTTTCCATTGAATTTTACAAATTATGGGTGAAAAAAAGTTCTGATATGATTTTTTTTTTTTTCATGACAAAAACCTGACATTTTAACAGGGGCGTGTAGACATATTATATCTATTGTTATGTACATCTATGTTTAATAAATTTAGATAGATGACACGTTTTTGCTTTGCTTAACTCTTTTATAGCCAAGAAATCTCATTTGTTTCCATGATGGGGCAATTTACAGTGAAGGAAATAAGTATTTGATCCCTTGCTGATTTTGTAAGTTTACCCACTGACAGAGACATGAACAGTCTAATATTTTAAGGATAGGTTAATTTTAACATTGAGCCAGAACTCAATGGTTGGTAGGGGATCAAATACTTATTTCTCACTGCAAAATGTATATAATTTACACAATGTGATTTTCTGGATTTTATTTTTGATATCCGATCCCTCAATGTTAAAATTTCAAAATCAGCAAGGGGTCAAATACTTATTTCCCCCACTGTACATGCTTGACCTCCATTCGATTTTATTCCATTCAGAGCTGATGGATATTATGGAGTGGAGAACCCCTTTTATTGCTTTATAATAATAATAATCTTTATTTTTTTTTTTTATTTTTTTTTTTTATATAGCGCTAACATATTCCGCAGCGCTTTACAGTTTGCACACATTATCGTCGCTGTCCCCGATGGGGCTCACAATCTAGATTCCCTATCTGTATGTTTTTGGAGTGTGGGAGGAAACCGGAGAACCCGGAGGAAACCCACGCAAACACGGGGAGAACATACAAACTCCTTGCAGATGTTGTCCTTGGTGGGATTCGAACCCAGGACTCCAGCGCTGCAAGGCTGCAGTGCTAACCACTGAGCCACCGTGCTGCCCATTTATATTCAGATTTATTGGTTTTCCAAAGAAACGTAAGAATTCGGGAGGAAAGCAGTAGTCTCTAAAAAAGCAAATTTTTCCGACTTTTCGAATAAAGTTGACAAACAGACCAATGTCACGTAAATAGCATCTAAATCAGTCACCACCTATTTTGTAAACTATGTTACTTTTCAAAAAAGCTATGATGACATGGAACTTTTCCTGTGAAACCGTCTATTTTTACATTTATTTGGCATATTAACAGCTTTAAAAATATTTTTTTAAGGTTCACATTACCCCAACAGCCTGAGATACAAGTTTAATTTCATAGCTGACGTGGTGCAGAAGATCGCTCCGGCCGTTGTCCATCTGGAACTCTTTAGAAGGTAATCATCAAGACTGGAGATTCATGGGTGAGATCCAATTAGGAGTTGACTCGTTCACATTTATTAGGAAGCCAACTAATAAATTTTGCTTTATTTTTTTTTAATTTTTATTAAACCTAACGCTAGAAATAGAATCAAAGATACACCAACCAAGGAAGAACAGCCCATCGTGTCTTCTTCGTAGAACCATTCATCTTTAAAGGTTAACCGTCGTTTTAATTTTTATTTATAAAAAGAAACAATAGTATGAAAATAAGAAATTTTTTAATCTATCTTATCAGAGAAATCTGCTTTTTTTTTCCTCTTGGAGTTGATTTTTCACTCTCAATTAATGAATAAAATCTGTATGCAGTGAAGACAGATTTTTTTCGTTACTGAGATCGGAGATGACAGTTGGTGCTAATAAAATTCTATGGAGGGGGAGGAGCTAGAGGCGGAGACAGACATTCTACCGCAAGCTTCATAGAATTTTCTGAGCACCAACTGTCATTTCCTATCTCAGTAGTAACTGAATATGTATTTTACTAGATGGTGGCCCGATTCTAATGCATCGGGTATTCTAGAATATGTATGTAGTTTATTTATGAAAATTTAAGAATAATGCAATGAATACACAGGATTTTACAGGTAAAATATATATATTATCATTAAATGTTATTGCTCATAGAACTTAATACAACTGAACGAAATTATTAAACAGATCATCAAAATATATAAACTATTACATGAATATCTAACTGTATTTAAATAAATCACGCCGCAATAATTATTTTCCCCTCCATTTGCTCATTTTCCCCTCCATTTGCTCTCTAACACAGGTTCTGTGACAGTCCCTGTGACGTTGCTAAGGCCGCGGTCGGGTATCCAAGGGGCGTGCCCGCACCACTCCCTGCACCTGTCGCTGATTGGTCGCATCCGGCCGGGCGCAACCAATCAGCGATGCAGGATTTCTGTTACAGACAGACAGAATTAGACGATTATTTAGTAGATTTTATCCATTAATTGAGAATCAAAGATCAGTCCAGGAGTAGAAAGAAGCAGATTTCTCTGATACGATACATTACAAAGTTTCTTATTTTCATGTGTGCTATTGATTTATGAACTAAAAAAAAAATAATTAAATGACGGTTACTCTTTAACTCCTTAACGACCAGGGGTATTTCTGTTTTTGAATTTCTGTTTTTTTGCTCCCCTTCTTCCCAGAGCCATAACTTTTTTATTTTTGGTCATCTAAAATTTTTAACTTATTGTGTACTGGAAAACAGGAAAAAAATCCAAGTGTGGTGAAATTGCAAAAAAAAGTGCAATTCCACAGTTGCTTTTTGGGTTTTGTATGACCTGCCATTATGATTCTCCAGGTCATTACGAGTTCACAGACACCAAGCATGTCTAGGTTCTTTTTTATTTAAGTGGTGAAAAAAATTGCAGAATTTGTTAAAAAAAAAAAAAAATGGCGCCATTTTCCGAGACCTGTAGTGTCTCCATTTTTCCTGATCTCGGGTTGGGTGAAGGCTTATGTTTCTGCACTGAGATGTTGTTTTTATTGATACCAGATACGATCTTTTGATCGCCCGTTATTGCATTTTATTGCAATGTAGCGGCAACCAAAAAAACCATAAGTCTTCCGTTTTAAATTTTTATCTCGTTACGCTGTTTAGCGACTGGATTCTTTTTTATATTGATAGACCGGTGAATTCTTAATGCAGCAATATCAAATATGTACGGTATATACTCGTGTATAAGCCGAGATTTTCAGCCCATTTTTTAGGGCTGAAAGTCCCCCTCTCGGCTTATACGCGGGTCATATACGGGGGTCGGCGGGGGAGTGGGAGCGGGGGTGTCGGATCATACTCACCCTCCGCCGGCGCGGTCTCTGCAGCCCCCTGCTTCTCCCACGATCTCCGGCTCCTTCCTGCAGCGGTCACATGGCACCGCTCATTAAAGTCATGAATATGCACATATTCATGACTTTAATGAGCGGTACCATGTGACCGCTGTAGGAAGGAAGCGCTGCGGAGACCGCCGGGAGAAGAGGAGAGGCTGCAGAGACGCGCCGGCGGAGGGGTGAGTATAGCGATATTTACCTGTCCCGTTCCACTGCTGCACGCTGCTCCCTCGGTCTGACTCCTCTGGCTGTGAATGATCAGGCAGAGGGCGCGATGACGTCGTTAGTGCGCGCCCCGCCCCCTGCCAGATCATTCACAGCCAGAGGAGTGCAGAGAGGACAGGTAAATATCTCAGGTGCCGGGGTCCTGAGCGAGCGGTGACACCGGCACCTGTCCCCCATAGCGCGCCGGTGTCACCGCCTGCTCAGGACACCGGCACCTGGCCCCCAGCGACGAGAGGTGAGTATGTCATTTTTTTTGCAGCAGCAGCATATGAGGCCTATACTATGGGGCACAATTGTGGAGCATATGGGAGCATAATCTGGAGCATATGGGGGCATAATATGGAGCATATGGGGGCATAAGCTGTGGAGCATATGGGGGCATAATCTGGAGCATATGGGGGCATAATATGGAGCATATGGGGGCATAAACTGTGGAACATATGGGGGCATAATCTGTGGAATATATGGGGGCATAATCTGTGGAGCATATGGGGCATAATCTGGAGCATATGGGGGCATAATCTGTGGAGCATATGGGGCATAATCTGGAGCATATGGGGGCATAATATGTGGAACATATGGGGGCATAAGGTGTGGAGCATATGGGGCATAATCTGGAGCATATGGGGACATAATCTGTGGAACATATGGGGGCATAATATGGAGCATATGGGGGCATAAGCTGTGGAACATATGGGGGCATAATATGGAGCATATGGGGGCATAATATGGAGCATATGGGCATAATCTGGAGCATATGGGGGCATAATCTGTGGAGCATATTGGGCATAATCTGGAGCATATGGGGGGCATAATCTGGAGCATACGGGGGCATAATCTGTGGAGCATATTGGGCATAATGTGGAGCATATGGGGGCATAATCTGTGGAGCATATTGGGCATAATCTGTGCAGCATATGGGGGCATAATCTGTGGAGCATCATATGGGGGCATAATCATTTTTCACCCTAGGCTTATATGCGAGTCAATAAAGTTTTCCCAGTTTTTTGTGGCAAAATTAGGGGGTCGGCATATACACGGGTTGGCTTATACATGAGTATATACGGTATATATTTGTTTTTTTATTTGTTTTTTTTTGAATGGGGCAAAAGGGGGTGATTTGAACTGTTATTTTTTAAATATTTTTAAAAATATTTTTTTTTTACCTTTTGCAAGCTCCAATAGTCTCCATGGGAGACTAGAAGCTGCAGTTGTCTACACACAGGCGATGATCAAATCACCTGGATATAGCAGAAATACTGACTTGCTATGAGCACCAACCATGTGGTGATGCACATAGCAATCCGGCAATGACAACCATAGAGGTCTTCTTCAGATCTCTGGTTGACATGTCAACCCATCGGTGACCCGCAATCATGTGATGGGGTCACCAATGGGTGGGATTATCGACGTGCTTCCGGTAAGTGCGAGTTAAATTCCGCTGTCAGAGATTGACAGCGACATTTGACTAGTTAACAGCGAATCCACCCGCGGCTGTTGTGGGCACATGTCAGCTGTACAGATCAGCTGTCATGTGCTTTGGAAAGGGGGACTCCGACGTGGGCGTACTATTATGCCCCAATGTAGGAAAGGGGTTAACGGGGTTATATGATGCACTGGTACGTCATATGTCGGCTACCTGACTTTGATGCAGGTTCACACGCCGAGCTGGCAGCTTTTCCTGCACATTAATCAGCCTCTAATAGCCGCGAGGGGAGTGGAGCTTCGCCCGCGGCTGTTAACCTGTTAAATCCCATTGTCAATCTCTGACAGCAGCATTTAACATGCGCCGAAAGGGCTGCGTGTCGTTCCACGCTCCTATCAACTCGCCTATGACATGCCAATGGGTTGAAGACCCCTGTGTTTGTCATTATGATCCTCTTGAGAAACCCGTTCCGTGGCCAGCATCCATAAGAGATCATGATTTTAGTTATACATAGCAGGGCTGATGCACTGCCCTGTATAGCGCAAGCTATCAGACAACTGCAGCTTCAAGTCCCCTAAGGGGACTAATGAATACAGTAAAAAGTGAAAAAAAAAGTTTTTAAAAATATGAAAAAATTAATAAAACCCATAAAAGTTCAAATCACCCTCCTTTTGCCCTATTAAAAAGAAAACAATTTAAAAACAATGAAAAATACACATTTGGCATCGCCGCATTCATAAAAGTCTGATCTCTAAAATAAATTAATCCGATCGCTATACGGCGTAACAAAAAAAAAATATTAAAACCTCAGAACTACGTTTTTTTGTCAGCCGAAACATTGGAATAAAATTCAGTAAGAAGCAAACAAAACATCGTATCTACCCCAAATGGTATAAAAAGGTCAGCTCAGGACACAAAAAATAAGTCCTCACACAGCCCCAGATGCCAAAAATGAAAACGTTACGGGTCTCGGAAAATGACGACAAATGCAAAAAAAATTTTCTTAAAAATTTTGGAATTTTTTTTACCACTTAAATTAAAAAAAAAAAAAACTATACATGTTTGGTATCTGTGTACTCGTACTGACCTGGAGAATCATACTGCTAGGTCAGTTTTACCATAGAGTGAAGATGGTAAATAAAGAGAAACATAAAAGAATTGTGCACTTTTTTGTTTTTTTCACTGCACTTTTTTTCCCCCGTTTTCCAGCACACTTGGTGGTAGAATAAATGGTGTAATTAAAAAGTACAACTCGTCCTGCAAAAATGAGCGCTCATACGGTTATGTTGATGGAAACATATAAAAGTTATGACTCTTGGAAGAATGGGAGGAAAAAACAAAAACAAAAAAAGGTCACTGCATGATTACAGCCTGTCTTGCTGTTTTGACTCAGTGATCAGCTGTGATCAATGCTTGAACCACGCAGCGAGTGTTCCGTTTCCCTGCAGTGCCACCTCAGGAGAATATAGGTATTGCACAGTTCTTATTAAAGCTACTGACAGGTTGGGACCTCCAGAGTAAGAGAAGAGTTCTGTAGCTGCAAAATGAAGCTCCTTTAACCCCTTTGCGACATGCGCCGTACTAGTATGTCGCATTTCGCTTCTCTCCCTTTGATGTGGGCTCCGGCGGTGAGCCCACATCTTTCTCGGGACATGTCAGCTGTTTTGAACAGCTGACATGTGCCCGGAATAGCCACGGGTGGAATCGTGATTCACCTGCGGCTATTAACTCGTTAAATAAAATGGCGATTTTTTTTTTTTGGTAACAAAGTTTGGAATTTTTTTCACCACATAGATAAAAGCGAACCTAGACATGTTTGGTGTCTATGAACTCGTAATGACCCGGAGAATCATAATGGACGGTCAGTTTTAGCATTTAGTGAACATGGTGAAAAAAAACAAGTGTTGGATTGCACTTTTTTTGCAATTTCACCGCACTTGGAATTTTTTTCCCGTTTTTGAGTGCACGACATGTTAAAACCAATAGTGTCGTTCAAAAGTACTATTCGGCCCACAAAAAACAAGCCCTCACATGGTCATACTGACGGAAAAATAAAAAAGTTATGGCTCTGGGAAGAAGGGGAGAGGAAAACAAAAAACACAAAAACGAAAATTGGGGAGAAATACATGCAGCCGCACGCTCCGGTCCGAGTGCCGGTGGCAGTGTCGGGTGTTCATGCCAGAGACTGACACGAGAATCCAGCGAGTTTCTCGCATGTGTGATCCCGGCATAAAGGGGTTTCCAGAACAAACAGTAGATATTAGAGTATTATCTTTAGGATAGGTTATCAATATCAGATCGGTGCACCTGGCAACCTCCAACTATAAGCTGTCCAGGGACTCACTTTACATCTTAGTTACTGTTTCACATGGGTGATACTAATAATTCTCAGGGATTGACATTACATTGTCGATGTAGAGGACAGGGAAACTTTGAATAATTTTGTGTGACAGCGAACAGGACTCACAGGCTGGAGAGCAGGACACAAAGGCTTTCTCTATCTGTGGGCGGGAGTAGTAGGACCACAGGATTGCTCTATGTGTGGGCGGCGATAATAGGGCTCACATGCTTTCTCTATGTGCGGGCAGGGGTAATAGGACCACAGCCTTTCTCTATGTCTGGGAACGAGAGGACTCACAGGCTTTCTCTATCTGTGGACGGGGGTAGTAGGACCACAGGATTGCTCTATATCTGGGCAGGGGTAATAGGACTCACATGCTTTCTCTATGTGTGGGCAAGTGTAGTAGGACCACAGCCTTTCTCTATGTCTGGGCAGGGGAGTAGGACTCACAGGATTACTCTATGTGTGGGTGGGAGAGCAGGACTCACAGGCTTTCTCTATGTGTGAGATCGGGAGAGCAGGACTCACATGCTTTCTCTGTGTGGGTGGGAGAGTAGGACTCGCAGGCTTTCTCTATGTCTGGGCAGGAGAGAAGGACTCACAGGCTTTCTCTATCTTTGGGCAGGGATAGTAGGACCACAGGACTCTATGTGTGGGCGGGACAGTAGGACTCACAGGCTTTATCTATCTTTGGGCAGGGATAGTAGGATCACAGGACTCTATGTGTGGGCAGGACAGTAGGACTCACAGGCTTTTCTCTATGTGTGGGATTGGGAGAGCAGGACTCGCATGCTTTCTCTGTGTGGGTGGGAGAGTAGGACACGCAGGCTTTCTCTATGTCTGGGCAGGAAAGTAGGACTCACAGACTTTATGCCTGGGCAGGAGAGCAGGGCTCACAGGCTCTCTCTATGTCTGGGCAGGAGAGAAGGACTCACAGGCTTTCTCTATCTTTGGGCAGGGATAGTAGGACCACAGGACTCCATGTGTGGGTGGGACAGCAGGACTCACAGGCTTTTCTCTATGTGTGGGATTGGGAGAGTAAGACTCACATGATTACTCTATGTCTGGGCAGGAGAGACACACTATGTGTGGGTGGGAGAGTAGGACTCACAGGCTTTCACTATGTGTGGGATTGGGAGAGCAGGACTTATATGTTTTCTCTATGTGTGGGAGAGAGAGTAGGACTCGCAGGCTTTCTCTATGGTGTAAGTGGTAAATCGGGACTCATCGACTTTGGAATCAAGGAATTATTCAATCATATTTTGTCATGTTAGTAAGAAGCCAGGAGGTGTGCCCTGGGTGCTGGGAGTCAGGGGAATGGGAGGAATGCCAAAAAGCCACCTTGCCTTGGCCAGGATATGGACAATTCAGCCACGAGACTAGATAATAGCTGAATTGTGCTCCTATAACACGTAACATAACCGGGTGTTTTCTTGCTGAAGGTCTCCGTTCACTGGCCAGGAGATGGCCGTGTCCAGCGGCTCAGGATTTATTGTGTCTGAGGATGGACTTATCGTAACAAACGCCCATGTCCTCACCAACAAGCAGAGGATTAAAGTAGAAGTAAAAGACGGGGCTCATTATGATGCCAAGATCAAGGACATTGACCAGAAGTTGGATATTGCACTTATTAAGATTGACCCCGATGTAAGTACTGGAGACCGGCCTGTTACCCCACTAATAGTAGGGCTATTAAAATCAACGGGACTGGCCGACGGTTACTTCCGTGTCCCTATACCCTACCATGGTTCCCCTGAGTGTGCGTGTGCTTTGGGGAAACTTGTTGCTTACCCCTTTTTGGGCCACAAGTGGTATGATGGAATGGGAAGCTTAACTACCTTACCTTCATGCGATGGATCAGGGAGGCCAACAACCATTTTAGCAAAGTTAAAAACAGCTTTACTTGAATTCTTGAAAACGTATCCCAACATCTGGTATACGGCATGGATTTCTTTAACCATTTCTTACGCGTGAGGCCTGTATCTTAGTTTCTTTATAAACGGCCTAACGGGTGCATGTGAAACATGGCACTGCACTCTGATGTCAGCCGAGTGCAGTCCGATGTAGGCTCACAGAGACAATGGAGAAGATGGAGAAATTACTTTCTCCATCTTCTCCGCACCTGTGCTGTGATTCTCTCATGCGAGAGAATCGGATCAGACTCGGCTCGAACTCTGACAGTTTGATCTGAGTGATCATTAGCATAATCGACCCGATTCTCCCGCATGAGAGAATATACGGCAGTGCGAGCGTACCCTTACACTAGCAAACTTGTAGGCTACACCAAAATTTATGAGGAGCCTAGGGGGACAAAAGGTACCACGGCTTCTTGCTTGGCCTCCACTTATGGAATCAATCAACATAGAAAGTGAAGTCACTTAAGATACATTATATAACAAAGGTGAACTAAAAGGGGATAATCCCTTTAAGGCAGGATTATTATTGATTTAGGGTTGGCAATCAATGTGTAAACAGTGGGGTCCAGGCCTCCGCCATAGTGACGATTGACCTCCTCGGCACAGCAGTGAACCACTACATATGTGCCAGATACTGACCGTAGCTCATCCCATTAGAAGCCTCATTAAATTGTAAGATCCCCTTTTACAGGCTCCACTTCCAGTCCTCATGCTGGGCCGATCGTCTGACCTTCGGCCTGGAGAATTTGTGGTGGCACTCGGCAGCCCTTCTCTCTACAGAACACGGTGACCACCGGCATTATCAGTACAACCCAAAGAGGAGGGAAGGAACTAGGCCTGAAAGATTCGGACATGGATTACATCCAGACAGACGCCATCATTAATGTGAGTCTTCAGCTGCCGTATGACTGTGTCTATGGCGGTCTTTACCCGAGTACTATGTGCGCTATTAATCATTACTTTCTTTCTTTTATCAGTATGGAAACTCTGGGGGGCCATTAGTGAACCTGGTGAGTAGTCACTGTGACCTTATCAACAATGACATCGATATGACTGCTTTATGCTTTTAATTTTGTAATTAAAGAATAACTAAACTTTTACTTTGTTTTTCATAATTTTGGGACAGTTTTGAAATAAATCACTTTATTAGGAGATTTGTCTTCAATCTTGCAAAAGAAAATAGCATTTAAGTGATTTTCAAGCTCTTCTTTTTCCCCAGTCTATTTTCCTGCCTGATATCAGAGTGTTCTCATTTGGAGTACAGCTGATGGCAGTGATGGTCATCTCAGCACCTGTGTCTCACTTCTGATAAGGGCTCAGATTTATACAGCCGTCTGACTGCACTGTAAGCAAAACACCCAGGGGAGGTCACAGGGTCTGAGCTGACCATTTCACTGCCATCATCTGTACTCTATATGAGTACGTTCTTATATCAATACAGATAAAGGAAATTGAATGAACTGGGGAAAAGCAATTTGCAATTGCAGTTGCAATTCTTTTCAGGAACGAAGACAAATCCACTAATAAAGTGATTTACAAAATTCCATAACTTTCCATACCAGACATAATTATAAAAAAAATTAAAGTTTAATTACTCTTCAACTCAAAATGATGAAGCGTTGTGAATGTATCTTTCATTCTGGAAGACCCTGCACATCCACACACTACATACAAGGCCTACTGATTTCTATGCAATGCTTAATTTTACCTGTGGTGGCGCTGCAGGGAAATATAACACTTTTACTTCTGATCAGTGGGATTTCTAGCAGAGGGACAGTCCGTCAGACATATCTTTTAAATGGACCCTTCGGACAAAATGGGATTGACCAAACAGACAAAACAGCTGAAACTTACTTTTTAGAGAAGAATTACACAGTTTACGTTCACCACCATGTCTCTTCACACAAAGTATTTAATGGCAGAGAAACACAGAGGAGGATCGAAGGCTCAGGGAAGGATGCAACATTATAATATATATCCACCAGTAGGAAATGTGATATATAAGCTGGAATTACTCATGTTTTAGCTTAGAGACCTATACAAAATAAACAAGATCTGTTGTTTTCAGCACCATGGATAGATCAGGATTTTTGCCAACCTGATCAATGACAGTAGGTGTACACCATAGTTGTGGATATGGAATATCTGTCGATGGATGCTCCCGATTCCCTCATAATCATGCACCCTGGGATTGGCTCAGAACTTAAGGCACGTTGATCCCGATAAGAAGGGACATCTATGATGGGTGATGGCCAGGGAGCTCCTATAAATCTCACAATTCTGGACCTCCACAGCTAATACCTAATCGTTCTCCTTCTTTTCACTCCCCAGCTACTGGAAATTACTACAACCTCTCTAAGCTAAAGTCCATTTGCTTGATCCCTGCTCCCTCTCCCTGAAGCACTATGGCCATTTGTAATAAACTACATGTCATTCACGACCTCTCTACTTCTCGCAATCTATCCTTCCTGGGCCTCACAGAAACATGGCTGACACCTCTGACACAGCCTCCCCCACTGCACTGGGTTACAGTGGCCTCCACTTCACCCACACTTCTCACCGTATCAATAAGCAAGGTGGTGAAGTTGGTCTTCTCCTTTCTAACTGCACCTTCAACCCATTTCCACCTTTACCCTGCCTTATCCTCCCTTCTTTTGAAGTGCACTCTGTCCGTATCCACTCTCCCTCCAACCTCCAAGTGACCATCATATACCAACCCCTGCTCCTGCCACCAGCTTTATCTAACTTCTCCACCTAGCTTCTAGACTTTCTCTCTGCTGACATTCCCACCATCATCATAAGCTATTTCAACATCCCCACTGACACCCGCCAATCTGCAGCCTCCAAACTCTTGTAATTTGCTTCACTCTTTGGTCTCACAAAATGGTTATCCACATACAACCATAGAGACAGACATACCCTAGACGTCATCCTCACCCGCCTCTGTCGCCTTTCTAACCTCGCCTCTCCCCTATCTGACCACCATCTACTCACTTTTTCATCCCTGTCCTCTTCACCTGCCCCTTAAGCACAGCTGTGCAGAAATTTTTCACACCTAACACTCACACACTCTCTGGCTCTCTTCTGCTGCTGTCCACCATATCTTCAGTCCACAACACAGACACAGCCACTGTTTTCTACAATTTCACACTCATATAAGCTATTGACTCGGTCACTTCTCTCATGTATAGCAGAAGGTGACAAATCAGTAGACAACCCTGGCACACCAACATCACAAAAAAGCTTAAACAAGCTTCCAGGGTTGCTGAGCCGTACTGAATGAAAATGCATTCACAAGAAGACTTCACCACACTCAAACAAGCAATTTTCACATTCATATTGGCCCTCAACTCTGCTAAAAAGGAATACATTACAACCCTCGTATTTTCACTATTTCATAACCCCAAATAGTTACTCAAAGCTTTTAAATGCCTCCTCAATCCACTGGTTACCCCTCTGACCTCCCTCATTTCTGCAGAAGACTTTGCTATACATCAGATAATTCTTTACTGTTCAACCAGCACAAGTCCTCTACATAACAGACCACTGCCCTTCCTCCTCACCATCACTGCAGGAGAGACAACTCATCTTCTCTCCAAATCACACCTCACCACTTGTCCATTTGACCCGATGCCATCTCATCTCTTCCACCACCTTAACCCATCTCTTCAATTTATCATTGACCTCTGGTGTCCCCCTTTCCCCGTTCAAACATGCATCAATCACATCTATCCTGAAGAAAAAGCAATCCCTTGATCCAACCTCTATGTCCAGCGAATTTCTCATATTGCTACTCTCATTCGCCTCCAAACTCCTTGAACAGCATGACCACAATGAACTTTGCTCCACCTCTCATCCAACTCATTCATCAACAACGTACAATCTGTAGCAAATGTAGCATCCCCCATTCTCTGAAATTCTGTCCTCCAACACGTCCGATTTTCTCCCATATTTGAAACCTTCAGACTTAACCTGAAAACTCATCTCAAGAAAGCTTACAGCTCTGCAATGACCCCACTGTCACCTCACCACCAGCAGAGCTGTTGCAAATCCCAACCTACTGTCTTCTTCCCCATTACTCAGTAGACTGTAAACCCATGAGAGCAGAGTCCTTTTCCTTTCTGTAGCAGTATATCACTGTTTATTGGCTCATTGTAATTTATACATTTATGTTGTATGTATACCCTCTTCACATATGCAGCACCATGGAATCAATGGTGCTTGAAAATAAATAACAATTACACAGGACGCTTCTGTGTTCATCAATGTGCCATGTAGAAAGTGTCCTCCAAGTATCTGAGTGTGATCACAAGATCCTTTCAAATATTAAATTAATTTTCTTGAGGCAACACCAACCCAGGATTCAAAAACAAGACCTCTAGCTTACAAGGCAGAAACATTAACAGTGAGCCACACACTGTACTTTTACATATCAGATAATTTTCTCTTTCGAAATGTCTAGTGGAATACTTAATATAATATACTGTGTGAGGGATCAGCTCTGTGATAGATGCTGGTTCACACACGAGATTCAGTTCGTTGATTCAAAACAGACACGCGGTTTATTAAAAGTTCATACATCACCGAGGCTTGGAACCTCGGGGACACATATCTCCCATCTACGACCTGACCAGCTGCCACCTTACAACTGCTACATTGAAATACATCTTTATACAACAGTACATTATGGGTAAAAATGATCAAAAGTAAAAGAGATATTCTTATTCATAGAGTTAATAAAAAATAATGGTGTAAAAACAATTAAAATAATTTTTTTATACACTTTTTAAAATAAACATTACAAAATCAGTAAATAACATGGACATATTTAATATTTCTGGAATTGTAACAGCCCATATAATACAATCAACATATTATTTATGGCGTTTGGTAAATGGAAATACGGTAAATAAAAATGGTGAATTTTTTTTTTCCATTTATTCCATAATAAAAGTTAATATAAAGATAACGCTTAACTATGTATATGGTAAAATGGCCCCAAAATAAAACCTAGCTCTCGTCTCTCAAATAAACACGACATCATATAGCAAAGTTTAACTAAAAATAAAAAATAGTTATGGTTGTTATTGCTATTCCTTCCACGGGAAGGTAAAAACAAAAATATTTTTCTGATCATCTGATCAAAAATGTCCATCAGTAAAGAGATTACATTAAAATTTTTGTGGCATACTAGATCCTTTCTTCTTTTAGTGGTATATTCACACACAGTGGGTTTTTGGCGTTGTTTGGTAGAAATTACAGGATGAATGCATATATGTGTAATGCGTGCCTGTGTATAATATATGTGTTTACTAAATATTTGTGGGTGTGTCATGTGTATATTATATATGTTAGTGTGCATATATGTACAAAATAGATGTGTGTATTTAATGTGTTAATGCCTGTACAATGTGTGAACATGTGCATATTTTATATATCTGTGCCTAAGGGAAATATTCATGTTAATACAGATGTGTAAACATGGGTGGGGCATTATAAGGACACCTAATCCTTCTCTCCCCAACATCATCTCTCAGGGGGAAGTCAGGAGGTCCCCATACACTAGACTGTCAACCCCCGATTTGAACAACTTTAGTATAATGTAATCAGTAGGTGCTTTCAAATATTTAATTAGTTTTCTTGAAGCCCGTCCTATCCAGGTTTCAAGGACCTATAGCTTGGAAGGCAGAAACCTTAACAGTGAGCCGCAGACTGCCTTATTACATTCCAGAGAATTTTCTCTAAAAAAAAAACTAAATAGTATATTTCTTCTTAAATGGCATAATGTACAACTGGTATATAAAAATACATCTTTATATACCTATACATTATGGGTAACAAAAAGATCAAAACGTAAAAGATTTTTTAGCAATAAGCTTAATAAAAAATAATGGTGCAAAAACAATTATAGTAATCTAATTTTTTTATACACTTTTTTTTTTTAAACAAATGATATAAACCAGTAAATGTAAAAGACTCAAATGAGTTAAACTGAGTTGCCATAGAAAGGATGATGAGGAGATAGGAATCCAAGATTGTGGTTTATTAGTCAACACATTTCTAAGTAACCAACTTCATCAGGAGAAACCACAGTGACTTGCCCTGATGAAGAAGTTGGATACTTCCAAATGCGTTGACTAATAAACCATAATCTTGGATTCCTATCTCCTCATCATACTCCCGATGGCAGTGCAGTTTTAACCCGTTTCATTAAAGTCTTTTATGGTTCCATAATAGTGGGTCTACAGCAGCCTAAGGGCCCCGTCTCACATAGCGACTCACCAGCGATCCCGACAACGATATGAACTTGTCAGGATCGCTGCTGAGTTGCTACATGATCGTTGCTGAGCTGCCAAACAGGCAGATCTCAGCAGCGATCAGGACAGCGAGTACGCCGGTAACAAGCGACGCACGTCACTTAGTTACCGGCATACCAGCGCGCTGGTGCAGGGAGCTGGTAACCAAGGTACATATCGGGTTTCTAGGTGCAGGGCGGCGCCGTGAAACCTATGTTTACCTTGGTTACCAGCTCCCCTGCACCAGCACGCTGGTATCTAACGTAAACATCGGGTTTCTAGGCGCCGCGCGACGCCTAGAAACCCAATGTTTACCTTGGTTACCAGCTCCAGCTCGCTGGTCTCCCGCCTGTCACACGCAGCGATGCATGCTGGCCAGCGGGAGACCAGCAATCAAAGAAAAGTCCAGGACATTCAGCGACGATCAGCGATACCGAGCAGGGGGCTGATCGTCGCTGCATGTCAAACTTGGCGAGATCGTGACTCAGCAGCGATCTCGCTATCGATCTCGCTATGTGAGACGGGGCCCTAAGCCTTCTACTGGTTGTGAGCACACGACCTGACCAGGTGAGAACTATTGGTCACATTTTTCCAACATTTTATCTGGATAAGACCCTATTGCGCTTTTTTTTATCCTTCCAGCATTTTACTCTATAAACCAGTAAATAACATGGACATATTTGATCTTGCTCTAGCGTTAGACCTCCAATGATCACATATTAATCACTTATCATAACAGTGGGACAGAAATGTTAGATGTAGTGGTGATGGCGTCGTGGACTACAGAGGAGGTCTGGATCATCCATGGTGAAATCTGTGTTTATAGCCTAAAATGATGTAGTTAGATGGTTACTATTTTCCTTGCATGCCACTTTACTTTAGTTATTAAATCTCTAATGTAAAAATATAGTCCTTGGGGGTAAGACCGCTGGCGGTCTCGGTGATATATATCATTAGCAGATCCAATAACTTAATTGTGTATGTTCTATAGTGACCGCGCTTATCCTGTCAAACATTTCCCATGATAGATTGCCGCTCATCCACATGTCCCTACTTGTGCTTTCCATCCCAGATGTTTCTAGATAGTAATATTAAGAGAACGTGTTCAACCAGCTTTTCCACATCTACCACTACATTACCACACAAGGGCGGGAGAGAATAGTAAAACAGATGTTGGATTTCCATAATTGTGAAATGTACAAAGAGCAGATACTCTACTAAATGCTCTGGAGTGGTCGGTCCGTCTATAGGAAACAAATGGCGGCAGCACTCCAGAAAATTAAGTGCAAGAGTACTGGACATTATTGCCCCATGTGGCAACGTTTCGGTTCATAGTGTGAACCTTGAGAAAGATTCACACTATGAACCGAAACATCACCACATGGGCTTAATACAGTCCAGTAATCTTGCACTTTATTTGTGAGAGTGCTGCCGCCCTTCGTTTCCTATATTCAGAATGGAGGCTTGGCACTCAGACGTCCTCTATAAAGCTGGTGCTGCTTTAAATATTTTCTGCATCTATCTATCTACCTACAATGTCTATCGTAACATTTGCATCTTTACTAGTTGTGGACTACCTAAGGATAGAACATCAATAAGTTTGTGTAGTAACTAGTGTTGAGCGATATTGCTCGATATCTAAAAATATCGTATCGAAATTGTATCGCCGATAGCACTAAATATCGTCGATATCCGATACCGATACCGGAAGTCCAATGTAAGTCTATGGGAACAAAATATCGAAATTAAAAAAAAACATTCTTGCCTTGTTGGTTAATTGTACATGAAGGAAAACAACAAAGACTAATGTAGAATGTATTGGGGGAGGTTGAGGAGACAATAAAGGCATACATGTTTAACCCAATGCATTGGAATAGCATTCATATATTTTTTTTTGGAAATACGTTTGGATTGACTAACAAATTGACAATGTTGTTAACCTTTTTTCTATTTTGGCAAATATGTATGTTTCACAACTTCCATGCTCTTCACCTTTTTAACTTTTGCCAGTGCCACACTTTCTCCTTCATAATCTTCAGCAGCAGCATCATCTTTCTCATCAAATTATTCTTCATCTTCACCTTCTTAATCTTCTTCTTAAACTTCTTGCTATTCATGTTTTTGTTTACATTACTCATATTGTTATTATTAAACTAATTAATCTTCTTCATATTCAAATTCTTCATCTTCTTCCTCTTCATCTTCTTCATCATATTCTTATTTGTGACAGAGATTCCTGTACTTGTAATCTGTAAAAGTATGAATTGTTCATCCTTCCGTTCTTGCTGTCACAAAAGATTTAAATTACAACAGTATTTGTCTGTGTTCAGTTTAGCCTGCAGCAGCAGGCATTTTCCAGGGGCACCACGAGGAGGAACGGACTCACCCCCATACACTGCTTAGTCTTCTTCTGCTTAGAATTTAGAGCATATATTTTGCTCTTCATTTTGGTCTTATACTTCATGTTCTTCTGCTTTTTGATCTTTTGCTTATTGTTCTTCTGTCTCTTGTTCTGTATCTTGTAGTTTGTCTTAACCTTCTTTGTCCTGTTGGTGATCTTCTTCAGGGTAATCTTTTATTTTTTCTTTGTGATGGTGTTCAGGCTGGTTGGCTTCATGCTCGTCGTCCTTGTTGTCGTCATCTTCTTCTGGGTGGTCTTTAATGTCGTCTAATTTCCGAGAAACAGCTGACGTTACTGGAACCCTGACGGGTATCAGATGGAGCAAGAGACAATGGAAGTAACGAGGACCAGCTGACTGTGCTGGACCCCGGACGGGTAGCAGAAGGAAAAGAGGCAATGTCACAACCGAGTACCAGCTGACGTTACTGTGACACGGTTACTAAGCAGGAGGTACCTGTGCTCCAAAGCACTACCAAGGACCAGCAGACGTTGCTGGAACTCGGATACGGAGATGGAGGCACCTAGGCCAAAGGCACTGGGGAGAACCACTTGACGGTACTGGACCCCGGACGGTAGCAGAAGGAAAAGAGGCAATGTCACAACCGAGTACCAGCTGACGTTACTGTGACACGGTTACTAAGCAGGAGGTACCTGTGCTCCAAAGCACTACCAAGGACCAGCAGACGTTGCTGGAACTCGGATACGGAGATGGAGGCACCTAGGCCAAAGGCACTGGGAGAGAACCACTTGACGGTACTGGACCCCGGACGGGTAGCAGAAGGAAAAGAGGCAATGTCACAACCGAGTACCAGCTGACGTTACTGTGACACGGTTACTAAGCAGGAGGTACCTGTGCTCCAAAGCACTACCAAGGACCAGCAGACGTTGCTGGAACTCGGATACGGAGATGGAGGCACCTAGGCCAAAGGCACTGGGGAGAACCACTTGACGGTACTGGACCCCGGACGGGTAGCAGAAGGAAAAGAGGCAATGTCACAACCGAGTACCAGCTGACGTTACTGTGACACAGTTACTAAGCAGGAGGTACCTGTGCTCCAAAGCACTACCAAGGACCAGCAGACGTTGCTGGAACTCAGATACGGAGGTGGAGGCACCTAGGCCAAAGGCACTGGGGAGAACCACTTGACGGTACTGGACCCCGGACGGGTAGAAGAACGCACCCATGAAAATGTAAGTTGACAGGACGCAAGCCGTCCGCAGTTACCGAATCACACAGTCCTACAGTGGGTGCTTATCCTATTGTCACAATGGAAACCGCCTTTATTTACATATCCCACAGCACACATAGGAATCACCTAAACTGCAGGCACCATAGAGTCGGCTAACCCGAATGCAACACGACAGCACAACTTATTGGAGGATAATTGACGTTCACACTGCCAGGAAACAGCTGTCGTGCTGTAACCAGGCTGGCCAGGAGTCAGTACCCCTGCCAATTACTTACGAGCAACAAATGGCGGTGTTGTAGCCCAGGGAGTAGAGTTCAGGTGGTAGAAAAATGAACATAACAGGAGACATGGAAAACGTTGCCAAACAGTTATTTAATCTGAAAACGGACAGGCAAATTCTGGCGAGATCCATGCCTTGTTCATTTTCAGAAAAGTAAGCCGGTCTACATTCTCTGAGGATAGTCGCATGCGACGGTCTGTTACTACACCACCTGCAGCACTAAAGACATGCTCAGATAATACACTGGCAGCAGGGCAAGCCAGCACCTCCAATGCATACTGGCTAAGCTCTGGCCATGTATCCAACTTAGAGACCCAAAATTTGAAAGGGGAAGAGGCATCTGGGAGTACACTTAGAGGGAAAGCCAAGTAGTCTGTCACCATCTTACGGAAACGTTTCTTCCTGGTGACTGGAGCCGTCTCGGATGGTGTAGACCTTGCTGGCGCTGTCACAAAACTTTGCCACATTTGTAACATACAGTTCTTGCCCTGTGCAGAGGCGCTGCTTCTGATCCCTCTTGTTGTAGAGGTGTCTACACTGCCTCGACGCACAGAGCTGCTTTGTAAAGCAGTAGCAGCAGCAGCAGCAGCACCTCTCTCGGCTGGAATGTACAACAGTATGGATTGCACCAGTGTGTCTTGGTACTCCTGCATTTTACGGTCCCGGTTCACCGGTGTGATGAGGGTTTGTAAATTGTCCCGGTAGCGAGGGTCTAAGAGGGTGTACACCCAATAATCTGACGTGGTGAGAATGTGGGCGATGCGGCGGTCGTTTCTCAGGCACTGAAGCATGAAATCAACCATGTGCTGCAGACTCCCAACTGGCCAACAAAGGCTGTCCTCTGGAAGAGGCGTCATCTCTGTCTCCTCTGCATCACCCCACCCTCGCTCTACATACTGACTAGAGCGTTGTGTACCTCCCTCTGTAGGGATTTCTTCCTCCTCCATTGACTCCTCCTCCTCCTCCTCACAAAGTGAGCCCTGCCCAGCCCTTTGTGAGGAACCACGTTGCGCTGACTGTCCTGAAGGTAATTGAATTTGTGACTCCTCATCCTCCACCTCTTCTAAAACCTCTTCCTTTAGTGCTTTCAGTGATTTCTGAAGCAGGCAGATAAGGGGGACAGTCATGCTGACTAGTGCATCATCTGCACTCGCCATCCGCATTGAGACATCAAACGCCCGCAAAACGTCACAGATGTCCTTCATAGAGGCCCACTCAGTAGTGGTGAAGTGTGAACGGCGCAAATTGCGAGTTGATTGCGCCTGTTGCAGCTGATACTCCATTACTGCTGGCTGCTGCTCACACAACCGCTCCAACATATGTAACGTGGAATTCCACCTGGTGGGTACGTCACATATGATGCGATGTTCAGGAAGGCGAAATCTGACTTGCAGAGCTGCAATGCGCGATCTGGCCATGCTGGAATGTCGCAAGTGAGCGCACTCTAGGCGGACCTTGTGCAGCAGTGCATCAAGATCCGGATAGTCCCTCAAAAAACTCTGCACGACCAAGTTCAGCACATGTGCCAGACATGGTATGTGAGTGAGGTTGCCAAGGCCCAGAGCTGCCACCAGATTTCGGCCATTGTCACACACTACCAAGCCTGGCTGGAGATTAGCTGACAAAAACCACACATCGCTCTCCTGCTTGATGGCATTCCAGACCTCCTGCGCTGTGTGGCTTCGATTCCCCATGGGAATTAATTTCAGTACGGCCTGTTGACGTCTGGCCACGGCTGTGCTCATATCGGTCGCAACAGGTAAGCGTTCACGGGTCCATGTGGAGGTATACCGTGACGGCTCGTGCAGCGATGATTCTGAGGAACTGGAGTAGGAGGAGGAATCAATGTGCACAGAATGGATTCCTGCAATCCTTGGAGTTGGCAGAACACGTACAGTGCCACTGGCAAGATCTGTACCCGGCTCCACAACATTGACCCAATGGGCAGTGAGGGAAAGGTATCGTCCCTGGCCATGGGTACTGGTCCACGCATCGGTGGTCAGGTGGACCCTGCTACTGACGGCGTTTAGTAGCGCATGTTTAATGTTTCCCTCGACATGTTTTTGCAGAGCAGGGACAGCTTGCCTGCTGAAATAAAATCGGCTTGGCACATTATATTGTGGGACTGCCAATGCCATAAAGTTCCTGAAACTGTCAGTCTCCACCAGCCTGAATGACAGCATTTCAAGGGACAGGAGTGTTATGTTACGGTAGCTGAGGAGTGCAGGCAAAAAAGGAAATACACCAGAGCAGTTGGAATCTATGAGATTGCAGTACCCTGACTAACCACCGCAACTAGAGGCAGCCGTGGAGCGTTCCTACGTTGGTCCTAGACGCCTCGTCACAGCCTGAGAAACTAACTACACCTAAAGATAGAAATAGGAAAGCTATCTGCCCCGTAGCAGAACCCAAAGATAATAGAAAGCCCCCAAACAAGTAATGGCGGTTAGACAAGAGGAAATACTGACACAGAAAGAAAATAGTATGAGCAAACGCTGGGGCCCAAACTAACTAAATAGAAAAGGACAGGAAGGGTACTTACTGCAATCTCAGAAAACCCTGAAAAACACCAACTCTACTAATTTCAAAATCACCTGAGATCACACGACCTCTACCACCTAAATTAGTTCTCTGGTGTAACAAAAACAGCAGCCACTGAAAAAACTGGAAAAAGCAAAAGTACAAAACACAGTGGCTGGACTAAACTGAGAGGGCAAAAGCCCCCGGAGGGGACCCAGAAGGCCCCCACAGAAGTGCAGGACCAAATGCAAAAATATAGCAAAAACACAAAATAAGAAATTGTCTTATCTGATAGCAGGAGATGCAGACACGACACAGCAGGCTACAAGGGAAACTGGAAAGAAGGATTCAGACCAGAACAATTGATCACCGGCAACCCTGATGGGAAAATTACTCCCTTATATAAGACCAATCAGTAACACCTGATTCCCAGTCCTCACAATCCTCACTAGTACCGCTTGTAACCACCAGAGGGAGCCTCTGCTCAGAACTCATCTCAAACCCATTCACAACAGTACCCCCCCCTTGAGGAGGGGTCACCGAACCCTCATTTGAGCAACCAGGTCGGTCAGGATGAGTTCTATGATACGCACGGATAAGTCTCCTAGCATGGATGTCCGAAGCAAACACCAAGAATTGTCTTCCTGACCATAACCTCTCCATTTAACCAAATACTGGAGTCTTCGTCTAGAAAAACGAGAATCCAATATTTTCTCAACCACATACTCCAGATTGCCCTCAACCAAAACAGGGTCAGGAGGCACAGCAGCAGGAACCACTGGCTCAACAAACCTCTTCAACAAGGACTTGTGGAACACGTTATGGATCTTAAATGTCCCTGGAAGAAGCAAACGAAAAGAAACAGGATTAATAATCTCCATGATCTTATAAGGTCCAATGAACCTAGGCTTAAATTTAGGAGATGCTACTCTCATAGGAATATTCTTTGAGGACAACCAGACCAAGTCCCCCACTTTAAACCGAGGACCATCAGTCCTATGCCGCTTAGCAAACCGCTGGGCCTTCTCCTGAGAGAGGGACAACCTCTCCACTACCTGGTCCCAAATCTGCTGCATACGCTCAACAACAGAGTCAACACCTGGACAGACAGAAGCCTCCGTCTGTCCTGAAGAAAATCGAGGGTGAAACCCAGAATTACAGAAAAACGGAGACATCAAAGTGGCAGAGCTAGCCCTATTATTAAGAGCAAACTCAGCCAAAGGCAAAAAAGAGACCCAGTCATCCTGATCAGCAGACACAAAGCATCTTAGATAAGTCTCCAATGTCTGGTTTGTTCTCTCAGTTTGACCATTGGTCTGAGGATGAAATGCCGAGGAGAAAGACAATTGAACACCCAGTTTAGAACAAAAAGTCCTCCAAAATCTGGAAACAAACTGGACTCCTCTGTCAGACACAATGTTCTCAGGAATGCCGTGTAAACGAACCACGTGCTGAAGGAACAACGGCACCAATTCAGAGGAGGAAGGCAACTTAGGTAATGGCACAAGATGTATCATTTTGGAAAACCTATCACAAATTACCCAGATGGTGGTCATTCTCTGAGAAACAGGAAGATCGGAAATGAAATCCATAGAGATATGGGTCCATGGTCTCTTGGGCACAGGCAATGGCATCAACAAACCACTAGAGCGAGAGCAAGGCTTGGAGCGAGAGCAAGTCCCGCAGGACTGCACAAATTCCCTGACATCGCGAGACAAGGTAGGCCACCAAAAGGACCGACTAACCAAGTCTCTGGTACCAAAAATTCCGGGATGCCCAGCCAATGCGGAACAATGAATCTCAGACATCACACTCTTTTTCCATTGGTCCGGGACAAACAATTTTCCAACAGGGCAGCGCTCGGGCCTATCCTCCTGACACCCTCCAGAGCAAGTCTCAAATTGGGCGAGATGGCGGAAAGAACTACACCCTCCTTCAAAATAACAGAGGGATCAGATAGCTCAGGAGAGTCCGCAAGGAAACCCTCGAGAGGGCATCCGCCTTGACATTCTTAGTGCCAGGAAGAAAGGAAACCACAAAATTAAAACGTGTGAAAAACAAGGCCCACCTGGCCTGTCTAGGATTGAGTCGCTTGGCAGATTCCAGATAGACCAGATTCTTATGGTCCGTAAGGACCACCACCTGATGTTTGGCTCCCTCCAGCCAATGTCTCCACTCTTCAAAAGCCCACTTCATGGCCAATAACTCCCGATTACCCACGTCATAATTACGTTCAGTAGGAGAAAATTTTCGAGAGAAAAAGGCACAAGGGTTACTTTTAGAGGTCTCTGGATCTTTTTGGGACAAAACGGCACCTGCCCCAATTTCAGAGGCATCAACCTCCACCTGAAATGGCAGAGAAACATCAGGCTGCCGTAGAACAGGAGCAGAAGTGAATCTCTGCTTAAGTTCCTGAAACGCAGAGACTGCCTCAGGAGGCCAATTCACCACATCAGAACCCTTTCTGGTCAAATCAGTTAATGGTTTAACAATAACAGAGAAATTACCAATAAATTTACGATAAAAATTGGCAAAACCCAAAAATCTCTGAAGAGCCTTTAATGAAGTAGGTTGGACCCAATCACAGATGGCCTGAACCTTGACCGGGTCCATTTCAATAACAGATGGGGACAAAATGAATCCCAGAAATGAGATCTTCTGTACGCCAAAAAGACACTTTGATCCCTTCACATACAGAGCATTCTCTCTCAAAATCTGGAATACAGTTCGAACATGTTTCACATGAGAGTCCCAGTCATTAGAAAAAATCAAGATATCATCCAAATAAACAATCAGAAACTTGTCCACAAAATCCTGAAAATGTCATTCATGAAGGACTGGAAGACGGAAGGAGCATTAGTGAGCCCAAAGGGCATCACAAGGTACTCAAAATGCCCTTCAGGGGTGTTAAATGCCGTCTTCCATTCATCCCCGTGCTTAATGCGAATAAGGTTATACGCCCCCCTGAGGTCAAGCTTGGTAAACCAAGTAGCGTTTTTTCACCCTGGAAAACAGGTCAGAAATCAAGGGTAACGGGTATTGATATTTCACAGTAATATTGTTCAAGAGACGATAATCAATACACGGCCTTAATGAACCATCTTTTTTGGCCACAAAGAAAAAACCGGCACCTAAGGGTGAAGAGGATGGTCTGATATGACCCTTCTCCAATGATTCCTTGATATAAGACCGCATAGCGTCATGTTCAGGTACAGACAAGTTAAAAAGGCGACCTTTAGGGAATTTACTACCCGGCACTAATTCAATAGCGCAGTCATAGCTCCTATGGGGAGGTAAGGATGCAGATTTACTTTCGCTAAACACATCAGAAAAATCAAACAAAAAGTCAGGAACATCCTGAGCCTGGGGGGAGGCAGAAAAAACAGGAGTGTTGGTATTAACACATTGGCAGCCCCAACTGGTTACAGACACAGATTTCCAATCCAAAACAGGATTATGAGACTGTAACCAAGGGAAACCCAGCACGATAATGTCATGCAGATTATATAGAACCAAAAATTTGCAGCACTCCTGGTGATCAGGTTCAACCCTCATTATCACCTGAGTAGAAAACTGGGGTTTATTCTCAGCCAAAGGGGTAGAATCGATCCCCAGTAAAGGAATAGACTTCTGTAGGGGTATCAAGGGAAACCCACAACGTTTAGCAAAATCATAATCCATCAGGTTAATAGCTGCTCCAGAATCAACGAAAGCCTGAGCAGAAAATGAGGACAGAGAGCATATCAGAGTGACAGTTAATAAAAACTTAGTCTGAACACTACCCAAGACAACTGAGCGTGCAAAATGTCTTCCCCGCTTAGGGCAGACTGAAATAGCATGAGAGGCATCACCACAGTAGAAACATAACCCATTGCGCTTTCGAAACTCATGACGCTGTGCCCCAGACACCACTCCATCACACTGCATGGGCTCAGCAGCTGGCTCACAAGGCAACACCACTCCACGCATACTTCTCCGCTCACGCAAACGTCTGTCAATTTGAATCGCTAATGACATAGAATCATTGAGACCAGAGGGGACAGGGAATCCCACCATAACATCCTTTACATTATCCGACAGACCCTTCCGGAAAAGGGCCGCCAAAGCGTCGTCATTCCATTTGGTCAGGACTGCCCACCTACGGAATCTCTGACAGTATAACTCAGCGTCATCAAGCCCTGATTTAATGCCAACAAGGCTTTTTCAGCTTGATCAGTGACATTAGGCTCATCGTACAATAACCCCAAAGCCTGAAAAATGCATCAACATCACTCAAAACAGGATCCCCAGGTATCAGGGAAAAAGCCCAATCCTGAGGATCGCCGCGCAGGAGAGAGATGATAATTTGAACCTGCTGCGCTGCGTTCCCTGAGGACTTAGATTTTAAGGCAAGAAACAATTTACAATTATTTTTGAAATTCTGAAACTTAGCTCGATCCCCTAAAAACAAGTCTGGCATGGGGATCCTAGGTTCCACAACAGGCAACCTAGCAAAATATGCAGCAATACTCTGAACCTCAGTGGCAAGCTGATCCACACGGCCAGACAACTGTGCAAACTCCATTGGGAGAAAAGATCCTCCCCAGCACCCAGAGATACAGAGGGAAAAAAAAAAAAAATGCAACAAACAGAAAAATATCTCTGACAACTTTTCTTCCTTCAAAATATTTTTTCCCTTCTGTGAGTACCATACAATTTTTATGGCCGGTGATACTGTTATGTTACGGTAGCTGAGGAGTGCAGGCAAAAAAGGAAATACACCAGAGCAGTTGGAATCTATGAGATTGCAGTACCCTGACTAACCACCGCAACTAGAGGCAGCCGTGGAGCGTTCCTACGTTGGTCCTAGACGCCTCGTCACAGCCTGAGAAACTAACTACACCTAAAGATAGAAATAGGAAAGCTATCTGCCCCGTAGCAGAACCCAAAGATAATAGAAAGCCCCCAAACAAGTAATGGCGGTTAGACAAGAGGAAATACTGACACAGAAAGAAAATAGTATGAGCAAACGCTGGGGCCCAAACTAACTAAATAGAAAAGGACAGGAAGGGTACTTACTGCAATCTCAGAAAACCCTGAAAAACACCAACTCTACTAATTTCAAAATCACCTGAGATCACACGACCTCTACCACCTAAATTAGTTCTCTGGTGTAACAAAAACAGCAGCCACTGAAAAAACTGGAAAAAGCAAAAGTACAAAACACAGTGGCTGGACTAAACTGAGAGGGCAAAAGCCCCCGGAGGGGACCCAGAAGGCCCCCACAGAAGTGCAGGACCAAATGCAAAAATATAGCAAAAACACAAAATAAAAATTGTCTTATCTGATAGCAGGAGATGCAGACACGACACAGCAGGCTACAAGGGAAACTGGAAAGAAGGATTCAGACCAGAAAAATTGATCACCGGCAACCTGATGGGAAAATTACTCCCTTATATAAGACCAATCAGTAACACCTGATTCCCAGTCCTCACAATCCTCACTAGTACCGCTTGTAACCACCAGAGGGAGCCTCTGCTCAGAACTCATCTCAAACCCATTCACAACACAGGAGTTTTGCAAGGCCAGCATTCAGAGCCTGTGCTCGTGGATGGTTTGCAGAGTATGGCCGTCTTTTATCCCATGCCTGTGTTACCGATGGCTGTTTTTTGTTCTGGGAGTGTGACGATGACTGTGAACTTGCTGCAGTGGGTGGAATAACAGTCTCTCTATGGACAACAGTGACCGAGGTTCTTCCATGGAGATCCTGTGAGGAAGCCGAAACAGGTGTGTGAGAGCTGGAGGTAGAGGCTCGAACATGACCTAAAGATGTAGGTGCTGCTGTAGGTTGGCCTACATCTCCAGTGTGTCTTTGTAACTCAGCTACGTGCTTTGTCCGTACATGTGTCCACATATTTGTGGTATTCAGGTTCCTGCTATTTTTACATCTTTTAACTTTTTGCTTACACAGCTTGCATTGAACATAGCAAATATCATGTACAAGTCTGTCAAAAAAGGACCACGCAGTGCAAGTCATGGGAGCGCCAATTTTGACAGTTCTAAGAGAACTGCTCCCAACAGGTGCCAAACTGGAGGCTACAGGCAAGCGAGTCTGCAGCCTACCTCTCCCTCCTCTTTGTACCGTTGGGACAATCTCTTCCTCAGAGCTGCTCCCACCACCTTCCTGTTGCTCACGCCATGTTGGGTCTCGGACTTCATCATCTCCACTACCCTCTTCCAACACCTGCTGCTGTTGGATGGTCTGGGCAGCACCATGCTCCACAAAACCTGGCACCTGAGTCTCATCATCATCATATGATGCGTTCTGCGGTGTGCTGTCCATCGGCACTGGCTCACCCGCCTCTTCAGATTGAGAGAGACACAGCTGTTGCGCATCACTGCATACTCCCTCTTCTTCAAATTGCAGAATGCTGCTTGCCTGTGCCCGTGTTTGCGAGCCAACAGATTCTGAGAACAGAAGCAGAGACTCAGCTGTCTCCTGTACAGAACTCTCTGACTGCCTTGGCAATTTGACAGGCGGTGAACAGACAGATGGTTGCTCAACAGTGTTGTGTTCCTGAGAGGAGGTGGAAGGAATTGAAGTCGATGCATTGGCTGCCATCCAACCAACAACGGCTTCAATTTGTTCTTCCCGCAGCAGGGGGGCACGCCAAGCTCCTACCAAAGTGCGCATAAAGGAACGCTCACGGGGATAAATGGTGGATGCTGTGTCACTGAGGGCGGCAGCAGACACAGAATCCCCACGTCCTCTCCCTGCTGAAACTCCACGGCCACGACCACGTGCCTTACTCACTGACTTCTTCATCTTGGTAGATTGATAAAGAAAGTCAGAAAAGTTATAAGGCCTAAGTGTGGTTATTACGCAGAGACTGAAGTGAACACTGAAACACAACTGTCCACAATCTGTGAAAGGCTACTCCTTTGTCTACTTCTATAGTGTTTGCAACCAATGTATTGGATACGGATGGAAGCGCGTCACACTAATAGATTATATTTTAAATGGAATGGAGCAGAACCAATTGGAGATAAATGAAAAGGATGAGGCACTGAGACACGCTCAGCAGAGTACAAGCAGCAGTGCTTGAACAAGTAACTGGAGCGTGATGTGCACTCAAAAAATAAAAAACACAGACTGAAGTGAACACTGAAACACAACTGTCCACAATCTGTGAAAGGCTACTCCTTTGTCTACTTCTATAGTGTTTGCAACCAATGTATTGGATACGGATGGAAGCGCGTCACACTAATAGTTAAATTGCATGGAGCTGCAAGAATTACACTGAAGGAAAAAAAAAATTGTCTGTGAGTGACATGTGCAGATGCCTACAGACAGCATTGCATGCAGAGCAAACTGCAGCGTCACCTGCACTCACACACACCTTGCAGAGCTGTTAAAACAACACTGCAGGCAAAAGGAAGCTTTACACAGCGGTTGGTGCTAGCCTGCCTACAGCACAGTACACTAAATCGCAATCTCTAACTGTCCCTCAGAGTCAGCACAGCAGCGTTCTGTCCCTAACTGAATTCACAGCACAGTGACGCTAAAATGGAGGCGGCGCCTTTTATAGTGCATTCTGACATCATTTCAGCATCCAATCACAGCCATGCCATTAGTTAACATGACCGCAGCAGTACAGGATGTGCCCACACTTCTTAGGATTCCTCATTGGCTGACTAAAATCACATTGCCTCGCAAAGAATTATGGGAACTTCCGATTCCGGTATTCGATAAGACGAAAATATCGAAACGAATTATCGAAAGGCCGATAGAGCTAATATCGGCCGATAGCCGATATTTACATTATCGTATCGCTCAACACTAGTAGTAACTAGGGATAGACCATGGCTATGGTGGATTAGTTATGGATAGACCATAGAGCGGTGGTCGAATACCTAGGGATAGACCATAGATAAGATGGTGGACTACCTAGGAATAAGCCAGAGATAATGAGGTGGACACCTTGGGTTAGACCAAAGATAAGATTGGTGAAGTAAATAGGGATATACCATAGATAAGGTGGTGGACACACTGGGGATAAACCATGGTGCTGGACTACCTAGGGAAGAATCATAGAGCTAGACAGCATATAAAGAAATGCACTACCTAGGGATAAATAATAAATAAGGTGGTGTACTACTTTGGCACAGAGCACAGATGAGGTGGTTAACTACCTAGTAATAGGCCATAGATAAGGCGGTGGATTAATTAGGGATAAACCATAGTGAGGTGGTGACTACCTAGGGAAAGATCATGGATAGGTTGTGGACTATCTAGAGATAGACCATAGATAAGGTGTGGGCTACCTAGAAGCAGACCATCAATGAGGTGCTGTACTGCCTGAAGCCAGCCATACATATTACAATAGATGACTGTCGAATGAACGATTCTTTGGCAGATGGTTAAGCCGACAGCCATTTCAGCCGACTCTCTCATACCATGGAGTACTCATTTGGTTGTTCTATATGAAAAGCCCCCGGATTATCTCCAAAAAACAATATGTTCGTCATTCCTCAATCTGATATGCCCGACTGACATCTCCCCCAACTATCAGTCTGCCACAGCCCCATACTGTCAACCAAACCTGCCCACAATGGTGGGTTCAGCAGACAGTCTAATGTGAATGGGGGCCTTAAGTATATACCATAGATAAGGTGGTGGACAACCTAGGAATTGACCATAGATAAGATGGTGTACTATCTAGGGACAGACCATAAATAAGGTGATATACTACCGAGGGTTAGACCAAAGATAAGGTGGTAGACTACCTTGAAATAGACCATAGATAAGGTGGTGGAATACCTAGGGATGGACCATAAATATGCTAGTGGACTACCTAGAGATAGACCATAGATAAGTTAGTGGACTAACTTGGAATAGACTATAGATGAGTTGATGGAATACAGAGGAATAAGCTATATATAAGGATGTGGACGACCTTGGAATAGTTGATAATGTGGTGGATTACCTAGGAAAAGGCTGTAGATAAGGTAGGGGGCTACCTAGGATAAGGGCATGTGCTTCCTAGGGATAGACCATAGATAAGGTAGTGGACTACCTATGAGTAGACCATAGATAATGTGGTGAAATACCTAATGATAAACCAAAGGGAGGTAGTGAACTATCTAGGGAAAGATCATATAGAGGTAATGGACTACTTAGAGATAGACCATAGAAAAGGTGGTGGACTAAAGCCCCTGTCACACTAAGCGAGATCGCTAGCCAGATCGCTGAAGCGTCACCGATTTTGTGATACAACAGCGACCTAGCCAGCGATCTCGCTTAGTGTGGCACGCAGCGACAATCAGCCCCCTGCTGGGTATCGCTGATCGTTGCTGAATATCCTGGACCATTTTTTCATCGTTGGTCTCCCGCTGGCCAGTGCCCATCGCTGCGTGTGACAGCGGGAGACCAACGATCAGCGAGCTGGTATCCAATGTACATATCGGGCAACTAATCAGCACCGCGCGGCACATAGTTACCCGATATGTACCCTGGTTACCGGCTCCCAGCTTCTGCTGTAGAGCGCTGAGAGCTGGTATCTAGGGTACATATCGGGTAACTAGGTGCCGCGCGGTGCTTAGTTACCCGATGTGTACACTGGACACCAGCGTGCTCGCTGGTCCTGATCGCTGGTGAGTCTGTCCATGTGACAGCTCACCAGCGATCAGCTAACGATGTCCCAGCGATCCCATTTACGTCGCATCGTTGGTGGGATCACTGGGACATTGAAGAGTGTGACGGGACCCTTAAGCCCCCATCACACTAAGTGAGATCGCTAGCGAGATCGCTGAAGCATCACCGATTTTGTGACGCAACAGTGACCTAGCCAGCGATCTCGCTTAGTGTGAGACGCAGCGACGATCAACCCCCTTTCTGGGTATTGCTGATCGTCGCTGAATATCCTGGACCATTTTTTCATCGTTGGTCTCCCGCTGGCCAGTGCCCATCGCTGCATGTGACAGCGGGAGAGCAACGATCAGCGAGCTGGTATCCAATGTACATATCGGGTAACTAAGCACCGCGCGGCACATAGTTACCTGATATGTACCCTGGTTACCGGCTCCCAGCTTCTGCTGTAGAGCGCTGAGAGACGGTATCTAGGGTACATATCGGGTAACTAGGTGCCGCGCGGTGCTTAGTTACCCGATGTGTACACTGGACACCAGCGTGCTCGCTGGTCCTGATCGCTGGTGAGTCTGTCCATGTGACAGCTCACCAGCGATCAGCTAACAATGTCCCAGCGATCCCATTTACGTCGCATCGTTGGTGGGATCACTGGGACATTGAAGAGTGTGACGGGACCCTTAAGCCCCCATCACACTAAGTGAGATCGCTAGCGAGATCGCTGAAGCATCACCGATTTTGTGACGCAACAGTGACCTAGCCAGCGATCTCGCTTAGTGTGAGACGCAGCGACGATCAACCCCCTTTCTGGGTATTGCTGATCGTCGCTGAATATCCTGGACCATTTTTTCATCGTTGGTCTCCGCTGGCCAGCGCCCATCGCTGCATGTGACAGCGGGAGAGCAACGATCAGCGAGATGGTATCCAATGTACATATCGGGTAACTAAGCACCGCGCGGCACATAGTTACCTGATATGTACCCTGGTTACCGGCTCCCAGCTTCTGCTGTAGAGCGCTGAGAGACGGTATCTAGGGTACATATTGGGTAACTAGGTGCCGCGCGGTGCTTAGTTACCCGATGTGTACATTGGATACCAGCTTCCAGCGCTCTACAGCAGAAGCTGAGAGCCGGTATCTAGGGTACATATCGGGTAACTAGGTGCCGCGCGGTGCTTAGTTACCCGATGTGTACACTGGATACCAGCGTGCTCGCTGGTCCTGATCGCTGGTGAGTCTGCCCATGTGACAGGTCACCAGCGATCAGCTAACGATGTCCCAGCGATCCCATCCACGTCGTATCGTTGGTGGGATCGCTGAGACATTGAAGAGTGTGACGGGATCCTTACTACAAATAGAACATAGATAATAAGGTAAATTACTTTGGAACAAACCATAGATAAGGTGGTAGACTATGTAAGAATAGGCTATAGTGGTGGAATACCTATGAATATACCATAGATAAGGTACTGTACTACCTTAAGATAGACCACAGATAAGGTAACAAGCTCAGCAGCAATCATGTAGCGACACACCAGCGATCCTGATCGTTGTCGGGATTGCTGGTGTATCGCTATATGAGACAGGGGCTTAGCTAGTGAGATCGCTGCTGAGTCACAAGTTATCGCTGATCGTCGCTGAATGTCCTGGACATTTTTTTGATCGTTGGTCTCCCGCTGGCCAGCACGCATCGCTGCGTGTGGCAGGTGGGAGACCAGCGATCAGCGAGCTAGAAACCAAGGTACACATCGGGTTTCTAGGTGTCGCTCTGCGCCTAGAAACCTGATGTGTACGTTAGATACCAGCGCGCTGGTGCAGGGGAGCTGGTAAACAAGGGACACATCAGGTTTCTAGGCGCCCCTCAGTGCCTAGAAACCCGATGTGTACCTTGGCTACCAGCTCCCTGCACCAGCGCGCTGGTATCTAACGTACACTGTGGGTAACTAAGCGATGTGCGTCGCTTGTTACCCGCATAGTCACTGTCCTGATCACTGCTGAGATCTGCCTGTTTGGCAGCTCAGCAGCGATCATGTAGCGACACACCAGCGATCCTGACAAGTTCATATCGTTGTCGGGATCGCTGGTGTGTCGCTATGTGTGACGGGGCCCCTAGGTAGTACAGATAGACCATAGATAAAGTACTAGACTACCTAGGGATAAATCATAATTAACCTCCTAGTGACAGAGCTTATTTTGTACTTAATGACCAAGCCAAATTTTAAAATTCTGACTATTGTCACTTTATGAGGTTATAGCTCCGGAACTCTTCAACGGATCCCACTGATTCTGAAACTGTTTTTTGAGACATATTGTACTTCATGATAGTGGTAAAATTTCTTCTACATGACTTACGTTTATTTATAAAAAAAAACGGAAATTTAGCAAAAATTTAGAAAATTTTGCAATTTTCACATTTTTAATTTTTGTGCCCTTAAATCGAGAGTTATATTGCACAAAACAGCTAATAAATAACATTTCCCACAAGTCTACATCAGCACAATTTTGGAAACATAATTTTTTTTTTGTTAGGACGTTATAAGGGTTAAAAGTTGACCAGCGATTTCTCATTTTTCCAACAAAATTTACAAAACCATTTTTTTTAGGGACCACCTCACATTTGAAGTGTAGTTTAGGGGGTCAATATGACAGAAAATACCCTAAAGTGACACCATTCTAAAAACTGCACCCCTCAAAGTGCTCAAAACCAAATTCAAGAAGTTTATTAACCCTTCAAGTGCGTCACCAGAACTAAAGCAATGTGGAAGGAAAAACATGAACATTTTACTTTTTTCACCAAAAATTTACTTTAGATCCAAACTTTTTTATTTTCACAAGAGTAACAAGAGAAAATGGACCACAAAATTGTTGTTCAATTTCTCTTGAGTACACCAATACCCCGTAAGCCACTGTTTGAGCACATGGCAGGACTCAGGAGGGAGGGAGCACCGTTTGACTTTTTGAACCCAAAATTGGCTGGAATCAATGGCGGGCACCATGTCACGTTTGGAGACCCACCGATGTACTTAAACAGTGGAAACCCCCCAATTCTAACTCCAACACTAACATAGCCCTAACCCCAACACACCCCTAACCCTAATCCCAACTCTAACCATAACTCTAACCACAACCCTAACCCCAACACTATGATAACCCCAACACCACCCTAACCCCAACACCACAACCCTAACCCTAACTTTAGCCCAACCCTACCCAACCCAAATATAAGAACGCTAACCAGCTCACCGGTTTGTAGAAGCACGGATCCTCCGCTGATCAAACGTGAAGATACATAAGAAAATGAAGGAAAAAGGGATCCAGCTTCAATAAAATCTTCATCTTTATTGATTCATAAAAACATGAATAATGGCATGCTCCTGGACAAGCTCAGGACAAGGCTACGCGTTTCGATCACAGGGATCTTTATCACAGCTGACATATTCAGACAAAGGCACATATTTAAGACAAAGGAAGACCAATCACGATCAGAAAAAATGTCATGTGATTTTTGACAAGTCCTTTAACAATTTTCACATAACGAATAAAGAAAAAAAAAAAAAAAACACAATATTTGCACAAATAAAATCAATGCAAAGAAATAAAATTAATAATGGAACATCAATTCGTTTCTTTTGTTGAGACCAAATGGATGTCTGGTATGTAGATTAAAGATCCAGAAAGCTTCACGTGTGAGGAGTCGCTGACGTGCATCTCCACCTCGGGCAGACAGGTTAACACTTTCAATACCTGTGACTTGGAAGGAAGAAACATTGCGAGCATGCTGAAAAATAAAATGTTTAGCAGCAGCAGAAATATTGCGATTCGAAGAAATATTCTTTACATCCTGCAAATGTTCAGCGATCCTGATTTTTAGTTTCCTAGTAGTGCAGCCTATATAAGATAAATTGCAAGTAGTGCACATAATTTTATATACCACATAGCATGAATTACAATTAATATATTTGTTAATGGTATAGATCGCAGTGCTGTCATTATTTTCAAAGGTTTTCGTTACACAAACATATTTGCAAAGTGCACATCTATTGTGGCCACATTTATAAAAACCTTTATGTTCTAACCACGATGTTTTATGAGAAGAGAAATTATTACTGAACATGCTTGGAGAAACTTTGTTACCAATAGATGGCGCTTTCCTTGAAACAACATTAATACCTGATGAAAGAATGTCAGCAAGAGAGGGATCTTCATATAAAATAGGCAGCGATCTCAAAATGATTTTTTTGATGTCCCCAAATTGAGGACTATATTGAGCACAAAAATATGGTTTCACTGCAAGATCATTTTTTTGTTGTCGCCCTCCACTAATGAGATCCTCTCTGTTTTTATTACTTACAATTGTTCGTGCTCTTTTTAATGACCATTTAGGATAATTTCTGTTTTTTAATTTTGTATCCACACAATTAAATTCCGTTTCCAAAGCTGTAGGATCGCTGCAGTTTCTCAAAATTCTGGTATATTCACCCAAAGGAATCGATTTAATAGTATGTTTGGGGTGACTGCTTGCTGCATGCAAGATAGAATTACCAGCACAAGGTTTGCTGAACGTTTTAGTAATAATAACAGAGTCATGTACCCCATATAAATCAAGATCCAAAAAAGAAATTTTGTTATGATGAAATTTATGAGTAAAATGTATGTTGAATGAATTAGAATTGATATAATCAATAAATCCGGATATGGCAGATACATCATCACTCCAAATGATGAGTAAATCATCAATATATCTACCATACCAAGCAATCGAGTCAATAAATGGATTAGTAGCTGAAAAAATAAAAAAATATTCCCAATATGACATAACAAGATTAGCTAGGGATGGCGCGAATTTCGCACCCATCGCCACGCCAGATTTTGTAAAAAAAATTTATTGTCAAATGAGAAAAAATTGTGGGTTAATAAAAATTGAATAACTTGTAAAATATAATTAATGAGATCCTGGGAATAATTACTGAATTTCGTTAAGACAAACTGCAGCGCTGTCATGGCAACATTGTAAGGTATACAGGTATATAAAGAAGTCACATCACAACATAACCAAGTATTTTCTTTAGACCAGATTTTCTTGGAAAACATTCTCAGCACTTCTTTAGAATCTTTAATATAACCAGGAGTGATTTGTACTAGTGGTTGAAGTAGTGAGTCCACCCATTCACCCAGATGTTCATTTAAAGATCCAATCCCTGAGACAATAGGTCTCATGGGGGGGATTTTCATATCCTTGTGAATTTTTGGGAGACCATGCATGATAGGGATAATAGGATGAGACACTGTGAGATAATCAATTTGTTTTTTGGTTAAAATGCCAAGGCTGAAACCCTCATTGATAATTTGGATAATCTCACTTTTAAATTTATCAGTGGGATTTGTATGGAGTTTTTCATATACATCACTGTCAGACAAGAGAGACATAATTTGAGAATGATAATCCTCTTTATTCAGGATAACTACCATGCCACCCTTGTCCGACATTTTAATTATTATATCTGACATACTTTTGATCTCATCTAATGCAGTTTTCTGGGCTTTTGTTAAATTGGAATGATTTCTGCTGCTGCCCATTTTAACCCTATCATGAAGGATTTTTAAATCCCTCTCTATCACCTCCTGGTATTTAGTCATGCAATCAGGCCTGGATTGAATGGGATAAAAAGAGGGATTTTTTGTTTTAAACACAGGTGCATGAATGGTATCAGATTCATTATCATAGGAATGAGTAGACAAACTAAACAAAGTGTTGAGAGATACCTGTTCTCTGAAAGACAAGTCAGTAAATTCATTATTATATGTCAGCGACTCCTGCAAAGGGGTCTCATCAGAATGATTTAAAAAATGCTTTTTGATGGTAAGGTCTCGCATAAACTTATTGACGTCCAAAATAGTAGAAAAAAGATTGAAATTCTGATCGGGCACAAAATTCAGACCTAAGGACAAAACATCTAATTGCGTTTTGGTAAAGTCTCGTGCAGATAAATTCAAGACATTATCATGGTTTATTATTTGCGATAATTCTTCCTGCGGCGTGTAATCATGACATGATCTTTGTCGGTGTTTTCTGCCACCCCGCCTTTTACGTTTTTTGAATGACGAAAAAACTTTGTGGTGTGAACACTGTCATTAGAGGAAACACTCAGATTATTGTCAGATGAATCCAACTCAGAGGATGTAAAACAGACATGTGGTTTAGATACCGGTTCATTGAGAGCATGGTTGCGTTTTAAAATAGATTTAGGAGTTCTATGACCCCGCTCCCAATGGCCCCAGTCATAGACTTTCTTGGTTGAATAGTCTCTTAGATCACGAGAAAATTTTCTTTTTTTCCGGTCCATGATATCCTTTTCTAGGCTAGAGACATTATCTTGCATTTTAGCCACAAGTGAGTCATACTGAGTCAACGATTTAAATTCAGTGAGCGCAGTATCTGCATCATTCATTTGTTTCTGAATATCCTCCAATTTATTACTCTCATATTTGACTATGAGTTGCATTAGTTTGGAAGAACAATTACTGAGTATCTGATTCCACTCTTCAATGAAAATGTCAGAAAAAATTGTAGTGGGGATTTTTTTAATACGAAGCCCCCTTGGAATCATATCCTTAGCTAGATAATTTTGGAGGGTAGTATGATCCCACCACAACTTTGTTTCTTGAAGCAAAAGTTTTTCCATTTTTCCATTTGTTGATATAGATGCCATAATTTTGAAAGTGGACTCAGTCATTAAGCTCAGGCACCAGCTTTATTATGGCATCTATTTTTGTTCAAGACAGATCTGTCAAAGCGGCACAAGTGTTTTCTGGTGATATTAACGAAATTCCAGACATGCCTGATCTGAATGAAAATATCAACAAAATGGAAAAACTTTTGCTTCAAGAAACAAAGTTGTGGTGGGATCATACTACCCTCCAAAATTATCTAGCTAAGGATATGATTCCAAGGGGCTTCGTATTAAAAAAATCCCCACTACAATTTTTTCTGACATTTTCATTGAAGAGTGGAATCAGATACTCAGTAATTGTTCTTCCAAACTAATGCAACTCATAGTCAAATATGAGAGTAATAAATTGGAGGATATTCAGAAACAAATGAATGATGCAGATACTGCGCTCACTGAATTTAAATCGTTGACTCAGTATGACTCACTTGTGGCTAAAATGCAAGATAATGTCTCTAGCCTAGAAAAGGATATCATGGACCGGAAAAAAAGAAAATTTTCTCGTGATCTAAGAGACTATTCAACCAAGAAAGTCTATGACTGGGCCATTGGGAGCGGGGTCATAGAACTCCTAAATCTATTTTAAAACGCAACCATGCTCTCAATGAACCGGTATCTAAACCACATGTCTGTTTTACATCCTCTGAGTTGGATTCATCTGACAATAATCTGAGTGTTTCCTCTAATGACAGTGTTCACACCACAAAGTTTTTTCGTCATTCAAAAAACGTAAAAGGCGGGGTGGCAGAAAACACCGACAAAGATCATGTCATGATTACACGCCGCAGGAAGAATTATCGCAAATAATAAACCATGATAATGTCTTGAATTTATCTGCACGAGACTTTACCAAAACGCAATTAGATGTTTTGTCCTTAGGTCTGAATTTTGTGCCCGATCAGAATTTCAATCTTTTTTCTACTATTTTGGACGTCAATAAGTTTATGCGAGACCTTACCATCAAAAAGCATTTTTTAAATCATTCTGATGAGACCCCTTTGCAGGAGTCGCTGACATATAATAATGAATTTACTGACTTGTCTTTCAGAGAACAGGTATCTCTCAACACTTTGTTTAGTTTGTCTACTCATTCCTATGATAATGAATCTGATACCATTCATGCACCTGTGTTTAAAACAAAAAATCCCTCTTTTTATCCCATTCAATCCAGGCCTGATTGCATGACTAAATACCAGGAGGTGATAGAGAGGGATTTAAAAATCCTTCATGATAGGGTTAAAATGGGCAGCAGCAGAAATCATTCCAATTTAACAAAAGCCCAGAAAACTGCATTAGATGAGATCAAAAGTATGTCAGATATAATAATTAAAATGTCGGACAAGGGTGGCATGGTAGTTATCCTGAATAAAGAGGATTATCATTCTCAAATTATGTCTCTCTTGTCTGACAGTGATGTATATGAAAAACTCCATACAAATCCCACTGATAAATTTAAAAGTGAGATTATCCAAATTATCAATGAGGGTTTCAGCCTTGGCATTTAACCAAAAAACAAATTGATTATCTCACAGTGTCTCATCCTATTATCCCTATCATGCATGGTCTCCCAAAAATTCACAAGGATATGAAAATCCCCCCCATGAGACCTATTGTCTCAGGGATTGGATCTTTAAATGAACATCTGGGTGAATGGGTGGACTCACTACTTCAACCACTAGTACAAATCACTCCTGGTTATATTAAAGATTCTAAAGAAGTGCTGAGAATGTTTTCCAAGAAAATCTGGTCTAAAGAAAATACTTGGTTATGTTGTGATGTGACTTCTTTATATACCTGTATACCTTACAATGTTGCCATGACAGCGCTGCAGTTTGTCTTAACGAAATTCAGTAATTATTCCCAGGATCTCATTAATTATATTTTACAAGTTATTCAATTTTTATTAACCCACAATTTTTTCTCATTTGACAATAAATTTTTTTTACAAAAATCTGGCGTGGCGATGGGTGCGAAATTCGCGCCATCCCTAGCTAATCTTGTTATGTCATATTGGGAATATTTTTTTATTTTTTCAGCTACTAATCCATTTATTGACTCGATTGCTTGGTATGGTAGATATATTGATGATTTACTCATCATTTGGAGTGATGATGTATCTGCCATATCCGGATTTATTGATTATATCAATTCTAATTCATTCAACATACATTTTACTCATAAATTTCATCATAACAAAATTTCTTTTTTGGATCTTGATTTATATGGGGTACATGACTCTGTTATTATTACTAAAACGTTCAGCAAACCTTGTGCTGGTAATTCTATCTTGCATGCAGCAAGCAATCACCCCAAACATACTATTAAATCGATTCCTTTGGGTGAATATACCAGAATTTTGAGAAACTGCAGCGATCCTACAGCTTTGGAAACGGAATTTAATTGTGTGGATACAAAATTAAAAAACAGAAATTATCCTAAATGGTCATTAAAAAGAGCACGAACAATTGTAAGTAATAAAAACAGAGAGGATCTCATTAGTGGAGGGCGACAACAAAAAAATGATCTTGCAGTGAAACCATATTTTTGTGCTCAATATAGTCCTCAATTTGGGGACATCAAAAAAAATCATTTTGAGATCGCTGCCTATTTTATATGAAGATCCCTCTCTTGCTGACATTCTTTCATCAGGTATTAATGTTGTTTCAAGGAAAGCGCCATCTATTGGTAACAAAGTTTCTCCAAGCATGTTCAGTAATAATTTCTCTTCTCATAAAACATCGTGGTTAGAACATAAAGGTTTTTATAAATGTGGCCACAATAGATGTGCACTTTGCAAATATGTTTGTGTAACGAAAACCTTTGAAAATAATGACAGCACTGCGATCTATACCATTAACAAATATATTAATTGTAATTCATGCTATGTGGTATATAAAATTATGTGCACTACTTGCAATTTATCTTATATAGGCTGCACTACTAGGAAACTAAAAATCAGGATCGCTGAACATTTGCAGGATGTAAAGAATATTTCTTCGAATCGCAATATTTCTGCTGCTGCTAAACATTTTATTTTTCAGCATGCTCGCAATGTTTCTTCCTTCCAAGTCACAGGTATTGAAAGTGTTAACCTGTCTGCCCGAGGTGGAGATGCACGTCAGCGACTCCTCACACGTGAAGCTTTCTGGATCTTTAATCTACATACCAGACATCCATTTGGTCTCAACAAAAGAAACGAATTGATGTTCCATTATTAATTTTATTTCTTTGCATTGATTTTATTTGTGCAAATATGTGTTTTTTTTTTTTTTTTTTTTCTTTATTCGTTATGTGAAAATTGTTAAAGGACTTGTCAAAAATCACATGACATTTTTTCTGATCGTGATTGGTCTTCCTTTGTCTTAAATATGTGCCTTTGTCTGAATATGTCAGCTGTGATAAAGATCCCTGTGATCGAAACGCGTAGCCTTGTCCTGAGCTTGTCCAGGAGCATGCCATTATTCATGTTTTTATGAATCAATAAAGATGAAGATTTTATTGAAGCTGGATCCCTTTTTCCTTCATTTTCTTATCTACCCAACCCAAACCCTAGCCCCAACCCTAACTATAGCCCCCAACCCTAACTCTAGCCCCAACTCTAACCCTAGCCCAACCCTAACCCTAGCCTCAATCCTAACCCTAGCTCTAATCCCAACCCTAGTCCTAATGGAAAAATGGAAAGAAATATTTTTTATTTTTATTTTTACCTAACTAAGGTAGAAGACGCCAAGTGCCGGGGGACAGAGCTGGAGGGACCGAGGGGGGACTTTCTCCTCTGGTATGGTATGCTAGATGATATCAGAGGAGAGAGAAATAAATGGGAAATTTGACTCTATTTTTTTTTGTGGTCGACGTTATTCGTTAAACCGACTCGAATCATGGGGTCTCAGCTACCCCGGTAGCCGAGACCCCGGAGATTTTCCAACGCTGGGGTGCGCTATACCCTTATTTTTCAGCGCTGTTAAAAAGCGCCGCTGAAGAATAAGTACCCGTAACTGCCGCCATTAAAAAGCGTATCGGCGGTCGTTAAGGGGTTAAAGGGGTTTTCCCATGAAAAAAGTATATATACTTAAAAGATCTTGGAATAACAATATGTTCCACAATTGGATGTGTTAAAAAATGTTCCTGTGCTGAGATAATCTGATAAATCTGCCCCTGCTGTGTACTGTGTAATGGCTGTGTCTGACCGTGAAAGAACATGGTCTGATCATACCACATCTCCTGGGCAAGAGAGGAAGCAAAAACGAGTATACAGACCTTACAGCATGGGATCGCAAATTATTCTTTTTGTGAGGCAAAATATTTCACTGCCTGTTTTTAAAGCAATCTTTTACGTGAAAGAATCAGCTGTGATCCCATGCTGTCCTATCTATACTCTCTTGTATTCCCCCAGCCAGAAGCTGTGGTATGATGAGACCATATTCCTGCACAGCGAGACACAGCTATTACACAGTACATTCAGGGGCACATTTATAACATTATCTCAGCACAGGAAAAAAAAATTTCAACACATTCAATTGTGGAAATTATTTTTATTCCAAGATAAATTGATTAAAATCTTAATTAAAATTAACTTTGTTCATGGGAAAACCCCTTTAAGGTGGTGGACTATGTTGGAATAGACCATAGATAAGGTGGTGGAATATCTAGGAATAGCCTATAAAGTCATGAACTACGTAGGGATAGACCATAGATAGAATATGGTTAAGGTGGTGCACTAGCTAGGGATAGTCTATAGATAAGGTGGTGTACATCCTAGGGATAGGCTATAGATAAGGTGGTGGACATCCTAGGGATAGGCTATAGATAAGGTGGTGGACATCCTAGGGATAGGCTGTAGAAAAGGTGGTGGACTAGCTAGGGATAAGCTATTAGTAAGGTGGTGGACTATCTGGGAATAGTCTATAAATAAAGTCATGAACTACCTAGCGATAGGCTATAGATAAGGTGGTGGACTATCTGGGAATAGTCTATAAATAAAGTCATGGACTACCTAGCGATAGGCTATAGATAAGGTGGTGAACTACCTAGCGATAGGCTATAGATAAGGTGATGGACTTCCTAGGGATAGGCTATAGATAAGGTGGTGAACTACCTAGCGATAGGCTATAGATAAGGTGATGGACTTCCTAGGGATAGGCTATAGATAAGGTGGTGAACTACCTAGCGATAGGCTATAGATAAGGTGATGGACTTCCTAGGGATAGGCTATAGATAAGGTGGTGAACTACCTAGCGATAGGCTATAGATAAGGTGATGGACTTCCTAGGGATAGGCTATAGATAAGGTGGTGAACTACCTAGCGATAGGCTATAGATAAGGGGATGGACTTCCTAGGAATAGGCTATAGATAAGGTGGTGGACTTCCTAGGAATAGGCTATAGATAAGCTATTAGTAAGGTGGTGGACTATCTGGGAATAGTCTATAAATAAAGTCATGAACTACCTAGCGATAGGCTATAGATAAGGTGGTGAACTACCTAGCGATAGGCTATAGATAAGGTGGTGGACTATCTGGGAATAGTCTATAAATAAAGTCATGGACTACCTAGCGATAGGCTATAGATAAGGTGGTGAACTACCTAGCGATAGGCTATAGATAAGGTGATGGACTTCCTAGGGATAGGCTATAGATAAGGTGGTGAACTACCTAGCGATAGGCTATAGATAAGGTGATGGACTTCCTAGGGATAGGCTATAGATAAGGTGGTGAACTACCTAGCAATAGGCTATAGATAAGGTGATGGACTTCCTAGGAATAGGCTATAGGTAAGGTGGTGGACTGTTTGGGAATTGTCTATAAATAAAGTCATGGACTACCTAGGGCTAGACCATAGATAAGGTGATGGACTTTCTAGGGATAGGCTATAGATAAGGTAGTGGACTAGCTAGGATTTTCTATTCTGCCATCCGTTTACTTTATGAAGGTTATCTCTGGTGTATATTGATGAGTGGTCATGTAGAACATACAGATCAATGTGGAAGTTATGCTGATGTCATGACCCACACAACCTTTTTTTTTGCTGATATTTCTTGATCAGTGCAATCCTCCCTTACAGATCACTGATTATGTCCTGGATTTCTATTTTCTTATAGGATGGTGAGGTCATCGGCATAAACACATTGAAAGTGACGGCGGGTATATCATTTGCTATTCCATCTGACAGAATAAGGCAATTCCTGGCTGAATCACATGACCGTCAGCTAAAAGGTAATACTTTAGTTTCCCAAGAATGAATAGTATATAATACATACACTACACCTAACAGAATCTGACCATTAGAAGTAGTCATTAGTCAATTTTCAATCTTATTTAACACTATTCATAGAAAACGACAACCCCCCAGACATGACCACTGGACCATAATACAGTTCTGTATAACCCATACATAGTACATGTGCGGTACATGATAACTGCGAGGCTTGAGTGAGATCCTGCACGATCTGGAGATCACATAGTCCTGATATCTAGAATACAAATTAGAGATATTAATCCATATTCACTTTATACAGGAAAGGCCATTTCAAGAAAGAAGTACATGGGGGTGAGGATGTTACAGCTGTCTTCGAGGTACAGTTTGCTTTTTGAATCATGTGTCCTTGATAATGCACAAATACACTGCAAAGTGTATTTCTACATGCTATGTAGACCTTTGGCATGAGAAAAATTATTTTACATATGTTAATGGTTACCTTTAGTTCTTTAGTTTATAAAATTGCACTAAGTTATTGTCACGGGGTTACCGCGACAATGTGGAGGGAGCCAGAAGACCGCAGAGTCTGATTACTCCTACTCCGGCACTGAGAAGAAGTACTTCTCCTAAATTTTAAATGCGTTTATTTCTTCTGGCAGAACAGGGGTTAATCGGCCATGTCGGAAATCCCTGTGCTCACAGCTGAGCTTGGTTAGCCACTCCTTTCGCCTTTATAATCTGGGCTCTGTTACTAATCCTTGTCAGAGCTAGCATTTGCTGCATGGCTATCGGTGGGAGAGGAACACATATTAGAAGGAGAGTTGGAGGACTTATTAGTGACTGTTGCTTGGTTTGTATGCGTGGTAATTCCTTATCCTTCTTTATTTTGGCTTATTCCCCTGCCTTCACACCCCTGTGCATTCCTGTTATAGGTGAGTGAATATTTTGTATGCCTGGAGTTTTCTGTTAACCCTTGTTTGTCGGGTTGGTGTACTACAGTGCACAGTAGCGTCCCTCTTCCCTGGGTGGGGGAAGAGAACAGATGGAGGGCTAACTCCAGGCGGAGGCCCTGGCATCTTCACATTCAGAAGTATCCCGTGGAGTAGGGCGAGCTAGGGCTCCCCCTAGTGTTAGGGACAGGAAAGGAGTCGCTGGTTCCGGGTCACTTGACAGCCATGTCGTGACATTAGCTCTGACCACAACCATTTTCTCTGATCGACGATGGATCCAATCACTGCTCTGATGGGGCAATTGCAGCAGCTCAGTCTGAAGGTGGCGGATTTACGACCGGTGGTTTTGCAGCACCCTAATACATCTGGTGTGGTAATCTCATCTCTTAGGCAAACCATAGTGGAGCCAAAGGTCGCATTGACTAACAGGTTCTCTGGGGGCGTGACACGTTTGTTGTTTTCAGAGAGGCCTGTAAACTGTACTTCAGGTTACGTCCGGTTTCCTCAGGTACAGAGGAGCAACGGGTGTGGATAATAATCTCGCTTTTCCAGGAGACCCCCAAGCATGGGCGTTTTCTCTCCCGTCTGACTCTCAGTCGCTTCAGATGGTGGAGGGATTTTTTTTCAAGCACTGGACCTTATATATGATGACCCCGATTGCGTCTCCTTAGCGGAGTCCACACTGTGCCAACTTCAGCAAGGAGACCAGCCGGCGGAGGAATATTGCTCTGAGTTCCGGAGGTGGGCCACGGACACCAAGTGGAATGACCCCGCATTCTGTAGTCAGTTCTGTGAGGGGCTTACAGTAAAGGTAAAGGATGCCTTAGCATGAGACTCCTGACTCCCTCGAGGCAGCCATGTCTCTGGCGATCCGGGTTGATTGCAGTCTTCGCCAGAGACATAGGAAGTCACCTCTGTGTACGGGAGGTCCGGTGTCAAGGAAGATCAGCACTGAGCCTGTGAAACCCATGCAGGTGGGGGCGGCATCTAACTCTGGTAAATGACAACAATTTTTGTGGTAAAAGGGGCCATTTTGTGGGCACGTGTCCTTCCCGACCACGTAGGAAGCAACCGCCGGAAAACTAGATGGCCCGGAATTCGAGGAGGTTGGCTACACTGGTGTACTTATCACCTCTGTGGGTAGGACACAGTTTTTTCTACCAGCTATAATCCACGTGAGTGGAATTAAGGTGGACGTGTCTACACTTCTGGACAGCGGGGCGGGGTTTAATTTGATCGACGCTAGGTTTGTCCAAGTCCAAATCCCACATACTCTGTCCAGACCCATACCCATAATTGCCATCGACTCCGCCCCCTTGAGACAGGGGCACTTTACTCAAGTCGTCTGAGACTTGCGGCTTGATGAACGCGCCCGCCCTCTTTTAACACTTTATAAATGACATCTTTTGTTACCTGGTAGGCAAATTCATGGTTATCTATCTGAATGACATACTAATTTATTCACCTGACCTGGAGTCACACCAGGTACATGTCAGGCAGGTCTTACATATACTCAGAGACAATAAATTATATGTCAAACCCGAGAAGTGTATGACCTCGGTTGAGGAGATCCCTTTCCTAGGATATGTGTGGTCTTCCACCGGTTTTCGCAAGGATCCGGCGAAAATCCGGGCGGTATTGGATTGGGATCGTACGGAGGATTTGAAGCTGTTACATGAAGAACTTTTCGGTGGTAGCCAAACCTCTTATGGATATGACCAGGAAGGGGACGGACTTCTCCAAGTGGTCCAGACCTGCCACGGAGGCATTTGATACGTTGAAAAGGTGTTTTTCTTCTGTGCTGATTCTTATACAGCCTGACATCTCTCAGCCTTTTATCGTTGAGGTTGATGTGTCTGAGGTGGGAGTAGGGGCTGTATTGTCGCAGGGTGCATCTCCTGGCAAATGGCAACCATGTGCTTATTTTTCTAAAAAACTGTCACCGGCTGAGAAAAATTACAACATTGGTAACAGGGAACTCTTAGCAATCAAATGCGCTTTTGAAGAGTGGCGTAATTTTTTGGAGGGAGCTATTCACCCAGTTATGTAATCATGGATCGAAACATCTAACACCTCGAAAGCAAGATGGCATTGTTCTTTACAGATTTAACTTTTTTGTCACATATAGGCCAGGGAATAAAAACATTAAGGCAGATGCCTTATCCCGTTGCTTTCCTGGGGGAGGAAATAAGTGTGAACCAGTGCCTATTCTTCAATAAGGGGTGGTTATGGCGCCCATATGCTCCAATCTGGAAAGAGACATTGTTGACGCTCATGGGGACACCCCTGCTGCCGGTCCACTTGGTAAACTGTTTGTTCCTGTTAATCTCAGTCTTAGAGTCCTCAGTGAACATCACGATTTAGTGTTGGCAGGAAATTCTGGTAATAAAGCCACCCATGATCTGCTTACTCTGCATTTTTGATGGCCAGGTACTCATCAGGATGTCTGCGAGTATATAGCCGCTTGCAGTGTCAACGCGTTCTAAGACCTCTCATACTCGTCCGTCGGAGGCTCTCCAACCATTGGCGATTCCTAGCAGACCTTGGACTCATTTGTAGGTCGATTTTATCACGGATCTACCGTGTTGGGGGGGAATACTGTAATTCTTGTGGTGGTAGATAGATTCAGTAAAATGTCTCATTTTATCGCTTTATCAGCTTTACCGAACGCCAAAACTTTGGCACAAGTTTTTGTCAGGGAAATAATTAGATTACATGGGATCCCAATCGATATTGTTCCTGATTGGGGGGTGCAGTTTATCTCCAAGTTTTGGAGGGCATTTTGCACCTGTATGTGTAAATCCATTTGTCATTTTCTTCCGCATTTCACCTGCAGTCTAATGGGCAGACAGAACGGGTTAACCAGAATTTAGAGATGTATCTCAGGTGTTTTGTATCTGAAAATTAGGAGGACTGGGTTACCTATTTACCACTTGCCGAATTCGCTGTCAATAATCGTTGTCAGGAATTGACGGGTACGTCCTTGTTTATCGGGGCATATGGGTTCCATCCTCAGTTTAGTTCATTTAATGGTTATCGCCCTTCTGAATTTCCAGAGGAAGAACAGTTTTCATCTTCTATTTCTACCATATGGCAGGGGTTACGAATAATTTGAGGAAGATGGGATCTAAATATAAGAGTGTGGTTGTTTGGAGACTTTTGGTGGGTCCGGACCTGTGTGTTGGTGACTTGGTGTGGGTGTCCTTTAGGACCATTAAGCTGAAGGTTCCATCTTGGAAACTAGGTCCCAGGTTTATCGGTCCTTATAAGATCGCAGCCATTGTCAATCCCGTAGCATTTTGCCTTGCTTTACCGCCTACCTTTAGGATCCATAATGTATTTCATTGTTCTCTCCTCAAAAAATACGTTGCATCTTCAGTACCATCACCTCTACCACCATCTACTGTCATTATCGATGGAAACTTGGAGTTTCAGATTGCGAAAATTTTGGATTCTCGTCTTGCTCGTAGGTCGCTTCAGTATCTGATACATTGGAGGGGGTACGGTCCTGAGGAGAGGATGTGAGTACCAGCATCTGATGTTCATGTGGCTAGACTGGGCTTTTCACGAGGCTCACCCCGAAAGGCCTAGTCCTGAGGTTCCGGAGGTCCCTCGTAGAAGAGGGAGTACTGTCATGGGGTTACCGCAACAGTGTGGAGCCAGAATACGCAGCGTCTGATTGCTCCTACTCCGGCGCTGAGAAAAAGCACTTCGCCGTCATTTTAAATGTGTTTATTCCTTCTGGCAGAACAGGGGTTATTCGGCCATGTTGGAAATCCCTGTGCTTACAACTGAGCTCATTTAGCCACTCCTTTTCCCTTTATAATGTGGGCTCTGATACAAATCCTTGTCAGAGCTAGCTTTGTTACTGAATGGCTAACGGAGGGAGAGGAGTTCTTATGAGGAGAGTTTGAGGAGTTATTAGTGACTGTTGCTTGGTTTGTATGCATGGTAAATCCTTATCCTTCTCTATTTTGGTTTATTCCCCTACCTTCACACCCCGATGTATTCCTCTGTTATTAGTGAGTGAATATTTTGTATGCCTGGAGTTTTCTGTTAACCCTTGTTTGTGTTGCCTTATTTGTCAGGTTGGTGTACTACAGTGCTCAATAGTGCCCCTCTTCCCTGGGTGGGGGAAGAGAATAGACGGAGGGCCAACTCAGGAGATAAGGCAAGGGCGGAGGCCCCGACATCTTCACCATCGGAAGTATCCCGGGGAGTAGGGCGAGCTAGGGCGCCTCCTAGTGCTAGGGACAGGGATGGAGCCCCTGGTCCCAGGTCACCTGACAGCTGTGTCAAGACAGTTACAGTATGCAATCTTCATTTAGTTTTAACCACTAGTTGTAGCCTGATCCAGGCTTCAGATTATGCTCTCGTGGGAGTGTCTCTTCCACTAACATAAGCTGGATGTGATCTCTGTATATCCGTGCTTCTGTCTTCATTAGTGCATATATTAGCACAGCTTATATCCTGCACTTATTTCTTCACCAAGTGTTTTCCTCTTTGACTAGAAAGTCCATTCCTTCTTTCAGTTTTGACAATCAGTTGCAGCCTGAAACAGGCTTTAGATTATTCTCTACTGGGAGTGTCTCTTCCAGGAATATATGCTGGATGTGATCTCTGTATATCTGTGCTGCTGTCTTCATTAGCTCAGCTTCTGTCCTGCACTTATTTCTTCTCCATGCGCTTTCCTCATTGTTTAGAAGGCACATTCCTTCGTTCCGCTTTGACCACCAGTTGTACCCTCATCCAGGCTTCAGATTATGCTCTTGTGTGAGTGTCTCTTCCACTAATATAGGCTGTCTTGTACATGATCTCTGTGTATCTGTGCTGCTGTCTTCATTAGCTCATATATTAATACAGCTTCTATCCTGCACTTATATCTTATCCATGCGCTTTCCTCTGTCTAGAAAGCCCATTCGTTCTTTCAGTTTTGACCACCAGTTGTAGCCTGATCCAGGCTTCAGATTATGCTCTTGTGGGAGTGTCTCTTCCACTACTACAGGCTGGATGTGATCTCTGTGCTGCTGTTTTCATTGGCTCATATATTGACACAGCTTCTATCCTGCACTTGTTTCTTCTACAGTCATGGCCAAAAGTTTTGAGAATGACACAAATATTAATTTACACATGATCTGCTGCCCTCTGGTTTTTATGTGTGTTTGACAGATGTTTTTATCACAGACAGAAATATAATAATTGCAAACATATGAGTAACAAAAGCTTATATTGACAGTTAGAATGAGTTAATGCAGCAATTCAATATTTGCAGTGTTGACCCTTCTTCTTCAGGACCTCTGCAATTCCCCTGGCATGCTCTCAATCAACTTCTGGACCAAATCCTGACTGATAGCAGTCCATTCTTGCACAATCAATGCTTTCATTTTGTCAGAATTTTTAGGTTTTTGTTTGTCCACCCGTCTCTTGATGATTGACCACAAGTTCTCAATGGGATTAAGATCTGGGGAGTTTCCAGGCCATGGACCCAAAATCTCTATGTTTTGTTCCCTGAGCCATTTAGTTATCACCTTTGCTTTATGGCAAGGTGCTCCATCATGCTGGAAAAGGCATTGTTGATCGCCAAACTGCTCTTGGAGGGTTGGGAGAAGTTGCTCTTGGAGGACATTCTGGTACCATTCTTTATTCATGGCTGTGTTTTTAGGCAAGACTGTGAGAGAGCCGATTCCCTTGGCTGAGAAGCAACCCCACACATGAATGGTTTCAGGATGCTTAACAGTTGGCATGAGACAAGACTGGTGGTAGCGCTCACCTTGTCTTCTCCGAATGAGGCGTTTTCCTGATGTCCCAAACAATCGAAAAGGGGATTCATCAGAGAAAATAACTTTACCCCAGTCCTCAGCAGTCCACTGCCTCTACCTTTTGCAGAATATCAGTCTGTCCATGATGTTTTTTCTGGAGAGAAGTGGCTTCTTTGCTGCCCTCCTTGAGACCAGGCCTTGCTCCAAGAGTCTCCGCCTCACAGTTCATTTTCTAGCCAAATATTGACTTTGCAAGTAATTGCTGTTAAGCTGATCACTCTTTATAACATTCTGGAGTATATGCAAATTGCCATTAGAAAAAGTGAAGCAGTAGACTTTGTAAAAATTAATATTTGTGTCATTCTCAAAACTTTTGGCCATGACTGTATATGTGCTTTCCTTTTTGTCTAGAAAGCCCATTCCTGCTTTCATGTTTGACCATCAGTTGCAGCTTTAGATTATTCTCTACTGGGAGTGTCTCTTCCAGTAATATAGGCTAGATGTGATCTCCGTATACCTGTGCTGCTGTCTTTATTGACTCACATATTAGCACAGCTTCTATCCTGCACTTATTTCTTTTACATGTGCTTTCATCTTTGTCTATAACCTGTTGAGTCTGCTCTCCTGTCCACTGCAGAGCTATATACAACCTGTTTCCATCCATCTTGCCATCTCTAGCACTAAAAGAAGGAAGAGGGAGAGCAAAGTTAGCCATCAAATCCAGGAGCAGGAGCTCTTAAGCATTTGGAACATTTCAGTTAATTACTTAGCTAGATAAAGGACTTACAAACACTCTGCAGCAGAAAAATGGTTGAATATTTTTTAAGGAAGGATATTTAGTAATTTTCCTAAGCAAATTCTGTGCCAAAAAAATTCAAGATAGGTAATAAATTTATGATTGTTGGAGGTCTGACCACTGAGACCACCACAAATCACGAGTATGGGGGTCCCATGCTCTCCATGTAAATGAAGCAGTAGTGTGCAGTGTGGTCCACTCACATTTCTGAATCTATTGGAGCCTTGATCGCGCATGTATACTACTGCTATATTCACAAGGGAGACACAGGACACTCATTGTTATTATCAGTGGAGGGCCAAGCCTATAAACACCACCGATCATACATATTTTCACCTAATAATGGTGTACAATAATAAATTATATTGTAGTACCGTGTTAGCCAGAAAAATCGATGTGAATACTTTTCCGTCCAATTATGACAAGAGTATTCTTAGAGTGATACCTTTATTGGCTAACCAGAAAATTACCGTATATACTCATGTATAAGCCGACCCGTGTATAAGCCGACCCCCCTAATTTTGCCACAAAAAACTGGGAAAACGTATTGACTCGCGTATAAGCCTAGGGTGAAAAATGATTATGCCCCCATATGATGCTCCACAGATTATGCCCAATATGCTCCACAGATTATGCCTCCATATGCTCCAGATTATGCCCAATATGCTTCAGATTATGCCCCCATATATTCCACAGATTATGCCCCCGTATGATCCACAGATTATGCCCCCATATGCTCCAGATTATGCCCCATATGTTCAACAGATTATGCCCCATATGCTCCAGATTATGCCTCATATGTTCCACAGATTATGCCCCCATATGCTCCATATTATGCCCCCATATGTTCCACAGCTTATGCCCCCATATGCTCCATATTATGCCCCCATATGTTCCACAGCTTATGCCCCCATATACTCCAGATTATGCCCCATATGTTCCACAGCTTATGCCCCCATATGCTCCATATTATGCCCCATGTGTTCCACAGCTTTATGCCCCCATATGCTCCAGATTATGCCCCATATGTTCCACAGCTTATGCCCCCATATGCTCCATATTATGCCCCCATATGCTCCAGATTATGCCCCATAGTATAGGCCTCATATGCTGCTGCTGCAAAAAAAAAATGACATACTCACCTCTCGTCGCTGGGGGCCAGGTGCCGGTGTCCTGAGCAGGCGGTGACAGCGGCGCGCTATTGGGGGACAGGTGCCGGTGTCACCACTCGCTCAGGACCCCGGCACCTGAGATATTTACCTGTCCTCTCTGCATCGCTGCACGCTGCGTCCTCGTCTGACTCCTCTGGCTGTGGATGATCTGGCAGGGAGCGGGACGCGCACTAACGACATCATCGCGCCCTCTGCCTGATCATTCACAGCCAGAGGAGTCAGACCGAGGGAGCAGTGCGCGGCGGTGGACCGGGGGACAGGTAAATATAGCTATACTCACCCCTCCGCCGCGCGTCCCTGCAGCCTCTCCTCTTCTCCCGGCGCTCTCCGCAGCGCTTCAGTCCTGCAGCGGTCACGTGCTACCGCTCATTAAAGTCATGAATATGTGCATATTCATGACTTTAATGAGCGGTGCCATGTGACTGCTGCAGGAAGGAGCCGAAGATCGTGGGAGAAGCAGGGGGGCTGCAGAGACCGCGCTGGCGGAGGGGTGAGTATGATCCGACACCCCCCGCTCCCCCTCACCCGCCGACCCCCGTATATGACCCACGTATAAGCCGAGAGGGCGACTTTCAGCCCTAAAAAACGGACTGAAAATCTCGGCTTATACATGGGTATATACGGTATATGTTCGCAAGCTTTCAGAGCGCAGAGGCTCCTTCATCAGGCAAGATTACATTTGGATTGATAAGAAAAAGACACATTTGAGTCTTAAGCCCCCGTCACACACAGCGATCTCGCTAGCAAGATCACTGTTGAGTCACTAGTTTTGTGACGCAGCAGCGATCTCCCCAGTGATATCGCTGTGTGTGACATTCAGCGACGATCAGCCCCCCTGCTGGGTATCGCTGATCGTCGCTGAATGTCCTGGACATTTTTTTGATCGCTGGTCTCCCGCTGGCCAGCACGCATCGCTGCATGTGACAGGCAGGAGACCAGCGATCAGCTGGTAACCAAGGTACACATCGGGTTTCCAGGCGCCGGGCTGTGCCTAGAAACCCGATGTGTACGTTGGATACCAGTGCGCTTCTGCAGGGGAGCTGGTAACCAAGGTACACATCGGGTTTCCAGGCGCCGGGCTGCCCTAGAAACCCGATGTGTACGTTGGATACCAGCGCGCTTCTGCAGGAGCGGTAACAAGGTACACGCGGGTTTCCAGCACCGAGCAGCACCTGAAACCGATGTGTACTTGCTTACCAGCTCCTGCATCAGCGGGCTGGTATCCAACATACACTGCGGGTAACTAGCAATGTTACCGCAGTGTCGCTGTCCTGATCGCTGCCTCAGCTGCCTGTTTGGCAGCTCACCAGCGATCCTGACAAGTGCATATCGCTGTCGGGATCGCTGGTGTATCGCTAAGTGTGACGGGGCCCTTACTACAGTGGGAAATTTTTTCAAGAGGTGGGAGGTGTGATGTCTTCTAAAGATAAGAAAAGGAAATCGAAGTAGCATTTTCTTACAAATGGAGAGGCAGTGGAAATGTGTTCTTAGCTATCTGGAGCCCTTCTGGTGAAGGTGTGAACTATGTCCATGTAGTGAGTCATAAATCCAGGTGTTAAGTCCTAGTGTCAAAGTACTGAACATCCTTATAAGTTTGAATTCCCATATTTTTCTCTCCCTGTCATCCTTAAAATGACCTTTTAGTATTAAGACTTTTAAGTCTGTCATACAATGTCCAGTTCCAGAGAAATGTTTTCCCACAGGCGTGTCCATTTCATTCCTGATCGTATGTCTGTGTAGATTCATCCTTGTTTGTAGTTTTTGCATGGTTTCCCCAATATAGATAGCTCCAGGGCACCTTGTACATTGTATCATGTACACCACATTGGAGGATGTACATGAAAAGGAACCCATGACCTTATAGTCCTGATTTGTGTTTGGTACACGGACTGTATTTGTTGGTAATATGTGGGTACAAGTTTTGCATTTTTTGTTGTTACATGGGAATGTGCCAGTCACTGATGGTGACGAGAGGACACTTCTGACAAGGGGATTCCTTAAGTTAGGGGGCTGTTTGTAGGAGAGGAGTGGTAGTTCTGGGAATATGTCTTTCAATTTGTGGTCTCTGTGTAATATGGGTTGGAGATCAGCACCAATTTTCCTTAGGATGCTCATGTGGGGGTTGTATGTGACCACAAGAGGTACCCTGTTGTTGTCCTCTCTCAGTTTGTAATCCAGGAGGTTGCTTCTTGGGATTCTTGTAGCCCTGTGGATCTGTTCATCTATTACCAGTGGATGGTATCCTTGTTGTAGGAATGTATTCCTCAGAGATAGCAGCTGTAGTTCCCTGTCTTACTGTCTGAACAGATCCGAATATATCTCAGAGCTTGACTGTAGATGATGGATTTTTTTGTGTGTCTTGGATGAAAGCTGTTCCACCTAAGATATGCTGGACGTCCTGTGGGCTTATGGTAAATTGATGTTTGTATGGCGTTGTCCTTGATGTATATGGTCAAGTCCAGAAAATGTATTTGAGACTTTGAAAAGTTGAGGGTGAGCTTGATGGTTGGGTGGTATTTGTTGAAGTTATTGTGCAAGGTGAGCAGAACATCTTTTGAGCCTGTCCAGATTATTAGCAGATCATCAATGTAGCGGAAGTATGCAAGAGGTTTAATAGAGCAAGATGACAAAAACTCCTCCTCCAGTTTCGCCATAAATAGGTTGGCATATTGTGGGGACATTTTGCTTCCCATGGCGCTGCCCATACACTGTTGGTATAAATTGTTCCCAAAAGAAAAATAGTTGTGATGAAGCACAAACCTGATGAATTGCAGTGTTGGTTCTGTGGTCAGATTGTTCTTTTGAAGGAAATATTTGCATGCTGCAATTCCATCCTCATGAGGAATGTTGGAATAGAGAGACTCTACATCCATGGTGGCTAGTATCGTGTCCTCCGGAAGTGGGCTCAGCGCTGACAATTTGCAAAGAATATCTGTGGTGTCCTGGATATAGCTGGCTGTGCTCCTCACCAAGGGTTTCAGAATGTTCTCCACCCAGCCGGAGATATTCTCACTTAAAGTCCTAATACCAGTGTAACGGGTCTGGGAGGCGGAACCTCTGAGCTTTATTATACAAGGAGGCTTTCCTTGTAAAGGAGCGGGTGGCGCCCGGGGAGACGGACGGGAAGTCACTGCAAGTGACGGGGGCAGTCTCTGGACAGACAGGTGGGAGATCATGGCAAGTGACCGGGGCAGTCTCTGGATAAACAAGTGGGTGGTCACGGCAAGTGACCGGGACAGTCTCTGGGTAGACAGGCAGGTAGTCACGGCAAGTGACCGGGGCAGTCTCTGGGTAGACAGGCAGGTAGTCACGGCAAGTGACCGGGGCAGTCTCTGGACAAACAGGCGGGTAGTCACGGCAAGTGACCGGGGCAGTCTCTGGGTAGACAGGCAGGTAGTCACGGCAAGTGACCGGGGCAGTCTCTGGGTAGACAGGCAGGTAGTCACGGCAAGTGACCGGGGCAGTCTCTGGATAAACAGGCAGGCAAGGGGCCGGGGCAGTCTCTGAATGGACAGGTATATACGACCTGAGATGGTGGAGCCTCCCGGTAGGCTAGCAGGCAGATGACAGATGAGCGCCCCCAAGTGAGCAGGCGAGAGTCTCTGGAATAGCCGATGGACACCGCAGGTGATGGCCGAACCTCCAGGTAGGCTTGCAGGCAGATGGCAGATGAGCGCCCCCAAGTGAGCAGGCGAGAGTCTCTGGAATAGCCGATGGACACCGCAGGTGATGGCCGAACCTCCAGGTAGGCTTGCAGGCAGATGGCAGATGAGCGCCCCCAAGTGAGCAGGCGAGAGTCTCTGGAATTGCCGATGGTCACCGCATGTGACGGCCGAACCTCCAGGCAGGCTTGCGGACAGGTAGCAAACAGGAAACTGGCAGGAAACAGGCAGGTAACTGGTAACGGACCCTGAGGGCTGAAGCAGAGTTAAACAGTGCAACAACAACATTGCTCGGGCACCTCCATTAAGGAGGAAGTACTTTATATAGGGTGGAGTCCTCCGGCATTGGCCGGGGACTTTTTTGAAAGATGCGCGCGGCCCCTTTAAGAGCGGGGGAGCGCGCGGGCGCGCGCCCTAAGTCCAGAAGCAGGGAAGGAGCGCGCGGCCCCAGCAGGACGGAAGGAGGACGCTGAGCGCGGGTAAGGGGGGCGACGTCCCTGCCTGGCAGAGGGCAGGGACGTCGGCGCTACAACCAGAGATGATAGGCCTCCCAGGATTACCTTCTTTATGTATTTTAGGCAATATGTAGAAGGTACCTGTTTTGGGATTGCCTGGTATTAGTTCCAGCAGTGAGGATGAAGTAGAATTTTAAGGATGACAGGGAGAGAAAAATATGGGAATTCAAACTTATAAGGATGTTCAGTACTTTGACACTAGGACTTAACACCTGGATTTATGACTCACTACATGGACATAGTTCACAACTTCACCAGAAGGACTCCAGATAGCTAACACATTCCCACTGCCTCTCCATTTGTAAGAAAATGCTAATTCGATTTCCTTTGCTTATCTTTAGAAGGCATCACACCTCCCACCTCTTGAAAAAATTTCCCACTGTAAGTTAAGGTACTGCCACACTACACAATCCCGCTAGCAATCTCGTTAGCGTCGCATACTAATGAGATCGCTAGCGGGATTGTTTCTATATCGCTAGTAGCTACCTAACTTAGCGATGTCGTTAAGGACGCTATCGCGGTTAGCGATCTCCTTAACGACTTTAGCGGTACAAAAGTACCGCTAAATCGCTAAGAAAAGGTGCTACACTTAGCGATTATACTTACCCAGCGGGAGCGCCGACGATAAAATAGGGTCCGGAACGATTCCAGCGACGAGCGAGATCACAGCAGGAAGCTCGTCGCTGGCAGCTGCCGCACACAACAACATCGCTAACGGGATCGCTAAATAGTGATGTTTTTTAGCGATCCCGTTAGCGATGTTGTTTAGTGTGGCATACCCTTAAGCCTCAAATGTGTCTTTTTCTTATCAATCCAAATGTAATCTTGCCTGAAGAAGGAGCCTCTGCGCTCTGAAAGCTTGCGAACATATAATTTTCTGGTTAGCCAATAAAGGTATCACTTACTCTTGTCATAATTGGACGGAAAAGTATTCACCTAATAATAAATGTCCATGAAAGAACACTTTTACCCGAATACAGGGGCAATTCCTGCATGTTTTATGGCTAAGGGCCGCAAAACATTCAGGCACGGGGACTCGAGCATGTCACTCGAGCACCCTAGGCAAATTCGAGTTGCGAGCACTTGTGCTCATCACTAGTTATAAACCAAAAACATCTAGAAGCTTATTTCATAACTTATGAAGGTCAACGATTCTGTGTCGACCCGCCACCACAATTGTGGGTTACCAGGGCAATGGGGTACTCAGAGCCGAGCCCATGGAAGTCTATGGGGTTTTGTCACAGGTAGCTGTGGCTCGGTCTGTGGCCCGGGCGGTCTGGCGTAAGTTGGGGATATATTTACAGGGGATAGGTTTATGTACAGTTCGTGACGCCACCTGTAGTCTTCTCTCACAGAAGTCTAGACACTCACTCCACACGTCCTCACTGTCCGAAGACAGGAACTAGACTCACTAAAAATCACCTCAACACCTACTACCTTGACCACTCCCTCTAGAGTATCCTCCACTACCCTAGGGGTGTGTCTAGTGTGTGTTGAGTGAATGGATATTTAGCATTAAACTGCTGTCTCGCCATACACTCTCCAGGGTACTGCGTGTGCCTACCACCAGGGCTACACATTCCCCCATGGTAAACGACAGCACTCCCGGGCTGTAAAATACAAAAGACATTTTGTTTATGCAATAAACATTGAACAATAACATCTTCCCATCCGGGAGGTGAGAATATCTTGAACGTTGCAAACATTATAGAAAATACAAATATTAAATAGCATTTAATAAATATACGATATACTTGTGAAGGACCCGCACCAAACCTTCAACGTGGGTCCTGGGTGGGCTGCAGGACATCCAATTGCAGACCTCACTCAGTGCCACACCACACGGGTTTTGTTTTCAGAGGTAGTTGTAGTGGTTTATGTAAAACCAAGAGAAAGCACCGAAGCGCAACTATTTACAAGTAAGTTCTGGGTTAGCATAGTCCTTAACCTCCAAGTCCAATGTAAAACCAAGACATATTATATGATATCAAAGTGCATAAACTTTTTCTGGTTACTATTTACCATTTATCATTTACCAATTACCCAGCCGGGCATTCTACAGTATATATATTTACTATATAAATTGTGCTAAACTTTACAAACATTTCAAACTTTTTACTATATTACTGATGGTAGACCCGATATGGATCTCACCAACTCTTTACTTATTTATTCATTTTCATCACACTTTTCCAATACATTTTCCACCCCGGGGGCTGGAACAACGCAATGGGCCCTTGATCCCAGGACCAGCAAATCATGTGCTGCGATCAGGGTCTGGGTCGCCACAGTTCTGGTGCGAACCTCTAGGGGCGCAACGGGTACAGTCTCTCCACATGACACCGATTGCGTCTCAATTACGGTTAACGATATGGACCGCGTTAGGGATTGCGATCGAGACTGTGTCGCATGTTGCGATGAAGAGGTGACTTTAATTCGCGATGAACTCTGGGTCGCTAGTTGCGATGACTTTGCAGGGGGCGATGCTGGGGCACGGCCAGATGCTGCTTGAGCTGGAAACGGGGACGCTGCGGTAATGGTGACGGTACCTGCGTCTGGGACGGGGTCGCGGACGATGGTGACATTCAGGCATACCACCCCTTCATTCCCCAATGCCGCGTATAGGTGACTATATCTCCGTTTGCTAAGTCCCTCCCGGGATGACCTTGCGGCAGGTGGGATTCTACGTCACGCCTGCTGACAAAGACCGCTGGGTAGAGGCCCGGTTCACGGATAAAGCCCCAGCCCTTCCGGAGCTGGAACTCAGTCACACACCCCTGCCGCCGCGGTTCCCTCAGAGTACCTTTATCTCTCCGGACGGTCTCTTTGTCCGCGATCAGCTCGGCAAATTGTCGCTGACGGTTCCTCTGGGTTTCCCGCTCTTCCTCCTGCTGGCGCCTCTTCTTCTCCTCACGACTCTGCCATTCTTGTTCCCACTGGGCGGTGTAGGCGACGTCATCCAGGCGCGCCATTTCGTCCCAGTCCACATCTGGTAGTGACGGACAGGACCCCTCCGGTGTCCCTGCCGGGGACCGATAATCTGCTGCGGCCTCTTGGCCGGGCGGGCGTTCCGGGATTGGCTGTACCTCCTCAACCTCCTCCGCCTCCACCGCTTCACCAGTGGGATCGGGAACGGTACTTTCGGGGGCAGCCTCCGGTTGCTCCTTCGCCTTGGGCAGCAGACTCTTCGGTATTTGGAATCGTGGGGGTTCATTGAGGGGAGAGGACGCCGTGTTCGTTAGTTGCCACTGCAGCAGGTTACATCGGCGTCTCTCAATCTCCTCCAGTCCAGGTTGGACCATCTTCTTTAGGCGTGCGTTCTCCTCCTGAATCTCTAGCAACGCCTGTTGCAGGTGCAGGATCGCATAAGACTCTGATGCCGATGGCAGCTTGGCGGGGGCACGGGGCCTGCCTTCCTCCGCTGCCCCGCTCGGCTGCACACGTCCTGCCTCCATCATGTCCCAGAAGATTCTTTCTTCTTCCTGCGGAGACATCCGGTCTCTTCCGTGGAGGTGGGGTTTGCGTCTCCTCCTCCTCGCAGGGAAGGTGAAGAGGAGGCGGACCTCCTTTGCTGTAGGGCAGGACCGCATGTTGTAATAGCACTTTGAGAGGGCAGGCATTTTCTTCGCGCCACTGGGGGGTAGACGCCCACGAAGGCACGCCCACCTTCTTCTCCAGCGCCTGAGGGCGCGAATATGGCGAAAAAATGGCGATTTTGGCGCCAAAAGTGCAAACAGTCCTTTTCACAAAAACAAGTCCTTAGGCACACAGGGCTCGCAATTTCGCGAGTTTCGCATCCTGTTCGTGACGCCAAAATTGTGTCGACCCGCCACCACAATTGTGGGTTACCAGGGCAATGGGGTACTCAGAGCCGAGCCCATGGAAGTCTATGGGGTTTTGTCACAGGTAGCTGTGGCTCGGTCTGTGGCCCGGGCGGTCTGGCGTAAGTTGGGGATATATTTACAGGGGATAGGTTTATGTACAGTTCGTGACGCCACCTGTAGTCTTCTCTCACAGAAGTCTAGACACTCACTCCACACGTCCTCACTGTCCGAAGACAGGAACTAGACTCACTAAAAATCACCTCAACACCTACTACCTTGACCACTCCCTCTAGAGTATCCTCCACTACCCTAGGGGTGTGTCTAGTGTGTGTTGAGTGAATGGATATTTAGCATTAAACTGCTGTCTCGCCATACACTCTCCAGGGTACTGCGTGTGCCTACCACCAGGGCTCCACCAGGCTACACAATTCCAGTGATCGAAAATTGAAGGATAATACTCTATATTTTGCAGTCTTATACGTGAACTCAAGATGAGGGATAACGACTTCCCGGATGTCAACTCTGGAGTGTACGTGTTTGAGGTCATTCCGGGAACTGCAGCTGCAAGGTATGAAACCATTTAGTATTATTGAAAATGTCAATCGTCTGGTCAGAGATTTCTCCTGCCACATTCACTGTTATGTATTGATGGACAGAGTACACCTCAGCATTGTAGTTCATCAAGAGAGGTCCCGAAAGGACTCCAATATTACAACTATTGTTGTTTTCGCTTTGGTCACTATGCCTAATATTTGGACACCAACAATTATGTAGTGTTTATTTCTAAAGAATCAGGTCATTATCGTCACGGACAGGATTAAAAACTAAATCTATATATATATATACAGTGCTCAGCATAAATGAGTACACCCCCTTTGAAAAGTAAGATTTTAATCAATATTTCACTAAACACAAGTACTATTACCAGCATTTTGAGCAGACTGAGTTCCACAGAACATTTTTGTAACCAATAATATAAAAGTAAGGAAAATTATATAACTTTCAAAATGAGTACACCCCACATCAAACACTACTACATCTAGTATTTGATATGACCGCCATGATTTTTAAGGGCAGCACCAAGTCTTCTAGGCATGGCATGACCAAGTTGGCGACATATTGCAACATCTATCTTTGTCAGTTTTTCATGAGCGACCTCTTTAAGAGCCTGGATGCTGGATGGAGAGTGATGACAATTGTCTCTTCAGAATTCCCTGTAGGTGTTCACTTGGCTTCAGATCTGGAGACACTTGGCCAATGAACCACGTTCAACCTGTTCTTCTTTAGAAATGCAGCAGTGGCCTTACACACATGTTTTGGGCATGGAGTGATGGCAGCATCTTCTGTGTCGATATAGAGCATTACATCTGTGAACTCATGATACCATCAATGAAATCTAGCTTTTCGACACCAGCAGCTCATGCAGCACAGCAGAAGGATACTGCCACCAACATGGGTCACTGTAGGAACCATGCATTTTTCTTTGCTTTCACATTGCTTCTCCTAAAGCCCATGCACAAGAAAGCCACCTCCAATTTGCCAGGGCCCAAGCTGAAAAATATGAAGACTATTGGGTCTCATATTCTGATGTGATGAGTCCAAAATAAATGTTTTTGGAACTAATGGCTTCAAATCTGTATGGTGTAGTAAAGGTGAAGAGTACAAAGTAAAAAGTTATATTATTAACCTGACTTTCATGTTAAGGGTTAAAAAAGTCAATTTAAAACAGTATTTTTTTGGTACATTTTTTTCTATGCTAGCCCTCTTGCACCGAGTAAATATATTCCTAAAATATCGTATCTAATTTGTTTATTATCACTGTCTCCCACAGTGCTGGCATGAAGGATCATGACGTCATCATCAGCATTAATGGAAGAACGGTAAGCTCTACGGAAGACGTTAGTGAAGCCGTGAAGATTAGCGAGACCCTATCCATCGTGGTACGACGGGGCAATGAAGACATCATTCTCAATGTAGTGCCGGAGGAGATGGGCTAGAGCCACACATGACATAATCTGAAATTCAGATGTCCCAACCCATCTTTAAGATCTCTGATCTCCTCACGTGCCTTGTGGACGGAAGTTTACACTTGGGTATCACCAGTTGGCTCCAGTCTTGACCTCTCATTTTATGCCACTGTAGTCTTTCCAAGAATGCTCTATTCACACACAGGTTGTGGGAGAGGATTATCATCCCATAGGCACCAATATTACACTATTATATATGAACCTGAACCAAAATGGATATATGTATTGCGCTTTTGTTCAATCTCATATTCAACGAGGATCAATGAAATGGAAATCCCTCAACATAGCCCATCAGAGGACTGACGATCAAAGCAGACAAACGAAGAAAGCAAAATGTTGGCCATATGTGTTTATACATTAAGGACTTTGAGGGCAATATTTAAATCCTTTACAAACTCTGCTTGAAGGGGTTGTCCACTGTTAACAGTTCCTCCGAAAATGAGCTGATTACAGGGTGTCCCACAACGGCAGAGAACCTGACAGCAAGTAATCAATTCCCAGCAGAGCCAAAAGATGGAAAATTACACAGTGACCATCAATAAGAATGGACTGTTCTTGAAATAACAGATCAGAGTCCTCCAGCGAGAGAGAGAGGCGCTTTTTGTAGCTGCTCATCACTTTAACTAATTCCCAACGACCCATAAGTTTTGTACAGGGTTATAAAAACATGGCTGTTTTCCTTCACAATTCATCACACCTATCCACCAGTTTCTATATCGTATTCATTGTTGCTGACCTGCAATACCAAACATAACCCATGGACAGGTGTGGCACCATTTTTAGAAAAAAGCTGCCATATTTTTTTTTTTTTTTTTAATCCCATACTCTTTAATTTCCAAATAGCTTAATAGGATTTTTGAAAATGGATTTGCTATCCCAAATAATTTCTTTAACTACATTGTATTATATAATTTTATTAGCTGCGTAAAATAGCTCATAACCACTCATAAACTCAACAGTTCCATATTTGGGAAAGTCCTGTTCTGAAAAAGACAAGGTTAATGTAAATTTCACTGAAAAGTGGGTGTTCCCATTTACAGTAGTTTAGCAACATGATCAAGATCCTCGGGGGCGGGACTTAAAGCCTCTTATTTACCAAACAAGATGCTAATCATGCTCTTTGCATACAGAAATTAACCTGCATTATTCTTTACAGAATATAGAATAACTGAATTACGGGAAGGAACGTGTCAGCCATGCACATAATAATGTTTTAACACCAAATCTATAGTGGAAGGTGCCACCCATAGATAAGAAGTGAAAGAAGAGATAGTTATGTAAAATTAAATTCTTTATTAATAATTAATATTAAAACATTTGACAATAGAATATATAAGAGAGTAAGGGAGACTCCAAAAGAAGGGAGAAACAAACGCCAACGTGATACACCGCAAAAAATATGCTTAATTAACAATTGAGAATTTGTAATCCACTTATAATCAGCTGAAAAGCTATAAACATAGCTGAGCACATATAATTCAGTCAAGGGGCATTATGCTTCCTATATACTAAAGTGCATTTTTAGTGCCAGTATAGTGGTAAAAATCCTCTAAATAGATGTATCTCCCCCATGGAAGTATGCAAAGAGGTGCTGAGGTAGTGAATAGAGTATATCTAAATTGGATTATAATGAAGCAAATTAGCTTAAAGAAGCAGGAGTATCACATACTCCTATCACATACCTATGCACCGAAGATGAAATTTGCTGACAGGGGGAAGCGCATGAGTGGCGATACAGTGGCATCCGGTCTCCCGCGCCCAAAGGGCGCCACTGTATCGCCACTCATGCGCTTCCCCCTGTCAGCAAATTTCATCTTCGGTGCATAGGTATGTGATAGGAGTATGTGATACTCCTGCTTCTTTAAGCTAATTTGCTTCATTATAATCCAATTTAGATATACTCTATTCACTACCTCAGCACCTCTTTGCATACTTCCATGGGGAGATACATCTATTTAGAGGATTTTTACCACTATACTGGCACTAAAAATGCACTTTAGTATATAGGAAGCATAATGCCCCTTGACTGAATTATATGTGCTCAGCTATGTTTATAGCTTTTCAGCTGATTATAAGTGGATTACAAATTCTCAATTGTTAATTAAGCATATTTTTTGCGGTGTATCACGTTGGCGTTTGTTTCTCCCTTCTTTTGGAGTCTCCCTTACTCTCTTATATATTCTATTGTCAAATGTTTTAATATTAATTATTAATAAAGAATTTAATTTTACATAACTATCTCTTCTTTCACTTCTTATCTATGGGTGGCACCTTCCACTATAGATTTGATGTTAAAATGGTATTTTGAAGTGTCCCCCGCCTTCCTTATATAGGACTATGGGAATAATGCACATAATAATGGTCTACACAAAGTTGCACCTCATAAATTCACCCAGTTCCATATGCACACACTGACAGCACGTGAAAAATAAGATTTCCTTTGAGTTATAGTGCATATCTCTATGTACAGTACAGTAAAACAAGCCTCTCAGTTTCATATTTCACTCAATGATTTAGCATGCTTTCCTACATAGAAAAATGTCAGCATGCTTCAACTCATCCCCTCATTCCACAATCTGAAGCAAGGTTTCATAGGAAACTGAGTCATATAGAATATTTCACAATAGATATTTACAGTAATCAGTACTCTGTATCTATGTAATTTATTGTTATATATTTAAACACACATATATATATATATATATATATATATATATAACACACATACATATACATACATACACAAACACACATATACACACGGAAAGTATTCAGACTCCTTTAAATTTTTCACTCTGTTTCATTGCAGCCATTTGGTAAATTCAAAAAAAGTATTTTTTTTCTCATTAATGTACACTCAGCACCCCATCTTTACTGAAAAAAACAGAAATGTAAAAATTTTTGCAAATTTATTAAAAAAGAAAAAAAAATGAAATATCACATGATCATAAGTATTCAGACCCTTTGCTCAGGCACTCATATTTACGTCACATGCTGTCCATTTCCTTGTGATCCTCCTTGAGATGGTTCTACTCCTTCATTGGAGTCCAGCTGTGCTTAATTAAACTGATAGGACTTGATTTGTAAAGGCGCACACCTGTCTATATAAGAGCTCATAGCTCACAGTGCATGTCAGACCAAATGAGAATCATGAGGTCAAAGGAACTGGCCAAGGAGCTCAGAGACAGAATTGTGGCAAGGCACAGATCTGGCCAAAGTTACAAAAGAATTTCGGCAGTACTCAAGGTTCCTAAGAGCACAGTGGCCTCCATAATCCTTAAATGGAAAAAGTTTGGGACCACCAGAATTCTTCCTAGACCTGGCCGTCCAGCCAAACTGAGCAATCGTGGGAGAAGAGCCTTGGTGATATAGGTAAAGAAGAACCCCAAGATCACTGTGGCTGAGCTCCACAGATGCGATAGGGAGAAAGTCAACTATCACTGCAGCCCTCCACCAGTTGGGCCTTTATGGCAGAGTGGCCCGACGGAAGCCTCTCCTCAGTGCCAGACATATGAAAGCCTGTATAGAGTTTGCTAAAAAATACATGAAGGACTCCCAGACTATGAGAAATAAGATTCTCTGGTCTGATGAGATGAAGATAGAACTTTTTGGTGACAATTCTAAGCGGTATGTGTGGCGAAAACCAGGCACTGCTCATCACCTGCCCAATACAATCCCAACAGTGAAACATGGTGGTGGCAGCATCATGCTATGGGGGTGTTTTTCAGCTGCAGGGACAGGACGACTGGTTGCAATTGAAGGAAACATGAATGCGGCCAAGTACAGAGATATCCTGTATGAAAACTTCTCCCAGAGTGCTCTGGACCTCTGACTTGGCCGAAGGTTCACCTTCCAACAAGACAATGACCCTAAGCACACAGCTAAAATATGAAAGGAGTGGCTTCAGAACAACTCTGTGACCATTCATGACTGGCCCAGCCAGAGCCCTGACCTAAACCCAACTGAGCATCACTGGAGAGACCTGAAAATGGCTGTCCACCAACGTTCACCATCCAACCTGACGGAACTGGAGAGGATCTGTAAGGAAGAATGGCAGAGGATCCCCAAAGCCAGGTGTGAAAAACTTGTTGCATCATTCCCAAGAAGACTCATGGCTGTACTAGCTCAAAAGGGTGCTTCTACTCAATACTGAGCAAAGGGTCTGAATACTTATGTCCATGTGATATTTCCGTTTTTCTTTTATAATAAATGTGCAAACATTTCTACATTTCTGTTTTTTTTCAGTCAAGATGGGGTGCAGAGTGTACATTAATGAGAAAAAAATGAACTATTTTGAATTTGCCAAATGGCTGCAATGAAACAGAGTTAAAAATTTAAAGGGGTCTGAATACTTTCCATACCCACTATATATATTATATATACCCACACTACTCACAAAAAGTTGGGGATATTTGGCTTTCGGGTTGGAAAATGTAAAAAGTTCCCACTACAGTGATATTTATCATGAAAGTATGCATTCAAGTTGAAGCATGCAATGGGGATTTTCTCATCTCAAACAATGTATTGAAACAAAGCCAATAACGATGGTGGGTATACCCCAACAAAAAATATCTATGTCTCAACTTGTCTTGTGGCCTCAACTACAGCTTGACAACGACGTTCCCTGCTGTTCAAAAGTCGAGTTATTATCTGTTAAGGTATGGCATCCCACTCTTTTTGAAGGGCGGCTCTCAGGTCATTGAGGTTTTGGTGTAAAGCGTTACGACCCTTTACACGGCAACTCAGCTGATCCCATAGGATTTCTATAGCATTCAGGTCTGGAGAAAGTGCAGGCCACTCCATGTGTAGTCCCCCAGTCTCCATCAGCCGTTCCCTAATGATGAGACCACGATGTGTTGGAGCACGGTTGTCCACTAAGATGAAATTAGGCCTGTGTTGTTCGTGCAGAGGCAAAGACTGGATTAATGATGTTATTTAAGTAGTAGGGGCTTGTTACTGTACCATTTACAAAATGTAGGGCAGTTCTGTATTAACTAGACACCTGCCCACACTGTAGCACCACCATCACCAAAGGCTCGTCTGGTGACAACAGTGCCTGACGCATAGTGCGGTCCTTGATGTCTCCAACATTGTTGGTGGCCATCATTTCTGCTCAGCGTGAATCGACCTTCCTCAGTAAACATGCACTGAGGGCCTCTGGTCCCTCGTCCAGCGTAGATGTTCCTTAGCCCATGAAATACGATGACACCTGTGCCTGGTGGTGTAGTCAGGTGCTCTTGCAGGTTGTCTAGCTTATGTAAGCGGTTCTGAATGGTCTGACATAACACTTGGGTGCCTCTCACCTCCATTAAATGTGCCTGGAGTTGTGTGGCATTCATCATCCAGTTTCGAAGGGCATTGTTGACAATGAAGCGGTCATCAGTGTGGGATGTAGCCAAATGACATCCACTTCTCTGCCTTTCTGTGTCTCTTCCAGTCTCTTTGTATCTCTGTTGCAATCTGCTGATGTCACTCTAATCTCAGTGGCCACTTCCATCTGAGGACATCCTGCTTGAATCCTCAAAATGGTGAGGTACTGTTTATCAAATGTTAAGTGTCGTCTTAGTTTTATGATGTGAAAATGTCAACAGTGCGATGAGGAGGACTGTTCAATACCAATTCTAATTGAATCCCGAAATTTATTGGGCGATTCGTGGATCCAACACCTGTTGTGAATTTTGCCATTAAGTACCTTGTTAGAGAACAGCAAGTTGGGCAAAAAGTAGTGAAACATTGAACAGTTGAACGTGTGCATTCAAAAGTTTAGAGACGTCACATTAAATTCACCTGAAAAGGTTCGAGGGCATTTTAAGATCATCCAGAAATTTCACCCAAAAGTGAAAAAAATATTCCTACAATTCACGTCACAAAATAAATATAATAAACTGAAGTCAGCACGAAAAGACCGGCTAAATGGTAAGCCTTGGTATCTGAAATGATTATTATTATATACGAGAAAGAAAAATGGTAGAGATAAGCAACATACAATTTAAAGAGTTTTCTCTCTCAGCACTATATGTGCTGGAGCATGCTTCCGGGTTCACATCACCGCAGCTAATAACCGCAATGACACATATATCCCCTCAAGAACCCGTCTGAGGCCAATGGCCATCTTACAGAGCCTATAGCACAGCACATGACGCCCTACAGGCCTGGATTTTGGGAAATCAGTCTATAGTCTCAAACAACACTGTTTTCCACACCACTGGTCTTGTACGTAATGAAGACCTGCTTATCTTATGACATAAGTATGACCGCCAATTATGGTCCGGTTATGCTGGGTCAATGATTGGCTGCTATATGACGTCATCACCTATAATGACAAGTGGCATGACAAGCAGTTGAAGTCTATTTTTCAATTTTATTTTTTTTAATTCCTAATATCCAGCATTAGGGTTTTCCAAGATCCATGCAGAACCTTCTTTAAGAACAGTGATGTATTTGATCAGTGAACGAATTTCCATGATCTCTCCTCTGGTGACCACCAGGATAGTAAAATTAAAATAAAGACATCACGATGGACATGAAATGTAGACTTTCAGCTTTTCTTCAAAAGGGTTTGACAAAAATCTTGTTTTAAGAGTTCACGAATGTATCCGCTTTATTTCTATAGCCCACTCCATATTCACAGGCTCAAAAGTAAGTGGACAAACTACCGTAATAGGATTATAAAAAAAATAACCCCTATAACTACTTATTCAGTGACTGCCTGAAGCCAGGAACATATGGACATTACCACCTAACTGAGTTTCATCCCCTGAGATACTTTACCAGACCTTTCCTGCAGACATTTTCAGGTGCTGCTTGTTGAAGTAAGGTAGAAAAATATTATAAATTGAGAGTCCTCAGTGGTTGATACCTTTCCATGGCTAAGTGAGAAGATGGTAACAAATAGCAAGCTGTCGACACTAATACGCCTGATGAAGAGACCTGAGTAGTCTCGGAAGCTTTCTATTTGTTACCATCTTTCCAGTCAGCCATTAAAAGGCATCAACCACTGAGGACTCTCAATTAGAAAACTATTAATATCTACTGGTTACACAGTACCATCATATTTTTCCTGTTGTAGTAAGGCCCCTTTGAGATGTCAGTTCCAGTTTTTCACATACAGGTTCTAAGAGTATTTTTCACTACTACCTATTATGGTCCCTTGGGCTGTTTACATGTCCATACATTTTTAAGGATCGGAGTCATGTCCGAATTTGATCAAAATCACGGATCAAACTACCCATTGCATATACATGTGTCCATGACAAAAAAAATAAAAATCTTACCCTTTGGGCCATCTGTGTAGGATCCTCAAATCCACTATCAGTTTGCGCATGCAAAAAAACAAAAAGAAAAAACGGATTAATCTCAGATGGTAAAAATGGATTCACTGACAAAGATCTAATCCAAAATACAGTTAAATATTGATAATTTTTTGCGCCCAAGAAAAATTACTGACGTCTAAATGAGCTCTTAAGTGTAGACCATAAGGATTGGCCGATTGGATATGTGGACAACAACCACCCCATATAGTCTCCTCTGGAACATATTCAATTACTTCACCTTAACAAGCTGTTGCGGTACTATGAAACTGTAAATTTTCCTGAATCTGAGCCCAATATATAGCTCTGACTATTCTGTTACTTCTATCCACAGTGAAATCATCAGTAAATACCAGCGACCAAATCTATTGCCGCTATACATGCCCATGCTATAACATTGCCACACAATATGATGTGGCCGCTTAGGATCATGAGCTATGCCCTCCTCTTCTCCACCCATAATGTTGGTAGAAGTTACTCTTGGTTTCATTTATCCTTACAATTTTGTTCCATCAAAAACTGTTTGTTTTTTACCTTTTAAGATGTTTTCTAGTAAAGTAGAATCTAATAGAATGTAGGAGTCTCTAGATTCTAGACTTGGACAAGGATGTCCCCTTCCTTGAGAGTATGAATAACTTGGTAAACAGAACCCTTCGCAACATCAAACCTTGGAAAGAATTCTGAGATTGTCCACTTTAGGTTCTTCTGTGCTCTTCCAGGTCCTTTTGTTATAGCTGAGCTCCCCAGCGTGGTCCTTTTTATAAATAATGTTCCAAATTGTTGACTTAGCCATGTTTCTGCCATCTCTCTTTGGGTTTGTTTTGCATTTTCAATCTAATAATGACCTCGATCACATGCGTTCGTTGACACCTTTTGAGTTCCCACTGGAATCAAATGCAAATTCAACATTTAGCATCAACTCCAGACCCTTAATGGCCATGAAATAATGATGGAGCCAGCCACCAGACCAAGCATTTGTCATATTACATTTAAGCCTGTAATAATGGAGAGACTGTGTAGAAAATGGCTGTAATTCCTCAACTGGATTGTTGGGGACTAAAGTTGGGCAGAACAATTCTGGAATGCTGGTCCATCTGTCAGGTCAGTAGTCTCTGCTGGATGGGAGGGTCACAAATTACTTAACTTCTGAGATCTCCAGGGATATTTTTGATTAGCCAGGCTAATGCAACGCCATTTATGCTTCATGCTGCAATGATAATGTCCCGTCAGCCCTGCTAACCAAAAGAGGATCCAAAAATGCCAGGAAGTAAGAGATTTAAAAGCCTCCCATTTAGCGGCCAGAGACTGATAAGTTGGCCGAAGAACCGGAGACCTGCAAATCTATCCACTCAACCCTATTCGGACTAAACCATTGAAATAGGTGTGGTCTGACAACCGAAGCACCCACCAAACTAAAATTGATGATCTATCCAGATTTTTGAGATGGGTCCAAGATTCGGCACCTCTTCAGTTGTCATATTGATGAACCTTGGACGGACAAAGCATTTATTCCATTATTTTTAGAAAACCTCTTGAATTAAAGTTTACACTTCAATTACATGTTGATGGCTTTGTAGAAAATCCATTGTATTGGTATATAGATGATAGAAAAATTCTGTCACTGTCCAAAAACTCCTGGACCTACAGTTACATATCCATCCATAATGGTAATGGATTGTGATTCATATTTAAAACTTTACGTTCTAATAAAAAATCTAATAAACAATTAACATAGGAACGTAATTTCCATTTTGTTATGCCTAAAGCAGGCTCTAAAGGTACTGCCACACTAAACAATCCCGCTAGCGATCACGATAACGACGCATACTAATGCGATCGCTAGCGAGATTGTTTCTATATCGCTAGTAGCAGCCTAAATTAGCGATGTCGTTAAGGACGCTATCGCGGTTAGCGATCTCCTTAACGACTTTAGCGGTACAAAAATACCGCTAAATCGCTAACAAAAGGTGCCACACTCAGCGATATATACTTACCAGCGGGGGCGCCAACGATAAAAATAGGGTCCGGAACGATGAGAACGACGAGCGAGATCACAGCAGGATCTCAGCAGGGCCACGTCGCTGGTAGATGCCGCACAGAACAACATCGCTAACGGGATCGCTAAATAGTGACGTTTTTTAGCGATCCCGTTAGCGATGTTGTTTAGTGTGGCATACCCTTAAGTCTGAGGTCAGAGCATGACTTGATTCAAAAGATCTCATGTTATGTGCCAGCCTCTTAATTAGACCTTATTTATCTACACTACCTAGTCTTGTTACCCATCGTGACAAATGCTAATTTAATCTTATTTTTCAAAACGGCAAACAACCTGACAGATACCTGTGGATGTAAAGTCATCAATTCGGCTATCCTCCCTATGTAGAAGTTAGTGGAGCCAGATTAACCCTTTAATAGCCCATTCTCGTCCATTCAAGTCAGAAGCTTGCTGTGGTCAAGCCTTAAAAATCCACTGCTTGTTCAGTATCTCTACAGAATGGGAAGGGTGGAGAACGGACAGCATACAATAACCCAATGTAGAAATTTTTTTTTTTACCTTTCATTGAAGATAGGCTAAGATTTTCGTTATGTTCATTGACCGTTTTCAATAGCAACTGGCAACAGCTCTTGATGAAAATATTCTGTAACTCTGTCTCTGAATCGTTAATGCAAAGACAGTAAATGGGATTCTCTCAATTAATTTTTGTGAAAAAGGAAAACCAGTGTAATTTTAAAGGGAAAAAGAGAGTGTTCAGTTTTCCTACAGCACACCCGCAGGGAAAATGAAGTATTACACCATTCCAATAGAAATAAGTATTCAGGCTATGCAATTGACAAGTCCTCCAACGTGATAATCACTCTTCATACCCATGGTCCTTGCCACTAATAGAGAATAGACTGGAACAGAACTCAGAAATAGAGTAGAACAAACACAAACTGCAAAGTTTGGGGTTCGTACTGGACCCCTAGTGTCCAATGCTGAACCTCGAGCACAGACTTCTCCTGAAAGTCCGTTTTACAGTTCGGGAGTCCGGGGTGAGAGAGGTGGCAGAGAGGGGGCAGACGAAGGGAGGAGAAAGGGAAGAAAGTGGGGGGAAATGGTGAGGAGAGATTCTCCAGCTCCAAAGTTTGGGTCACCTTTCATCTCTATGGGGTTCGAGTTCAAGTTCAGGTACAGTTCTGGTACCCAAAATGAACTTTGGACTAAAGTTCGATCGAACTCGAACTTCCACGGGTTCCGCTCATCCCTACTCAGAACTCATTAGTTGGGAAATGGCTTTTCAAAACCAGACGCCCCCTTTAGGTAACAAAAACGACACTAAAAACCTCTGCAGACAGGTGTTTTACTCTACTAATGAATGGGATATGTCAATAGCATATGTATAGCCTCCCTGTCCCTCTTAGAACGGCATCCATAGCCATTTATTTGTCCATAGCATTTCAGTACAATAGCTCATTATTCTTATAACTTCTCGATCATATTCTTCAGCTATTCCGTTTTATTCAACATACGTAAAAAAAAAGGCAAATAAAACTATGCGGCATTTGAGTTATAAGTTTACATTAAGCCTGCAGCTATTTCATTATGTTGGCTTTATATTTTCGTATAATTGCATTATATATTTTACACCATGTTTAACGCCTGTATTATGATGTAATTACTGTTTACTAATACAATTGTTTGTTACCTACAATTACCTTTTATATACCTTTTATATATAATGTTATACCCCAAAAAATGGCTGATCCTTCTTACTTCATATCATTGTCTACTGATAAATCTGAGAATTAGAGGAATGTCAATATTCTAAGCCCAGTTTCACTCTTCTGATAACTTGTTTCTTTAAATTGACATAAAGCAACAACCGAAAGAATTAACAAAGGGAATCTGTCGGCAAGATTTCACCCCACCATTTATTAGTGATGAGCGTAAGTGCTCGTTACTTGAGTTTGCCAAGGGTGCTCGGGTATGCAACGAGTATCACTGGTACAGCCACAAAACATGCGGGGATTACCAGTGTTTGTCAGACATTCCCCACATGTCTAACAGCCGCGGAACATGCAGCCGCAGGGACTCTAACTTGTCACTTGAGCACCCGTGATACTCGGTGCATACCCGAGCACCCTAGGCAGACTCGAGTAACAAGCACTTTCGCTCAATCACTACTATCTGCATGAAACTCTTTCAAAGACAAGTCCAGCAATACCTTTATATGGCCAGTCCGTTCCTCCGTTATTGAGAAATCAGCGTTGGAATTTATGTTTTTTTTAAGCATACGTCACTCCAGTTCTATTTCCTGCCCAACGCCACCTCCTCCCGCTTGACTAACTGCTCCTTTGCCTGAAGTCACACAACACAGAGGTTGTCGGCCAAGAAGGAGAAAACAGCGCTGGATAGAGCTGGAGTGACAGAGGCTGTTTGGATTTTAAGGCTGCTTCTTTCCATGGTGCTGGGTTAAGTGAGAATCCGTCATTGAGCTTGTTCTGACAGGACGCTTATCTGTTTTTTATTGAGCTTTGCTTGTCAACATCGAAATTCAGGTAAATTTAATGTGGTCTGTGGTGATAAACCAGCTGAGAGCTCAATAAGAAGACAAAAAAAAAGTGTTCTAAAACTTTCAATCTGCTCCAACTCGATGACTGATTCCACTATGTAACACAATTTTTGTTCCTGGCTTCCAAGTGTAATATTTCAACTGCTTATGTTTAAAGACTATGGAAAAACTACTACATTCAGCACAAACTTTGATTTTATGACCACAGGCCAGAAAATTTTGTATTTATTGTGTCAAAAAAAAGGAAATTATTATATTTTCGTTCATGCGGTCTAATAAAAAACAACACTTGCATGGTAAATAGATAAAGACAATCAAAACTCACTCAAAAAGGTTCAGAAATGAGTAGTTTTTCTAGATTTGTGAGTGTACAGCAAATCGCTTAATTGAAGAAGCCCCAAATGTAGTCCCCCATCATGTTTTCGTTAAGGTACTGCCACACTAAACGCTCCCGCTAGCGATCACGATAACGACGCATACTAATGCGATCGCTAGCGGGATCGTTTTAATATCGCTAGTAGCGCACTAATTTAGCGATGTCGTTAAGGACGCTATCGCGGTTAGCGATCTCCTTAACGACTTTGGCGGTACAAAAACACCGCACATCGCTAACAAAAAGGTGCCACACTCAGCGATATATACTCACCAGCGGGACGCCAACGATAAAAATAAGGTCCAGAACGATGTGAAGGATGAACGATCCAGCTAGTACATGCCACACACACCGGCGTCACTAACGAGATCGCTAAATAGTGACGTTTTTTAGCGTATCTCGTTAGCGACGCTGTTTAGTGTGGCATACCCTTTATACTGTCCTTGGTAATGACGTTCAAAGTCCAATATATCTTGAAGAAAGCGCTCGCCTTGCTCCTCTGAGTAAGCATCCATGTTCTCCTTGAACTTGTCAAGATGAGCGTCAAGGATATGGACTTTGAGAGACATTCTGCATCCCATTATGCGTAATTCTTTATGAGAGTCTGAACCAACTGCACATAGTTTTTAGCCTAGTGATTACCCAGGGAGCCATGAACCACTGCAACGAAACTATTCCAAGCTGTTTTCTCTGTCCTGTTCAGCAGCCTGGCGAACTCGTCACATTCTATGATCTTCTTGATCTGTGGTCCGAAGAAGATACCAGCCTTGACCTTTGCCTCGAACAGCTTTGGAAAGAGATCTTGGAGGTACTTGAAAGCAGCTGACTCCTTGTCAGGAGCCGTGACAAATTGCTTGATGAGGCCTAACTTGATATGCAGTGGTGGCATCAGCACCTTCAGAGGTTTTTCCATCAATATGGCCATGTGAGGGCTTACTTTTTGTGGGACGAGTTGTAATTTTGAAAGACTCAATTGGTTTTAGCATGTCTTGTACTCGAAAACAGGAAAAAAATTTCAGGTGCAGTGAAATTTCAAAAAAAGTGCAATCCTACACTTGTTTTTTGTTTGGCTTTTTTGCTAAGTTCACTAAATGCTAAAACTGACCTGCCATTATGATTCTCCAGGTCATTATAAGTTCATAGACACTAAACATGTCTAGGTTCTCCTTTATCTAAGTTTGCTAAAAAAAAATTGCGTGATCTCCGGTTGAGTGAGGGCTTATTTTTTGCGTTACCGAGCTGACGTTTTTAATGACACAACTTTTATGCAGATACGTTCTTTTGATCGCCCGTTATTGCATTTTAATGCAATGTCGCAGCGACCAAAAAAAGGTAATACTGGCGTTTTGACTTTTTTTGTCGCTACGCCGTTTAGCGATCAGGTTAATCCTTTTTTTTATTGATAGATCAGCCGATTCTGAACACGGTGATATCAAATATGTGTATGTTTGATTTTTTTTTATTTTATTTTGAATGGGGCGAAAGGGGGGTGATTTGAACTTTTTTTTTTTTTTAAAACATTTTTTACTTTTAGTATGCTTCAATCGTCCCCATGGGAGTCTAGAAGATGCCATAGCTCGATCGCCTCTGCTACATAGAGGTGATGCTCAGATCACCTTTATGTAGCAGAATTACTGCATTGCTATGAGCGTAGACCACAGGGTTGTGCTCATAGCAATCCGGCATAACAGCCTTAGAGGTCTCAAGAAGACCTCTGATTGTTATGCCGATGCACCGATGACCCCCGATCACATGACGGGGGTCAGCGGTGTGCGTATTCGCGATTCCACTCGTGCCTATTGCGGGCATATGTCAGCTGTTCAAAACAGCTGACATGTCCCGGCTTTGATGTGGGCTCACTGCCGGAGCCCTCATCAAATCGGGGGGATACTGGCCACGGACGTACTATTCCGTCCGCGGGCAGTAAGGGGTTAAACTGTACTCGATCTAAATCATTGAGATTCTACAAAATAAAGCACTGCCATGTAAACGAGCAGCAATTATTCACCTTACCTTGAAGAGTTTTCTTGCAATATTCGCATGTGCAATATTCGCATGTGAAATGAGGTACTTGAATGACTACTATTGAACAGTCTGAGAAGTTCTAGAAAGTTCTAAAAGTTTCTAGACACTTCCAGATAATTCTGGAAAATTGTAGAAACTTCTGCACAATTCTAGCAGTTAAACAATATTCTAGAAGACTACTCCGTATTGAATAAGAATCGAGAATTTTCCCGAAAACAGACAAATTTCAAAATTTCAATGTCCTGATCACAAAAGCAAAGTTTTTGTGGAACAACAACTATTTTCTATTTGTTTTAGGCATAACGGGTTAGGAAAACACACTTTGGACCCAGGAACAAAAAATAAATAAAAATTTGTTACATAGTGTTCTTAATTAGCGGTAATTCTGTAGCCAATAATTTCCAGGGAACAAACAGCCTTAGAAGCCAAACAGTGCAAAATTTTAAATGAACCTAATTAAAAAGCATCAGACCAAAATACATACATTTAAGTTAAAATAAATTGTCCCCAAAGGTGTCCATGTCTTTAGGACACATAATTGACATTAAAAAGGTAGCTACAGTGCGAAAAATAAATATCTGATACACTGCCGATTTTGCAAGTTTTCCGACTTATAAAGAATGGAGAGGTCAGTAATTTTTATCGTAGGTACACTTCACCTGTGAGAGACAGAATGTAAAAATGCAATACAGAAAATCACATTGTATGATTTTTAAACAATTAAATTGCATTTTATTTCAAGAAATAAGCATTTGATCACCTACCAACCAGCAACAATTCTGGCTCTCACAGACCTGTTAGTTTTTATTTAACAAGCCCTTGTATTCTGCACTCATACCTGTATTAATTGCACCTGTCCACACACTCAATCACACTCCAAGCTCTCCACTATGGCCAAGACCAAAGAGCTGTTTAACCCCTTAAGGACCAAGCCATTTTGTAGGTTAAAGACCAGGCCAATTTTTACAATTCTGACCACTGTCTCTTTATGTGCTTATAACTCTGGAACGCTTCAAAGGATCTTGGCCATTCTGATATTGTTTTTTTTGTGACATATTGTACGTCGCGTTAGTGGTAAAAATTCTTCAATATAACTTGTGTTTATTTATGAAAAAAATGGAAATATGGCAAAAATTTAGAAAATTTTGCAATTTTCAAACTTTTAATTTTTATGCCCTTAAATCAGAGAGATATGTCACAAAAAATAGTTAATAAATAACATTTCCCACATGTCTACTTTACATCAGCACAATTTTGGAACCAAAATTTTTTTTTGTTAGGAAGTTATAAGGGTTAAAAGTTGACCAGCGATTTCTAATTTTTCCAACAAAATTTACAAAACCATTTTTGTTTTAGGGACAACCTCATATTTGAAGTCACTTTGAGGGGTCAATATGACAAAAAAATACCCCAAAGTGACACCATTCTAAAAACTGCATCCCTCAAGGTGTTCAAAACCACATTCAAGAAGTTTATTAACCCTTTAGGTACTTCACAAGAATTGAGGCAATGTGGAAGGAAAAAATGAACATTTAACTTTTTTTCCCCAAAATTTTTCTTTGGACACAATTTTTTTTATTTTGTCAAGGGTATCAGGAGAAAATGAACCACAATATTTGTTGTGCAAGTTCTCCTGAGTACACCGATACCCCATGTGTGGAGGAAGACCAGTCTTTAGGCGCACGGCAGTGCTCAGAAGGGAAGGAGCATCATTTGAGATTTTGAATGTCAAATTGGCTGGAATCGAGAGCGGACACCATGTCACGTTTGGGGAGCCCCTGATGTACCTAAACAGTGGAAACCCCCCATAAGTGACCCCATTTTGGAAACTAGACCCCCCAAGGTACTTATCTAGATGTGTGGTGAGAACTCTGAACCCCCAAGGGCTTCACAGAAGGTTATAACATAAGAGTCGTAAAATTAAAAAATCATATTTTTTCCACAAAAATTATCTTTTCACCCCCAATTTTGGATTTTCCCAAGGGTAACAGGACTCCAAAAGTTATTGTGCAATTTGTCCTGAGTACGCTGATACCCCATATGTGGGGGTAAACCACTATTTGGGCGCATGGCAGAGCTCGGAAGGGAAGTAGCGCCATTTTACTTTTTTAGCTGGAATTGAGATCGGACGCCATGTCGTGTTTGGAGAGCCCCTGATGAGCCTAAACAGTGGCAACTCCCCACAAGTGACCCCATTTCGGAAACTAGACCCCACAATGAACTTATCTAGATGTGTGGTGAGAACTCTGAACCCCCAAGGGCTTCACAGAAGGTTATAACGTAGAGCCGTAAAATTAAAAAATCATATTTTTTCAACAAAAATGATCTTTTCACCCCCAATTTTTATTTTCCCAAGGGTAACAGGACCCCAAAAGTTATTGTGCAATTTGTACTGAGTACGCTGATACCCCATATGTGGGGGAAAACCACTGTTTGGGCGCATGGCAGAGCTCGGAAGGGAAGGAGCGCCGTTTGACTTTTTCAACCCAAAATCGGCTGGAATTGAGATCGGATGCCATGTCGCGTTTGGAGAGTCCCTGATGCGCCTAAACAGTGGAAACCCCCCCCACAAGTGACCCCATTTTGGAAAATAGACCCTCCAAGGAACTTATCTAGATGTGTGGTGAGTAGTGTTGAGCATTCCGATACCGCAAGTATCGGGTATCGGCCGATATTCGCTGTATCGGAATTCCGATACTTAGTTCCGATATTTTTCCAATATCGTATACCGGAATCGGAAGTTCCCATAATTCTTTGAGAGGCAATGTGATTTTAGTCAGCCAATGAGGAATCTTATGAAGTGTGGGCACATCCTGTAATGCTGTGGTCATCTTAACTAATGGCATGGCTGTGATTGGCTGCTGAAATGATGTCAGAATGCACTATAAAAGGCGCCGCCGCCATTTTAGCGTCACTGTGCTGTGAACTCAGTTAGGGACAGAACGCTGTTCTGCTGACTTTGAGGGACAGTTAGACATTGCGATTTTGTGTACTGTGCTTTAGGCAGGCTAGTTTACCAACTGCTGTGTAAAGCTTCCTTTTGCCAGTGTTGTTTTAACAGCTCTGTGCAAGGTGTGTGTGAGAGTGCAGGTGACGCTGCAGTTTGCTCTGCATCCACCGCTGTTTGTAGGCATCTGCACGTGTCACTCACTGACTCTTTTTTTTATTTTATTTTGTGGAATTGGTGCAGCTCCATTATATTTGAAAAAAATCTAATCTATTAGTGTGACGCGCTTCCATCCGTATACAATACATTGGTTGCAAACACTATAGAAGTACAGAAAGGAGCCTTTCACAGATAGTGAACAGTTGTGTTTCAGTGTTCACTGCAGTCTGTGAGGTTTTGATTTTTTGAGTGCAGATCACGCTCCAGTTAGTTCTTCAACCACTGCTGGTTGTAGTCTGCTGAGCGTGTGTCACTGCCTCATCCTTCACATTTTTCTCTAATTGGTGCTGCTCCATTATATTTGAAAAAAATCTAATCTATTAGTGTGACGCGCTTCCATCCGTATACAATACATTGGTTGCAAACACTATAGAAGTACAGAAAGGAGCCTTTCACAGATAGTGAACAGTTGTGTTTCAGTGTTCACTGCAGTCTGTGAGGTTTTGATTTTTTGAGTGCAGATCACGCTCCAGTTAGTTCTTCAACCACTGCTGGTTGTAGTCTGCTGAGCGTGTGTCACTGCCTCATCCTTCACATTTTTCTCTAATTGGTGCTGCTCCATTATATTTGAAAAAAATCTAATCTATTAGTGTGACGCGCTTCCATCCGTATACAATACATTGGTTGCAAACACTATAGAAGTACAGAAAGGAGCCTTTCACAGATAGTGAACAGTTGTGTTTCAGTGTTCACTGCAGTCTGTGAGGTTTTGATTTTTTGAGTGCAGATCACGCTCCAGTTAGTTCTTCAACCACTGCTGGTTGTAGTCTGCTGAGCGTGTGTCACTGCCTCATCCTTCACATTTTTCTCTAATTGGTGCTGCTCCATTATATTTGAAAAAAATCTAATCTATTAGTGTGACGCGCTTCCATCCGTATACAATACATTGGTTGCAAACACTATAGAAGTACACAAAGGGGCCTTTCACAGCTACTGAACAGTTGTCTGCAGTGTTCACTGTAGTCTGTGAGCTTTTCATTTTTTGAGTGCAGATTACGCTCCAGTTAGTTCTTCAACCACTGCTGGTTGTAGTCTGCTGAGCGTGTGTCACTGCCTCATCCTTCACATTTTTCTCTAATTGGTGCTGCTCCATTATATTTGAAAAAAATCTAATCTATTAGTGTGACGCGCTTCCATCCGTATACAATACATTGGTTGCAAACACTATAGAAGTACACAAAGGGGCCTTTCACAGCTACTGAACAGTTGTCTGCAGTGTTCACTGCAGTCTCTGAGGAATAACCACACTTAGGCCTTATAACTTTTCTGACTTTCTTTATCAATCTACCAAGATGAAGAAGGCAGGGAGTAAGGCACGTGGTCATGGCCGTGGAGTTTCAGCAGGGAGAGGACGTGGGGATTCTGTGGCTGCTGCCGCACCCAGTGACACAGCATCCACCAGTTTTCCCCGTGAGCGTTCCTTTATGCGCACTTTTGTAGGAGCTCAGCGTACCCCCCTGCTGCGGGAAGAACAAATTGAAGCCGTTGTTGGTTGGATGGCAGCCAATGCATCGACTTCAATTGCTTCCACCTCCTCTCAGGACCACAGCACTGTTGAACAACCATCTGTCTCTTCACCGCCTGCCAAATTGCCCAGGCAGTCAGAGAGTTCTGAACTGGAGCCAGCTGAGTCTCTGCTTCTGTTCTCAGAATCTGTTGGCTTGCAAACAGGGGCCCAGCCAAGCAGCATTCTGGAATGTGAAGAAGAGGCAGTATGCAGTGATGCGCAACAGCTGTGTCTCTCTGAATCTGAAGAGGCGGGTGAGCCAGTGCCGATGGTCAGCACACCGCAGAACGCATCTGATGATGATGAGACTCAGGTGCCAGTTTCTGTTGAGCATGGTGCTGGCCAGACCACCCAACAGCAGCAGGTGTTGGAAGAGGGTAGTGGAGATGATGAGGTCCAAGACCCAACATGGCGTGAGGAACAGGAAGGTGGTGGTAGCAGCTCTGAGGAAGAGATTGCCCCAACGGTCCAAACAGTAGGGAGAGGTAGGCTGCAGACTCGGTTGCCTGTAGCCTCCAGTTTGGCACCCGTTCGTAGCAGTTCTCTTCCAACAGCCAAAACGGGCGCTCCCAGGACTTGCACTGCGTGGTCCTTTTTTGACACACTTGCAGATGATATTTGCTATGTCAAATGCAAGCTGTGTAATCAAAAAGTAAAAAGAGGTAAAAGTGTCAGTAACCTTAATACCACAAATATGTGGAAACATGTGCGGTCAAAGCACGTGGTTGAGTTACAAAGACACACTGGAGATGTAGGCCAACCTACAGCAGCACCTACATCTTCAGCTCGTGTTGGAGCCTCTTCCTTCCAGCTCACACACAGCTGGTTCGGCTTCCTCACAGGATCGCCATGGAAGAACCTCTGTCACTGTTGTCCAGAGACCCAGTGTTATTCCACCCACAGCTGCAAGTTCCCTGTCATCCTCACACTCCCAGGCCACAAAACAGCCATCGGTAGCACAGGCATGGGATAAAAGACGGCCATACTCGGCAAACCATCCACGAGCACAGGCTCTGAATGCTGGCATTGCAAAACTCCTGTCCCTTGAAATGCTGTCATTCAGGCTGGTGGAGACTGACAGTTTCCGTAACTTAATGGCATTGGCAGTCCCACAATACAATGTGCCCAGCCGATTTTATTTCAGCAGGCAAGCCGTCCCTGGTCTGCAAAAGCATGTTGAGGGAAAAATTAAACATGCGCTACTAAACGCCGTCAGTAGTAAGGTCCACCTGACCACCGATGCGTGGACCAGTACCCATGGTCAGGGACGATACCTTTCCCTCACTGCCCATTGGGTCAATGTTGTGGAGCCGGGTACAGATCTTGCGAGTGGCGCTGTACGTTTCTGCCAACCCAAAGGATTGCGGAATAAAGTTGTCCACATTGACTCCTCCTCACCCATTCCTAAAAAAAATCATCGCGCAGGAGCCGTCACGGTCTACCCCCACGGGGCCCCCGTGAAGCACCTGATGCCCCCGGATATGACACAGCCGTCCCAAAACGTAAAACGGGCCTCCTAAAATTTAAATTTCCATGGGGAATCAACCCACACAGCGCAGGAGCTGGAATGCCATTGTCCCTGTCTAGCAGATAATAAATAAATAATTCGTAATCTATCAAGGGGAAAACTTCTATATAACAATAAAAAGGAAACATTAACATGTATATATGCATAGTATTCCCCTGCAAAAATATCCGGGGGGGCAATACGAATCCTTTTCACGGGCTCGGCTAGAGGTGGACCCGGGGTCAAGGACCCTAAAGGGGTCCTGCTGTCCCTTACCTGGGTATGTTTAAAGGACAGAGGTCCCGGCCACCACGTAAACCCGTTCCTATAAAACCCCCGACCACTTAATCAGTCCTTAGAAGGACCCCCATTACCCCCAAGGGAATGGGAAGGAAAAGGGTTTAACAAACAGTATAGACAAACGAGACAGACAGGGGATAAAGAAATACGTCTTTCAACAACATTTAAAAAACAGAGGGACACCCAAAGGGTTTGGAGATAAACTAAAAGCAAAGGGGGGAAAACAAAAAAGGAGCCTTAGTTAAGTCTTCTCAAAAAGATCCTTTTTGCAGTCTGTATGAATGCTTTCACCGGCATCAACCCGCAGATGGCAGCTAATAAAGGAGCTAATTAGAAATAATCAAAAGCAGCCGGCGAGGTGGACCTAGTCTTAGCAAAGAGTAGGTAAAATTTAAATCCCTCATTTCCAAACACAAAAAAACACAACCAGCTGCGAGAAATCAGAAAAGTCAATCGCGACAATCTTGGGCGATGACCATGACAGACCCCCCCCCCTACGGGGGCCTCCCGGACCCCCC
>JARQOD010000004.1:523603499-523655965 GCA_033576555.1 Oophaga sylvatica | reverse complement strand
TTTTGGTTGAGGGCAATCTGGAGTATGTGGTTGAGAAATATTGGATTCTCGTTTTTCTAGACGAAGACTCCAGTATTTGGTTAAATGGAGAGGTTATGGTCAGGAAGATAATTCTTGGGTGTTTGCTTCGGACATCCATGCTAGGAGACTTATCCGTGCGTATCATAGAACTCATCCTGACCGACCTGGTTGCTCAAATGAGGGTTCGGTGACCCCTCCTCAAGGGGGGGTACTGTTGTGAATGGGTTTGAGATGAGTTCTGAGCAGAGGCTCCCTCTGGTGGTTACAAGCGGTACTAGTGAGGATTGGGAATCAGGTGTTACTGATTGGTCTTATTTAAGGGAATCATTTTCCCATCAGGGTTGCCGGTGATCAATTGTTCTGGTCTGAATCCTTCTTTCCAGTTTCCCTTGTAGCCTGCTGTGTCGTGTCTGCATCTCCTGCTATCAGATAAGACAATTTCTTATTTTGTGTTTTTGCTATATTTTTGCATTTTGTCCTGCACTTCTGTGGGGGCCTTCTGGGTCCCCTCCGGGGGCTTTTGCCCTCTCAGTTTAGTCCAGCCACTGTGTTTTGTACTTTTGCTTTTTGCAGTTTTTTCAGTGGCTGCTGTTTTTGTTACACCAGAGAACTAATTTAGGTGGTAGAGGTCGTGTGATCTCAGGTGATTTTGAAATTAGTATGTTGGTGTTTTTCAGGGTTTTCTGGGATTGCAGTAAGTACCTTCCTGTCCTTTTCTATTTAGATAGTTTGGGCCCCAGCGTTTGCTCATACTATTTTCTTTCTGTGTCAGTATTTCCTCTTGTCTAACCGCCATTACATGTTTGGGGGCTTTCTATTATCTTTGGGGTTCTGCTCCGGGGCAGATAGCTTTCCTGTTTCTATCTTTAGGTGTAGTTAGTTTCTCAGGCTGTGACGAGGCGTCTAGGACCATCGTAGGAACGCTCCACGGCTGCCTCTAGTTGTGGTGGTTAGTCAGGGTACTGCAATCTCATAGATTCCAACTGCTCTGGTGTATTTCCTTTTTTACCTGCACTCCTCAGCTACCGTAACATAACAGACAAGCCTCCGCCTGTCCCGAAGATCTAGCCCTATTATTAAGAGCAAACTCAGCCAAAGGCAGAAAAGAGACCCAGTCATCTTGATCAGCAGACACAAAACATCTCAAATAAGTCTCCAAGGTCTGGTTTGTTCTCTCTGTTTGTCCATTGGTTTGAGGATGAAAAGCAGAGGAGAAAGATAATTGAACACCAAGTTTAGAACAAAATGTCCTCCAAAATCTGGAAACAAACTGGACTCCTCTGTCAGACACAATGTTCTCCGGAATGCCATGTAACAGAAACACATGCTGAAGGAACAAAGGCACCAATTCGGAGGAGGAAGGTAACTTAGGTAATGGCACAAGATGTATCATCTTGGAAAACCTATCACAGATTACCCAGATAACGGTCATTCTCTGAGAAACAGGGAGGTCGGAAATAAAATCCATAGAGATATGGGTCCATGGCCTCTTGGGCACAGGTAATGGCATTAACAAACCACTAGAGCGAGAGCAAGGCTTGGAGCGAGAGCAAGTCCCGCAGACTGCACAAATTCCCTGACATCACGAGACAAAGTAGGCCACCAAAAGGACCGACTCACCAAGTCTCTGGTACCAAAAATCCCGGGATGACCAGCCAACGCGGAACAATGAATCTCAGACATCACACTCTTCTTCCACTGGTCTGGGACAAACAATTTCCCAATAGGGCAGCGCTCAGGTTTATCCTCCTGACACCCTTCCAGAGCCAGTCTCAAATTGGGCGAGATGGCGGAAAGAACTACTCCCTCTTTCAAAATAACAGTAGGATCAGATAACTCAGGAGAGTCCGCAAAGAAACTCCTCGAGAGGGCATCCGCCTTAACATTCTTAGTGCCAGGAAGAAAAGAAACCACAAAATTAAAACGTGTGAAAAACAAGGCCAACCTGGCCTGTCTAGGATTAAGTCGCTTGGCTGATTCGAGATAAACCAAATTCTTATGGTCCGTGAGGACCACCACCTGATGTTTGGCTCCTCCAGCCAATGTCTCCACTCTTCAAAGGCCCACTTCATGGCCAATAACTCCCAATTACCCACGTCATAATTACGTTCAGTTGGAGAAAATTTTCGAGAGAAAAAGGCACAAGGGTTATTCTTAGAGGTCTCTGGATCTCTTTGGGACAAAACGGCACCTGCCCCAATTTCAGAGGCATCAACCTCCACCTGAAACGGTAGAGAAACATCAGGCTGCCGTAGAACAGGAGCAGAAGTGAATCTCTGCTTAAGTTCCTGAAACGCAGAGACTGCCTCAGGAGGCCAATTCACCACATCAGAACCCTTTTTGGTCAAATCAGTCAATGGTTTAACAATACCGGAGAAATTACCAATAAATTTTACGATAAAAATTGGCAAAACCCAAAAATCTCTGAAGAGCCTTTAATGAAGTAGGTTGGACCCAATCACAGATCGCCTGAACCTTGACCGATTCCATTTCAATAACAGACGGAGACAAAATGAATCCCAGAAATGAGACCTTCTGTACGCCAAAAAGACACTTTGATCCCTTCACATACAGTGCATTCTCTCTCAAAATCTGGAACACAGTCCGAACATGTTTCACATGAGAGTCCCAGTCATTGGAAAAAATCAAGATATCATCCAAATAAACAATCAGAAATTTATCCACAAAATCCCTGAAAATATCATTCATGAAGGATTGGAAAATGGAAGGAGCATTAGTGAGCCCAAAGGGCATCACTAGGTACTCAAAATGCCCCTCTGGGGTATTAAACGCCGTCTTCCATTCATCCCCGTGCTTAATGCGAATAAGGTTACACGCCCCCCTGAGGTCAAGCTTGGTAAACCAACTAGCACTTTTCACCCTGAAAAACAGGTCAGAAATCAAGGGTAACGGATATTGATACTTCACAGTGATCTTATTCAAGAGACGATAATCAATACACGGCCTCTATGAACCATCCTTTTTGGCCACAAAGAAAAAACCGGCACCCAAGGGTGAAGAGGATGGTCTGATATGACCCTTCTCCAATGACTCCTTGATATAAGATCGCATAGCATCGTGTTCAGGTACAAACAAGTTAAAACGGCGACCTATAGGAAATTTACCACCAGGCACTAACTCAATAGCGCAATCATAGCTCCTGTGAGAGGGCAAGGATGCAGATTTACTTTCACTAAATACATCCGAAAAATCAGTCAAAAAGTCAGGAACATCCTGAGACTGGGGAGAGGCAGAAAAAACAGGAGTGTCGGCATTAACACATTGGCAGCCCCAACTGGTCACAGACACAGATTTCCAATCCAAAACAGGATTATGAGACTGTAACCAAGGGAAACCAAGTACAATAATGTCATGCAGATTATACAGCACCAGAAATTTGCAACTCTCCTGATGATCTGGTTCAACCCTCATTATCACCTGAGTAGAAAACTGGGGTTTATTCTCCGCCAAAGGGGTAGAATCAATGCCCAGTAGGGGAATAGACTTCCGCAGGGGTATCATGGGAAACCCACAACGTTTGGCAAAGTCAAAATCCATCAGGTTAAGAGCTGCTCCTGAATCAACAAAAGCCTGAGCAGAAAATGTGGACAGGGAGCAAATCAGGGTAACAGTCAACAGAAATTTAGTCTGAACACTACCAAAGACAACTGAGCGTGCAAAACGTCTTCCTCGCTTAGGGCAGACTGAAATAGCATGAGAGGCGTCACCACAGTAGAAGCATAACCCATTGCGCTTTCGAAACTCATGACGCTGTGCCCCAGAAGTCACTCTATCACACTGCATGGGCTCAGAAGCTGGTTCACAAGGCAACACTATCTCACGCATACCTCTGCGCTCACGCAAACGTCTGTCAATTTGAATAGCCAATGACATAGAATCATTGAGACCAGAGGGAGCAGGGAATCCCACCATAACATCTTTTACATTCTCTGACAGCCCCTTCCGAAAAAGGGCTGCCAAAGCATCATCATTCCATTTGGTCAGGACTGCCCACTTTCGGAATTTCTTACAGTACAACTCAGCGTCTTCAAGACACTGATTTAATGCCAAGAAGGTTTTTTCAGCTTGATCAGTGACATTAGGTTCATCGTACAATAACCCCAGAGCCAGAAAAAATGCATCAATATCATTCAAAACAGGATCCCCAGGTGTCAGGGAAAAAGCCCAATCCTGAGGGTCGCCGCGCAGGAGAGAGATGACAATTTGAACCTGCTGTGGTGCGTTCCCTTAGAACTTAGGCTTTAAGGCAAAAAACAACTTAGTTATTTTTGAAATTCAGAAATTTAGCCCGATCCCCCAACAACAAATCTGGCATGGGAATCCTAGGTTCCACAACCGGCAATCTAGCAAGATAGGTAGCATACTCTGAACCTCAGTGGCAAGCTGATCCACACGGCCAGACAACTGTGCAAGCTCCATTGAGAGAGAAAAAGAGGGAAAAAAATGGAAAAAAAAAATCTACGACAACTCTGACTTTTTTTTTTTTCCACACTATTTTTCCCTTCTGTGAGTACCATATAATTTTCAGTTTGGGCCGGTGATACTGTTGTGTTTTGGTAGCTGAGGAGAATAAGCAAAAACGGCAATACACCAGAGGCTGGAACCTATTGGATTGCAGTACCCTGAACTAACCACACAACTAGAGGTAGCCGTGGAGCGTTCCTACGTTGATCCTAGACGCCTCGTCACAGCCTGAGATAACTACACCTAAAGGCAGAAAGATGAAAGCTATCTGCCCCGGAGCAGATCCCCAAAGAAAATAGGAAGCCCCCAAACATGTAATGGCGGTTAGACAAGAAGAAGCACGGACACAGACAGAAAATAGAATGAGCAAACGCTGGGGTCCAATCTGTCTAGACAGAAAAGTACAGGAAAGGATACTCACTGCAATCCAAAAAAACCCTAAAAAATACCAACTCTTCTGATTGAAAAAACACCTGAGATCACACGATCTCTACCACCTAAAATCAGATCTCTGGTGTAACAAAACTAAGCCGCAGCCACTGAAAAAACAGGAAAAAGCAAATGAACAAATAACAGTGGCTTCAGATAAACTGAGAGGAGCATAAGCCCCCGGAGGGGACCTGGCTGACCTCCACAGAAGTGCAGGGAACAATTCAAAAAGCAAGCACAAAAATAAAAGCAGAAAATATCTTATCTGATAGCAGAAGATGCAGGCAAGACTCAGCAAACTTCCAAAAGAACCAGGAACCACAATTGAGACAAGAACAATTGATCACCGGCAACCATCATGGGAGGGAACCTCCCTTATAGCAGACCAGTCAGCGATCCCAGATTGCCATTCCTCGCTGAAAGGCTCAGTACTGTCTGTAACCACCAGAGGGAGCCTCTGCTCAGAAACCATCTCTAGCACATTCATAACAGTGAGTGTTGTGATTTCTTATGATTGGTCAGCATCATAGAGGGAGTAGAAGCACACACCCCCAGTGAAAACTGATAATTTTTTTTTACATCCATGTTGGTGTTCACTCAATAGGTGTCAAATACTTTCATTGCTAATATCTCTGCAATAGAGAGGCAAAATAATAAGAATTTAAAAAGATGTATTCCACTCTATAGCTTCCATTACATTGTGTGTCCAGTTCAACATGAAAAATTTGATGAAAGGTCCTCTTTAAGTGGCGGGAACCCTTGGCAGACCCCATATAAACTTTTTCCTCCCTTATACTAGTCAAGCAAGGGTCGACACACTGTAAGGTGGTCGGTGTCTGGAGCTGATTGCAGACTGACAAACGTAGAGGTGTGTTACTGTTGACTAGGAGAAGATGGCCTGAAATTGCTGCATATAGTGGATTTGAGATAGTAGGGACTGGCGATGTATATAGAATATACAGCTTAGACAGACATTTTTCACCAAACTGGTAATGCTGCTGTAAGACATGTAGGACTTGAGAAATTGCAGCTGTTTTTACTCTCCCAATAACGCTGAAGCAGCAATTCCCAAGACTCTGCCAGAGTCACTAGCCAGATCGTCATTCGTGAAAAGTTCTCTTGCTGTACCATTCAAGTGACTATGCCTTTTGTCTGACACAAATGCTCCTTTGCAGTCGTAAGTAAAGTAATTCCAGAGTTAAAGCTTCTGCATCTCTGCAATTAACTGTCCACATCGCTATCTATTCGCATTCTTCCGTCAGGCCAAACTTGTGGATTACGGTGGGAATGGTTGACCATTAAATGTATATAGAGGTGTTATAAACTCTCCCACTAAGGTCCTGTGCATAAATGAAAATTTCGTTCTCTCGAAAGATAAGTCACCGAGCTTGCATGTATGTGCATGGTGGAGTCAGTAGAGTAAGCCGTCAGCAGATATGTCTTACAAGTATAACCACCATAGTTCTACCTAAATCTTGCTAAATAGATTCAGGGACCCGGTACAGACCATAATGTCCTGACCCCAACTCAACAGCCTCAGATATTTCTATAAAGTTGTTGCGCTCAGCTTAGGAGCCTCACATTCGGTCAGAACATCGCGGTCCTTATTCGATCCGCATATGATGGAAGTGTTACACCACCCTTTCCTCTTGCTACTTTGAGGCCTCATTCAGACCTCTGATTTTCGTGTACGAGAGCTATTCAAGTTTTTCATGGACAGCACTCACACCTGTGATAGTCAATGGGCCCATTCACACTTCATGAATTTTTCCTCAAACTGAGTAGTCTGCGGAAAATATCAGAGACATGTCCGATTTTGATTTAGGATTGGATCAAAATCAGCCGACATCCGAGTGCCAAACAATTTTTACAGACTGTCAGAATGGAGAAGGTGGAGAATTTTATTTTTTTTTAAATTTCTCTGTGTACGAGAAAATCAGGTGACACACTCCGATCAGAATATTCGGTCCAATTTTCTGCTCCATGAAAAAAATGGATGTCTGAAAGGCGCAGAGCCATAATTCAGCCATGCGCATGAAGCCATATTATGTCAAATTCTCACCAAACAACTCCTCAAAGCTCAGTATCTTGGACACCTCTGTCACTGGTTGGATGATAGAATTTTATGAATAGATAAACACTGTAGGGAAACAGAGCTCATCAGATCATAGGGTGATACCTTTATAAAAGGAAATTAAAACCAGGTAATCTGCTCACCTCAGCGAGTTATGTGGTCTCCTGTGAAAACTAAATGGTTGCTGCTGCCCTGTGGCTAGGGAAAGAAATCCACACAGGAGGATTGAAGGAAACGACAATTCACGGTTTGGGGCTGCGTTAAGAGATATGATGATCCAATATATAAGTGTTTTTTTATTCCACAATTTTAAGATCCAGTTCGGTAGGTATGCTCCCTAATGTATAGAAAAGGGTGCAGCATAAAGATGGAGGCCTTGCCCTGGGCATCAGAGTGCAGCTCTCATGTACATGAAGGGAGCGGATGAGAAGCTCCATGAGGTTCGCCGGATTTGGCAGCATAGTTGAGTTGTACATATCAGGAGAATCCTGAGGTTTCATGAGTGAATGGGCAGCACACAGATTCCTTCCTTTTTTCCCCAATTTTCCTCCATCTTCACCTTTCCTCTTTTCTTTACCATAACCCAGATCAGTACTACAATCCAGTTTGTAAGAGTCCTATGCTCAGCCATAAGTTTTGCATCCTCTTCCCCTTAGGGGAGCTATTTTGACGCTATGGCCATTACTTATCTCTTTTGTCTCTGATACTTTGGCACTCCCTCCCTGAGCACCCTCTTCGTTTTATGTACTCTGTCCCATTTAGGCCAGTTATCTCTCTGGGTTATAAACTCAAGGCCGTACTGCTCGGCCTCCTGGCCTAGGACCATTCTCCAATCGATCACTCTGTTCCTTCTGTCACTTCTCAGGATCTCGCCATCCTCGGTCTCCTCTCTTGATAAGGAAACCCACATCATTCGGCACTGCTTGGGCATTTTCTCTACCATTTGGCACTGCTTGGGCATTTTCTCTACCATTCGGCACTGCTTGGGCATTTTCTCTACCTTTTCTGACGTTCTAACAGGAACTGTCTCTTGTCCCTTTAGCTTAGCTACTCTAACTCTGGGCTAGCCCCAACCATTAACTCTCACTTTTCCTGTTAACTACCTGTTGCTGGGCAGAACACAATATCAGCAACACAACGCATTTCACAGTTCACATCAAAACACTTTTGTAATGATACACATATTCTTCAAGAGGGAACGTGGACAATATGTCCATCTCCTTACAATACAATAAGGGTTTACGGGGTAACATATTGTGAGTTTATTTCTCATTAGTGGGAAATATTCTACATGCAACTCGTTGTTCCAATCAGAGCTGAATTCTTATGTTTTCTATAGGCTGCTGATCAGGGAGTTCTATTCAGACAGCAGTGTATCAAGGACTCTAAGATTTTCTTAGCTAGAATTTTTCTTTTAGACATTTCTATTGTCCACCGGTCAAGTCATTAAAGTCGAGCAAGGAAAAGAAAAATGATATGAGTAGGTGACGTCACATCAGTTTATCTAAATAAACCTACCCCAACAGTATACTTTCGTGACATTTCTCAAAAACCGCCCAAAAAATAAAGACCCGGAGTCATATCTGAAACACCATTTATACATACACAAACAAACAAGGAAAAATATATATATATACGTCTTCATATATTAGTCAATGCATCTTGTCTGTGTGAGAATAGTCAATTATCTGCACATATATATAAAAAAAGATCTGCTGTATATAAAATATACTGCGGTTAAATATATATTATATATCTATATACGTTTATGGAGCCAGATTGTGTCATCTCAGAACAGGCTGTAAACCTCGCAAAAATCAGAATGGTTATTTGGCTTCCACATCTGGAAAAAAATATATCCTTTCATATATATTTATTTTTGCAAACAAGGATAGCAGCAGAAAATATAGGACCTTTAAATAGGTCACCGTCATTCTTGAAGTAAGGCGGGGAGGCTCGAAGGAGAGGTCTAAGATTTTTTGGGAAAAAAAAAATACTTTTTTACCCCCAGAAATAAACCCACTCTTACACAAAGGATGTTACTGATATTGCAGCTCAGCCGGATATTCTTGAATAAGTATGACCTGCAATACCAGGCAACACCTGTAAACATGAGTGGCGCTGATTTTGGGATTGAAATATAAGTTTACTCTTCACGCTCCAATTACGGAAACCCCTTTTAAATATGTATAATTAAAAGCGAAATAAAACATGGGCACAGCTTCATACTACTAAGTAAACTACAAAGGCAAAGTTGAGATGAACAATTATAAGTGTACGAAAAGTTAAGGTTTATTCACACTGCGTATCCCACACCCATACAGTAGCATAGGCTGTATGATATTCACAAAAAGTGGGAATAAAAAATAAAAAACCTTATTGACAGGCATATTCTGACTGATGCCAAAAGGGAATTCTGCAGTGTGAATAGTCCGCTTCAGAGAGCTGGGAAATAAAAATTAAGCCAGTAAGACATCCCCAAAATCGTAACTAAAAAAGGACCTGTCATCAGGTCAAAAGTGGCTATTGTTTGTCCTCATTTTATTCTCACTGCTGTGTCGCGTTTTTTTGATTTTTTTGTTTTGTAAATCCTCATATGGTTCAGATATATAGGCCTTTTTATATAGTGTGCCCAATATGCAAATTTTCTGGCCATCAAGATGGGGGTGTGGCTCGAAGGGTAATTATGCAGAGCAGCCTAAAGGCACGCCCCAGAGGATCCAGTGAGCAGTAGCACCTGTCTAAAAGGCCAAAAATATAATATCATTTTGGGTGCAGTGAATAAAATGTCCCATACCATTGTATGAAGCTAGAAATACAAAATACTCAGGGGAGCAGCAGAAATAATTTGTGAGTAAAATGGACACTTTTGACCTAGTGATAGGTCCTCTTTAAAGTAAAATGTGGCTGCCTTCTACGTAAAACATATCTGCCTACAGATGTTGCAGCTCTTGTTCCCTTCAATGGAGTTGAGCTACAATGCTCAACACAGCTTGTAACCAGGGGATGTGCATTTTTTATTAAAAAGGCAGCCATTTTTATTATTCTGAATTACCCAATTAAAGGGTTATGTAATGTCAAAATCCCATCTCCATGTGCCCTATCAGAGCATATATACAGCACTGATGAATGTCCTCCACTCAGAACAGAGTGAAGAGTGTCTCTCACTCTGGTGGAAGAGGGAGCACGTCCATGTATTACACAGTAAGCCATTAATTTCAATGACTGCCATGTAATTACAAATTTTCCATACAGTGGCTGCTGCAGGAAAAATAGAACGGATCTGGGACTTCTCTTTAGAAGACAACTCCGTTAACAAGATTCCAAAACATTTTGTAGGTTCCTTTGGCCTGCTTATAGAGGATCATGGCCGCTTAAAGGCCTACTTGGAGATGGTGTCCTCATCCACCCTAGAATATCCAACAGAAGGAATATTTTCTTGACATAATAGAAGTCAAGATTACATCAGAACTTCATGAGTGTTCTGGTGATGGTCCTTCATAAAAAAAAAAAACAAATCTAGGGTAAAAACTATGGAGGATAAAGATCTTAAGACGAATGGAGGCCATGTGCCATTTGGCCATGGTTTGTGCAAAAGTATAAGCCAAGCTGTTAAAGTCTCTAAAGCCCCTTCTTAACTGCCCTTACCCAACTCCAAAGCAGGTACAGTCTGATATCTTTAATGAGGTTCTTCAAGAAAGTAATAAAATGGCTTCTTTCAAGTAATTTAAACAGCAGCCATGATAGTCAGGTGTCAAGATGGGCAGCAGTCTGGAGCAGTGTTTTTTTCAGAGACCTGACAGAAGAGCTGTATCATAAACAACTGCACCAGAGCAGTCGGAGAATAAATCTTTCTCTATGGCTGACCGAACAAGGAGGACTGAGTTTGGAGAAAAAAAAATTCCTTTGTGCTTAAGCAGCTGAGGAGAAGATTTATTTCTTCTGATGTCGCAGCCCTTCTAATTGGCTCATAGAGGTATGTGTGCTAGCAATACAGTTTCTCTGTCAGTTGAGACACAGGTCTGGAGAGCTGTGTGTTTTCAGACTGCATCCCATCATGATACGTGACCAGCATGGACTACTGTATGAAATTGCAGGGCCATTTTATTATATTCTTGGGGAACCCCTTTAAGGGGAAAACAAAATGGTCTGTCAATACATTTAGGGGGTTGAATGAATGGCTATGCAAGCATGTAGGCATCTACTGTATGCCACCAATACTTGGATCAAACCTCATCCAATCCCAGTAGTTACAGACAAATCCCATTCTGACCATACAAATCTAAAAGCATACTTGCCAACTTCCCCATAACATTTGGGAAGCAACATGAATAAGTTGCCAAACATGGCAAATCTTTGTGGGCATGGCCGAAACACCTGCTAGAAGGCAACACTTTGGAAAGGTTCCTTGAAAGAGGCTCTGGGATGCTCAGGCAGCAGATGGAGCCTTGGTGTTCATGCACATTCTGGGGACAGGAAAATTGGGTCTGGTAAGAGGGACATGACCATGAAAAAAGTAAAAAAACAAAACAGAAAACTCTTGGATACATGTCCCTGAACGTTGGCAAGTATAATCTAAAACTCATCCCCTTTCTGTCTTGTCTTGGATACAGCAGAGCCATAAATCAAACTGTACTTTGGACAACCTCTTACTACACTCAGTACTACCTAGTTCAGTCAAGGAGATGGTGCCATGATGAGGAGGATCTTACCCACTGCTCCACCTTTTGATCAAATCTATAACTATTGGATCTCTTTAAGTAAGATCATATTTAGGCTTTTTTTTGTTTTGTTTTCTATTTTTTTTTAAGCTTTTGACATAAGGTATTTGTTAACCCTTAAACTAAACATCAAGACATCTCTTTAAAGTTGTCTATTGGACCAGCCAATAGTGTATGATCATCCCCGTCAGCACAGTGCTTAATCCTACCCAATCCTCTTATGAAACGCACATTTGCATCGGTGAGGGTGAAAAGAGTACAGTGATAGCGGACTTTACGTTAACCCCTTGATTATCCATGGGTCCAGTAATAAGATTGCCGTGCATGTACTGTTAACGCCTCATATAATAAGCAATTACCAGGAGTCTGTCAGGGAGAATAATACTAGTGAGTGCCCAATAGCATTGCAGATATACTGCATAGTAAAATTCTTTCTGCACAGGTTACTAATGCTGCTCCTTAAGAGGCTTACGAAATCCTAGTTGCCATCAGCTCGTTAATAATTACTCCTCGTAATAGGGGCCCCACAGTGGGACCACACAGTAAGTATTCCTGGGTTATTGACAAGCACAGTGCCTGCAGCATCTATCATATTGATGCCAACATATGACAATGTTACAGCCTGGTACACGGGCAACACAGGTTTGGTACCAAAACAAGAAAAGTCCAAAGCAATTCAAGAAATATACACTAGGAATGTTCCTCAATCCAGGAGAACTCGTTATACGCCATGTAGGAAGAAGGAAAATCCAAAGTCTTAGGACTCATGCGGTTCAGGAGCCATTAGATGAGGAGTGGGCGAGGAAGGTCATTGCGCGGTGATGGGAAAGACATTAGTCACCCTTTCCCATCTTGGCGATTAGCTCATCACAGATCTTTGTCAGTTCTTCGATCTCTTGGTTCTGAAAAAAACAGATTAAAAAGTTTAGCAAGTGGGAGTCATATCACTTCCATTATATATTAGCAGAGACGACCCACCATAACTAGGACACTTTAGGAGAAACTCTAGGGAATTTCTCAGAAATGATAAATTCGACTACCAGGGGGTCATTTTACTGGGGATTAGAGTTGGTACAAATTGATAAGCAGGACCAGGATCATCGGTCTGCTCCGCAATCTGTGGTTGCTGTACGGGAGCCCCGAGAACCGCTTATTAGCATCTGTGGCTCTTCTCTTGATTAGCCGGTGTGGCACAACATCATCGTGGTGTGATAAACATGCGATGATGTTTGAAGCTAGGAGGAGACTCTCAGGGCTCCCGTCCAGCGACCACAAACTATTGACGTGGTCAGTGGACCTGCAAATCGATTCACACCGAAGCTGGTGGGGATATTAATACTTTCACTGTGGTACTTCAAGGGCAAGTTTTCTAGTGCTCAACCGAATTGGCTGCATATTATTGGGCTGGAAAGGAGGAGTTGCCAAATGCTGCCCCTGACATCACATGACATCACGTTCCAATGCTCTGACATCACTTCCTGCTCTGCAGGTATTGGCTGCAGCGGCACCTCACAGACATCCTGCTCTTTTAATGAAAACCTGTCACCAGGTCAAAAGCGATCAGCTTCTGCTCTTATTTTATTACGGCTTCTGCATTTTTTTTTCTTTTTTTAAATCTGCCGTATGATTCCTGACATATGGGCCTTTATATTCAGTGCTACTTTTTATGGCCTTTACCAAAGGGTTGGTGATCACAGGATTCTCCCTGGTTTGTTTTAGGCTGCTCTGCAAAATTACCTTGTGAGCAAAGCCCCCTTGTAAAAACAGAAAATTTTGCAAACTGGTCAAACTTCATAAAAAGGCCAATGTCGTTAGAACCGTATGGTAGATAAAAAAACACCAAAAAAATACTTAATGTGTACACGGTACATAGATTCAGCACCTTCTGTTGCAGCGCTCTCTCCAGCGACTCCACTTTCATCTGTTCTTTCCTTAGTCCTGCTTGCAGAGCTGCGCCCTCCGCATTGGCTTTGGTGCGAACCTGTGCAATCTCCTCATTGGCTCTGAAAAAAAAAAAAACAAACAAGCAAAACATTAATTAGTGATGCAAAACCTCGAAAGTGTCTGGAAACCAAGTCCATAGAAATTGAGACATTAAGTAATTCACAAAATTATCTAGTACCCAAATATTAGAGACCTTTACTCAGCATAGGTTATTATAAGTGGTTGTCCAATGAAAACAGGTAATTACCTATCCACAGGATAGATCATTGATCGGTGGAAGTCTGACAGCTGGGATCTGCACCGATCGAGTGAACGGGGAACCTTTATTTCTGTTAGAATGGAGCGACCGATTGGATGCTTGACCGTCACACCATTTATTGACCATGGGGCTGACGAGCGCTGCACTCGCAGCTTTTTCTGGAAACCCCATAGAGATTGAATGGAGTGGTGGTCAAGCATCTGACTTCCAGCTGTATTTTGTAACATTTCTCAAATCAGTGCAGGTTTCAGGGGTTGTACCCCACTGATCAGTAAGTTATCAGCTATCCACAGATAGGGGACAATTTTTTTTCATTGGACATCCCCTTGGGATGATAAGAAACCAAGCTGGGATAATAAGCAACTAAGCTAAGTAATGTAAAAAATAGGTCTGTTTGGCTTAACATGAAGATTGTCTTCTGGGCATAGGTCTATATCATAATGTGCTGGTTAATTGCCGCAGATACATATATAGGGAATAATAATGTTATCTTTAGCAATCCGCACCCTATAGGGGTCTGAACCATTATTGATGTCCATACATGCATATAATGAATGTTTAGGGGTCAGGACTCATGTATTAGTCTATTAGGCTCATGGGTTTTGGCTAATCAGGTCCACAGGCATTACCATAATTCATGCGTGTGATATAATGTAGCTAGATGGTCTAAGGCTATTGTTGTAGCTTCCTAATTTGCACAATTGTTGGATGGCAGCACAGACGTTTTTCCCACTGTTTGTGTTCCCTGGACATACAAGTAGTAGGGTCGTTTAGAGATAGTAGTCAGTGAGTGGGGGCACCATACCGTACCATACCAGGATGCCAACCTCGGCAGCTAAGAAGGGAATTTGTTTAGGGCAATTCTAGTACTCAAACCCCGCCCTTGTTTTGTCACCTCATTTTTTAATTTTCTGCAATTCAAGTGTTTGCATCTGTGTGAAGGTTCTCCCTGGAGGTCCCAGGCGAGAGATATTACGTTCATGTTTCCCATCACGATTTTATCCATCCATAGAGAGGAAATATAGCATACATATCATCATCCTCTGCCTGATACTAATTTGGAAATGTGATTGTAGCCGCCCAGTGATTTAAGACAATGCGTATGGAACCAAGGAGCTGCCGTCAGTCTGTTGGCAGTTAAGGAAGAAAGGGCCATAAATCTGTCACCTCCCTTATTCTTAGGCAAGCCTGGTATGGCATTTGTGTCCGTGATGTATCAGATGGCCAACTTTAATTACCTCTTTTCAGAAGAGGGAGGTAGGGGGGTGTCTGTCACAGTTAGAGGTCATGGAGCCAGACTTCACTTCATTCAACCCATGCATCAATATTAATATTATACTCCATAGATTTTACAATTATATCTATAACAGTCACACTCCCATTTTTTACCAGATCCTAATGGAAGGCAATGGAGGTCTGTTCTGGTTGATTTTTTTTTTTTTAATGACATTGAAATTTTTTTCAAGATACTCTCAAAAGTAAAAATAATCAGTAGATAAATTGATCCTCGGTGTTTGTCAGTCTGCAGGATTTTGTTTGCAGGTTTTTGAAACTTAAAAACTTTTATTGATTTTTTTTTTTTTTTTATATTTTGCAGGCACTTTACTTGCACACATATTGGTGGGTGTCCTTAGGCCGTCGTCGATTAATCAAGATGGTAGACAAGTGTACAGACAGCTCAGGTTGAAAGAGCGCACAGCTCCAGCCCGAATGTGCATACAAAAGGCGTGTGGATACAGTAGAAAGCCAGTGACTTTCTATTGCAGCCGTACTCTGCTCCGTGGGCATATTTGGGCAGGAGCAGTGCGCTCTTTCTGAGCTGTACACTTGTCTACCGTCTTTTCAGTGATCCGTGGGATTCTCAGGCCCTGAACACACCCAACAAACGTGCCAGGAAAAAAAAAGCATAAAAAAATAAGTTTCCTCTTTAAAGCCTTGTAAAATTTCGACCCATCATCTTAAAAATATACTGCTCAAAAAAATAAAGGGAGCACTCAAATAACACATCCTAGATCTAAATGAATGAAATATTCTCATTAAATACTTTGTTGTGTACAAAGTTGAATGTGTACATAATCACACAAAAAATCATCAATGGAAATCAAATTTTTGAACCAATGGAGGCCTGGATTTGGAGAGACCCCCAAAATGAAAGTGGAAACAAGTCAAAATGAAAATCAAAACAAGATAAAAATAAAGTGGAAACAAGTCAAAATGATGCTCAGCATTGTGTGTGGCCTCCACGTGCCTGTATGACCTCCCTACAACGCCTGGACATGCTTCTGATGAGGTTGCGGATGTTCTCCTGAGGGATCTCCTCCCAGACCTGGACTAAAGCATCCGTCAACTCCTGGACAGTCTGTGGTGCAACTGACATTGGTGGATGGAGCGAGACATGATGTCCCAGATGTGCTCAAATCGGATTCAGGTCTGGGGAACGGGCGGGCCAGTCCATAGCTTCAATGCCTTCATCTTGCAGGAACTGCTGACACACTCCAGCCACATGAGGTCTGGCATTGTCCTGCATTAGGAGGAACCCAGGGCCAACGCACCAGCATATGGTCTCACAAGGGGTCTGAGGATCTCATCTCGGTACCTAATGGCAGTCAGGCTACCTCTGGCGAACACACGGAGGGCTGTGTGGCCCTCCAAAGAAATGCCACACCACACCACTACTGACCCACTGCCAAACCGGTCATGCTGAAGGATGTTGCAGACAGCAGGTTCACACTCAGCACATGGGACAGATGGGACAGAGTCTGGAGATGCCGTGGAGAGCGATCTGCTGCCTGCAACACCCCCCCGTGATGTCCATATTCCCTAATAGGACTGTCTTGATGGAACATCTAAAATTAATGTAACTCATATTATTTCTTCTACTTTTATCTGAGAGAAAAAAAAATGGGGGGGAGGGGAGACGCTCCTTCTGCAGAATCACCCACAAATTTTGTGAGAAGAAATAGGCTTGACTGACCTTCACGAAAGGCTCAAAAATGGCAGGAACAGGAGGTGGCAATGTAAAGTTATACCTTTAAGCATCTTGGGCCATTAGAGGTAATTTGGGCTGCGGGTTTCTTAATTGGACTGGTTTTAACTTTTTAAATTTGATTTCTATCTATCTGCCAAACTCTGTACAATAGTTGTATGTGCCTGGGGGGTGGGGGGTTATACCATTTGTCATCAGTTTGCATATATGATCCAGTCATAATTGACCATATTGTCATGTAGAAATGAATTATATTTATGGCATCCAGAACCCTTTGGCACTTAATAGGATAAACGACCGAGAGGATTTTAGGACCACTCACTTGTTTAGTTTCTCCTCTGCGTGGACTTTCAGGGCCTGGTACCTCTGTTCTTCTTGCTTTACTCTTGCCAAGTAATCTTGTGCGCATTTCTTTAGAGCCTCTTCATTCTGCAGCGGTAAGTTGGTGCATTAATGAGATTTGTTTTATAAATTAAAAAGTTAAAATGATAAAATAACTCAGTTGTTCAATAAGTCACCTTCTTGAAGCCTTCGAGGACACCCTTGAGATTCTCATATCTCCTGAAGAGGTCAGAGAGGGATCGTTCCACGGAGTTTAAGTCCGCCAGGGCTTGTTCCTTCTCTACGGTGACCTGTTGTAGACTCTTTTGAGAGGTCATCGTACTCCGCTGCTCATCTTCTACTCAAAAAATGTGCACATGACAGAACATTACATAAGACAGAAGTATTTATACAAGGATGTAAAGGGTGGGTGCCAAAAGCACCCACTATAGAGCATCTGCAAGGGACTGTAAACACCCATATGTCATGTATTTGGATGCATTTTTACCGTGGTCTTCAAAAACTATACTTGCCAACTCTCCCAGAGTATCTCGGATGCTCCCAGAAATAAAAAAAAAAAAAAAAAAAAAAGGAGACCTCTGGGGTTCCCAAATATAGGCAAAATTCTTGGGTGCTACCGAGGCCACCCATAAACCCGTGCTTCTAGAAAACTTCTTGAGCCTTGGCATTCATTTTCGCATTCATTGGGCAGGGAATGGAGCATGGAAGATTTGTGAAATGGTGTGTGTAGAGGCAATTGGCTGCAAACCACCATTCTCCTAGATTAAAGCGTAGAAAAATTTACACGCAAACCCACACCCTCGCTTTCAAATCAGTAAAAAAAACAAAGTTGTAAAACTTTGATTTTGGTTCCAGATTTATCAAAAAGTTGAGATAATTTTGGAGGCCATTGTAGTAACTAAGAAACCCATAAATTTTGTGGTTCATAATGGGGGTTAAAGAAGATCTGTCACCAGGGCAGCATTTCCAGTTTTTCCCCTGAGCATTTCAATTTTTCTCATTTTAAAATCCACCATACGTTTCCAGGGATATGGGCCTCCTCATCTAGTGCTAATTTTTATGATCTTTGTGAGGGGGCGTGTCTCAGGATCCTCTAGGGCGTGTCTTTAGGCTTCTCCCATTATTAACCTGAGAGCCACGCCCCCTTATAAATTCCATAAATATGATCAAATAAAAAGGTCCATATCTTTGAAACCGTGTGATGGATTTTAAAAAGAAAATAAAAACCTGAATTCTCAGGGAAGCTCAAAGAATAAAATAAGACGAAAAACTAAAATCACTTGTGCCCTGGTTAAAGCCTACTTGTGGTGTTTACGAATCATACATCTGCGCACATTTGTTTGTCATGGACGTCATTACAGCCTCCTTTCAATATCTGAAGTCACTTCTAGGTGGTGGTGTAGCCAGGACCCTTTTTTCATCACGGGTATCATGGCTTCACCACCCATCTATAGAGAGCGATATTGTATGACTCACCAATCATCTGTGCAATAGTTTTCTCATATTCGGCAACAATTTTCCTGTAAAACAAAATGGATACCAATGAGCATAATGTCGTCCATCACCGCTTGCATCCCGTAATACATATAGACAAGAACAATACCTCATCTCCAGCACCTCCGCATGGCTCTGCTCATACTTCACCTGCCAGTCCTTGGCTTCAATCTCCTTCATAATGATCTTTAGACAGAGAGATAGGAGTATTATCACCAGGTCGGGTGTATATAGGAATATACGACCATCATGCACTAAGCAGCAATTCCACATATTTATATCATAAAAATGGAGATGATCAACCCAATAGTAAGATATAAAGGAAAAATTCAATTAAAAATGATCCGCTGGTATCTACAGAGATCACACTGATGATGGATCAGTACATGGAGGGTCCTGGTTTAAGTGTGACATTAACATCTGCGTGGAATTGCTGTTTAGGTGCAGATATGGGATAAGTTATATTGCTATGATCACGTATGGGTCCAATAAAATGCAAAGAACTACAAGCTGCATGATAAGCAGATGTCCACGAGCAACAGATACACGCGATGATCAATGGTCGAAACTAATACTACAGTTAACTGGTATTATAATGGTACAACAGACCTTTAGAGTGGCAGGAGAGGACATACAGACTATGGAGCACGTTCTGCTGCATGGAGGCCCTAAGGGAAGGTGAGCCTGCCTTCTATGGGGTACCTGTATGGAGACCCCCATACACAGTACACTAAAGATGGTCCAAAGACACCCATAACGAGAGGACCACACTCCCTGACAGAGGACATTGGGCGAGATAATGATCGGGCAGCTTAACTTCAAATGTCCAATCCTTTCATTTTCCAAGAGAAGATGCTGTCAGATGTCCGGTAGCTGCTTTCTCTGGCTCTACATTGTAAACACATGAACGCTCGACCCTACATGTGTCAGCAGAGATGGCCATCAACCAAATAAATGTTTGATTGACATCTATAGCATGTGTATGGCCAGCTTATGAGAAGAAAAGGCAGATGGAAAGAAATGCAAACCCTAGTACACATCGGGTCAACCCTCTGATTTTGGTGGGAATGGACACTCAGCTAATCTGTATCTCTTGTCCGATATATGATGTTCGGGGACTTAAGGATCAGGAAATTTTTATTAAATTGCCAATACTTTTTTTGTCCTTCGGGAACATAAGTCACTACTAGATGAGTTTGGCAGAGATTTATTTTGCTCCCCCCATAGATAATACATGAGCACTTGGCTGGGCTGAGTGTCCACATATATAGTTGAGATTAATAGTGGTCCCCTGCCAAGCTCAAGTGTAGGGGCACCTTAAAGCTGGCCATACACAGTCGATAGCCAACGGCCATCTCTTCCGATTCTCGAGAAATCAGCTTGACAAAGAGCTTCCATGTTCACTATAGCAGAATCAGTATTCCAACTGCCTGATCTTTATGTCCCCCGATATAATCCGATGGGGGATAATCAACATACACATTAGATGGTCGGCTGATCCATCAAAAATTGGCAGGCTCTGCAGACTTTTATCCAGTGTGTATGGAGGCTATAACACATGACATCGGGATCAGACTACACAGGCTTTATTTGTAGTCTGTAACCATAGAGATAGATGAACATTAGTGTGCATAGGGGCTGTATACGCAAAATGGTAGATCTCATTTCAGTTTTTACTTTTTTTTTTTCAATGCTGTGAGTTACAGCTACATGCAACCACACAACACATGTACATCCCCAGCCTTAGCATGAAGCAAAAAAAATGTGAAAGCGATCACAGGACTATGACACTATTTCTCCATTTCCCTACAGGATGGTGTGCTCGCAAAAAAGCCACATTCTGGTCAATGAGGTTTCTATGGAATGATGACAGATGCGGGTCCACGCAGTCCTAGATGGAAGTTACCTCCTCTCGGATGAGAGTAAGCACCGCAGCTCGGCACTCAAGTAGAAGGCGTCCAAGGGATTGTGACTCCCTAAACTGAGCGAGCTGCTGCACTGGAGAGACAGAAAACCCCTGCTTCACTCCACTGGTTATCAAGACTTTTTTTTTTTTTTAAAGAGGGTTTCCCAGTTTTATGCACCTAAAGCGTCATTATTATATCATTAAACATTCTGCCATCTATTTTGCATTTTAAGTCTTTGACATTTTCTAGATCCCTGCTTGCTATCAGTGCTGATATAATGCGTTATCCTAGAGTCCAAACTATTACCTAGACTGGAAGAAGTTATAGTAAACTCTCCTAACTGGACCTGTAGGGATTTATTCTACAGATGTTATTAAAGGAGATGAGAAAAAAAAACAGGAAATTATATAAAATAAGAATAAAAAACTCACTACTGTAAAGGAACAGGAGGAAAAGTCCTGTATGTGTCACCGAGGTGGCTGGTCTCAGTGATTTAAGTCCTGGAATTGAAGGCTCCAGCAAGGGTAGGTTGTTGAGAAGGTTTACATTGGGATCAGATTTGGGTCCAGGATTAAGGAGTGACCAAAAGAGTCTGGGTGGGGAAGGTTGCTCCCATACATCCAGTTCAGCCTTTGCAGGTCCTGCAAAAGGCAGCTGAAGGGGCTCAAGTGTGTCCAATGTGTGGGAACAGCAGTGTGTTCATTATTGTTCACCAAACAGAGAGAAGAAATGCCTGGATAGCTGCACAGGTGAGGCCATTGTGTATATTTTGCTTACCCAGAGAGGGTACTGTTTTCTTCTGGTGTTATTTGTTTAAGCTGAGTAAGGGCTATTGTGATTTAATGTGAACTCTGTTAATGGTTTATGATGGATAAATAAACCCAAGACAGTTTTACACCAGAACCAAGTGCCGTTGTGTAGTTAAACCGCTACCAGAAAGCTTGAATCCCTACACTACTCACCTGATAAATTCACCATTGCTCTAGTGCCCCTGCTCCAATCTTCATGCGGTCCTCAGTTTACTTCCCTACCAATATGTCCACTGCAGTCAATCACTAGCCGCAGTGATCTTCTGCTGCTTATGTCAGCATCATTGCTAAAGACAGTGATTGGCTGCAGTGGTTACATGGATCGACATCATATCATCATTCCTTCAGGGAAGTTAACAGTGGCAGGTAACGACCAAAGGAGCAGTGGGGTCGGAGCTGTGATGGATTTATCAGTCGAGTACTGTCCTTTTTACAGCATTTTCTCCCTTTCTCCACTTTGAGAATGTTTACACGGCAAGCGAAAATCTGAAAACTCTTTCTTCTGTCCTGGTAACTTGGTGCAATGTACCAGCCTGAGAATCCAGCTCTTTAGCTCACAGAGGATTGTCGACACTGGACAGATCACAGCAATTCCTCTGCAAATTTACTTTAGGTATGGGCTCATTTTGTTTTTTACCTAAAGTTTTGTCTGTTAAATGGCCATAGTGTGAGCATGCTCTTACACATTTCACGCATACCACCTTATGTTCCGGCTCATTTCTTAGTCTTTTCTGTAGTTTCTTGCACCTTTTACAAACAATGGAATGCCTCTACCTTTTTCGGCTGGACATTTCATCTATATAGCTTCCCATGTATAGGTGTAAGAACAGTTGGGACTCAGTCCTGCTCTGTTCCATCTACATTGAAGTCTATGAAACAGAGAGGTTTAATACTAGAGATAGGACTAATCTGATTGGTAACACCTTGTCGCGGTAGGATGGCTTTTACACATTGATCTAAATAGTGTTAACCAAGTACCCTATGTTATTTACATGCTATTACTATTGACTTACTTACTAAAGGGTACATGCTCATTCTGTTTTTATCTTAAGGGCCCGTCTCACATAGCGATATCGCTACCGAGATCGGTGCTGAGTCACTAGTTTTGTGACGCAGCAGCGAGCTCCCCAGCGATATCGCTGTGTGTGACATTCAGTGACGATCAGCCCCCCTGCTGGGTATCGCTGATCGTCGCTGAAAGGCCAGGACATTTTTTTGATCGCTAGTCTCCCGCTGACAGGCACGCATCGCTGCGTGTGACAGGCGGGAGATCAACGATCCGCTGGTAACCAAGGTACACAGCGGGTTTCCAGGCGCGGGGCTGTGCCTAGAAACCCGCTGTGTACCTTGGATACCAGCGCCCTGATGCAGGGAGCTGGTATCCAAGGTACACAATGGGTTTCCAGGCACCGCGCAGCGCTTGGAAACCCGCTGTGTACCTTGGATACCAGCTCCCTGCATCAGCGCGCTGGTATCCAAGGTACACTGCGGGTAACTAAGCGATGTTACCCTCAGTGTCGCTGTGCTGATCGCTGCCCTGAGCTGCCTGTTTGGCAGCTCAGCAGCGATCATGTAGCGATACACCAGCGATCCTGACAAGTGCATATCGTTGTCGGGATCGCTGGTGTATCGTTATGTGAGACCCGGGCTTTAGGCTTTGAATTAACTAGCCTGAGGATCCAGCTCTTTATCTTGCACAGGATTGCCTAAATTGGACAGATCACATCACAGCAATCTATTAGCAAATTTACTTTCAGCAATCGAGATTTTGAAAATGGAGATGAATCGAAAATACAAATATAAAAAAAAAAAAAACTTTTAATTCTAAAATTATTTGCTAAAAACATAATTTTATAATATATATAAATTACAATTTGGCCCAATACATCTTATACTGCAGCAGGTTAGGTCTGCTGGGAGTTGTAGTTTTCCATCATTTGGAGAACCGCAGGATGGAGTCTACTAAGAATGGGAATACAAAAATCCTTCAAATAAAATAAATAAATGATATATACTTATTAAGCTACATGACAGCGACACAGAGATAAGCTACGTCCCTTAATGACCTTGCAGGGATCATCTTATTAAAATGTGTCGCTGACAATGCTGAGTCTTCTAATTTGTCCTAATCTGTGCCCTTATAACATGATGTGAGAATGGCTCATTGGCGCCCCTCACAAGTACCCTATATGACTGACTATAACACATGATGAGAAAATGTTGTAACCTACCAATTACAATGTTTTATATATATACATGGATGTGTGTTATCATTGGCTGATTTTAAAGCCTTCCCTGTGTGACATGGATTTGTAGAATATTTTTCCCTTACAATGGAGTTAAAGGCCTATCCCATCTCCAAGATCCTATCCCAATATGTAGTAGGTGTAATAATAATAATATTAGCAAATACCTCCAATTAGAAATGTAGTACAGTTTTTCTGATTCGCTATGTCTCTTTCCTCATGTGAAGGCATTGCAGGACCTTAGGTATCCATGGTTACAGCCAGGGCCGCCACTAGGAATTTCAGGGCCCCATACTGGCAAAATTTTTATGGCCTCCTTGAGAGTCCGCCCAGGCTCCACCCCACAAACCTTCCACAGTCCCACCACACTCTCTCGGAAAAACTCCACTTCTACACCACATCCTCACTAATCACACATTAAACAGTTCCTATCACCACATACATAGCCAGCAGCATTTGCATTGGCCAAAAGATTTTTTTAATTCTTGACCCCATGTGTCCTCCCATTCTGGACTCGACGTGTCCACCCATTCTGCCTCATGTCTCTCCATATTGCCCCCATAGTTATCCACAAAGTATAATGCATCTCATAGTCATATATAGTAATATAATGCAGCCCCATGTAGTATAATGCAGCCCCATGGTAGTATAATGCAGCCCCATGGTAGTCTAATGCAGCCCCATGGTAGTCTAATGCAGCCCCATGGTAGTCTAATGCAGCCCCATGGTAGTCTAATGCAGCCCCATGGTAGTCTAATGCAGCCCCATGGTAGTCTAATGCAGCCCCATGGTAGTCTAATGCAGCCCCATGGTAGTCTAATGCAGCCCCATGGTAGTCTAATGCAGCCCCATGATAGTCTAATGCAGCCCCATGTTAGTATAATATAGCCCCATAGTAGTACAATGCAGCCCCATAGTAGTACAATGCAGCCCCATAGTAGCACAATGCAGCCCCATAGTAGTACAATGCAGCCCCATAGTAGCACAATGCAGACCCATAGTAGCACAATGCAGCCCCATAGTAGTACAATGCAGCCTCATAATATAATGCTCCCCCATAGGGGTATAAAGCAGCCCCATAGTAGTAAAATGCAGCCCCATAATATAATGCTCCCCCATAGGGGTATAATGCAGCCCATAGGTGTATAATGCAGCCCCATAGGGGTATAATGCAGCCCCATAGGGGTATAATGCAGCCCCATAGGGTATAATGCAGTCCAATAGGGGTATAATGCAACCCCATACTAGTATAATGCAGCCCCATAATATAATGCTCCCACATAGGGGCATAATGAAGCCGCATAGGGGTATAATTACCCCCATAATATAATTAAGCCCCATAGGGGTATAATGCACCCCCATAATAAAATGCAGCCCATAGGAGTATAATGCACCCCATACCTCGGCTTTACAACAAAATAAAAAAGTTTCTCCTTACCTGGCCGAGCTCCAGCGGTGTCGACCACCCAATGCATCTGAAGCACGGACCTTCGTTCCGGCGTATGACAGTGACGTCATACACCGGCATCGTGCTCACTGATGTCAGCTGCCGGCCTATGATTGGCCAGCAGCTGTTAACAGTTTCCGTGTGGGAGGAATGCCCTGCAAGGCAACAAATTTTAACTGCCCGTGCGTCTGAGCACGCATGGGCAGTTACTGAGCCGTCAGAATCCTGCGCTGGGACCCGGAGAGCAGAGGAAAGGGGGCCCGCTGCTCATCGGGCCCCATACGCCAGTAAGGGAAGTAATGCCCTGATGGTGGCCCTGGTTACGGCCACTGATATAGCAACAGCTAGTTGCTAGTAGTCGTAACCATGGATACCTAAGGTCCTGCACATGAGGATAGATACATAGCAAATCAGAAAAAACTATACTACATTTCTAATTGGAAGTATTTGCAAATATTATTATTATTATTCCTACTACATTTTGGATAGAATCTTGGAGATGGGAATACCACTTTCACTCCGCTATGCAACACATATTGGAATACAACTGCTGCCACCTACTGTTAGATCATGGAATAACAGTACAATCTTGGAAAAATGGAAGCGCATACGACTGTCATGGAGGGAGGGGGTCGTTTTGATGGGGACCTCAATCAAAGTAGCAGTTCTCACTTTCTTGGACTCTGTTGAGCACTATACAGTTGCCTGTTGATATTACTGGGCACTATGTCATGATTAATGTGTCAGGAGTGGGACCCACAGTGACAGCTTCTTTGCAGAGACGACACCTTTACTTGGGGGGCTTTTGGTTTAGACAGCATCTGTTTGCTAGCCTCTACCCCAAGACCATTATGCAATGGAGACAGTGGGCAAACAAGCCCCAATCCTAATGTCCTCCAAGGCTAGGGGTATGATGGAGTTGACAAGCACCTGGAGAGATGCACATTTTAATTTTTGTTATGTGGCTCTGTCAGTAGAGTAGCTTCCGGGGGGCAGACAGTGCAGTTGCCCCGAGCCCCGCGCTCAAAGGGAACCACCCGAATCTACTCTAAACTGTATCGGCGTGCGTAGACACAATCTCCCTGCAGCACCGCGCAGCCTCCACGATCTGTAGACCACAGGTCGATTTAAGCCTGCGGTCTACAGAAAAGTTGGAACACACACGGACAAGGCGGGAGCGGGGCGGCATGAGGACGTTACTCCACCCACACTTTGGCCCTGCTGGCGGACTCCTGAGGATTCATGGTTAGACGAGTAGAAGATGTTTTTATTTTAATGGTACTCATGGAGGGCACTACTGGGGGCCCTGCATACAGTGTATGTGTAAGGAGTTCGGGAGTGTTAACCCTTGGATTGCTTGCATTCACTGAAGTGTGTTATTGTATGTCTATCATATACTGTACGATATTAGGTACTTGTGTTATTTATACCATGTATGAGTAAGGGAGGTATAAATATAGCTAGGTAGGGCATCCTTGGGATCACTAGAGGAGGGCACTAGTAGGGTAGTGTATATATTTATGGGTTAAGTGTAGTTTGCGAGGGATCACTAATGGGGGCATGTTAGAGATCCAGTTAGGAAGTTACAAAAATATGTCAATGCAGTATTTGGGTTTGGCTACTAGATGGGGACATAGAGCACATCCCGTCCCATAGACACAATAGGTTAGGGACTTGTTGCTAGGGAAGGATTGCCTCCAAGCGGGAATCTGTCAGGAAGATTTCCTCTTAGCGGAAGTCAGTCGGGGATGGACCTTGCAAGTGTGAGGACGTCTACGTTCCTGGGCCCTGAGCATAGGGTAGAAGTGAGTGTGGACCAGCAACCCCTGAAGAAGCCGGTGAAGGATTCACCGTGGAAAACGTGAGCCCAAAGAGAGTGGGTTTACGTAGCAGTAGTCCAGTGGAAGAACCACTGTGGGAACGCTCAGCAGAAGAGTGAGTGCAGAGCGTAGCAGCGAGTGGGCCACCAGAAGTATCCTTGCAGGATAACCAGAGAGGGGTGGACGACCTAGTAAATGTATCTTTCTTATGCTGGATAGAAGTGTCTGCAGGGGAAGCAGTTGAAGTACCGTTTTCACCGGGCTCCTCCTCCCGTCAATACTTATTGGTCCATTCTGGTGTAGCAGAGGAGAAGGAACAGACTTGTGAAGAATGTATTGCTGGTATTGTGTAAGAAGTGCTTATGGTGTCTTGGATGTGCTGTGCCGGAGGAAAATAAAGCAGAACTGTTTGACGTGATTCTGGACTCTGACTCTAATTGCTCTGTACGCTCCCTCACAGGAGGAAAACACCCCAGTCGAATGGAGACTACAGAGGTAAAACACCACACAGCTTCCAGTGTATCGGCCCCGCGGCCGTCCCTCTACATATGTGTGGGGGGGATGCGCTAATGGACCCTGCATACAATGTCGGGGGGATGAGTGCGCTAATGGGGCTATGCATAAATTGTGAGGGGCTACTGGACTACTTTGGGGTCATGCATACAGTGGGGGGGACTACTGGGGGCCATGCATACAGTGTGAGACGATTGCTTGGGGTCATCCATAAAGTATGGAGGTTTACTGTGGGCCATGCTGCATACAGTGTGGGCGAACTACTGGAGGCTATGCTGCATACAGTGTGTGCGGACTACTGGGGGCCATGCTGCATATAGTGTGGGCGAACTACTGGAGACCATGCTGCATATAGTGTGGGCGGACTGCTGGGGATCATGCATACAGTGCGAGAGGGGCTACTAAGGGCTGTCATACAGTGGGGGGTGCTACTGTTATAGGGAGCTGAGCTTACTATCTAAAAGTGCACAAAGGAGGCATTTTACTTTGTAAGAAGCTCAGGGGTGGCCATTATTTTGTGTGGTACTTAATGGATCAGTAACAGGGACACATATGGCGGCAGCGGCTCAGTATCGGGGTATCAGCAGGATGAGGAGTTTGTGCAGGTTGGGGATAGATGTGAACGGTGCTGGAAACGTGAGAAGTCAGATGTGTCTTTGTTGTAATCTCTGCAGACGAATGTTGGATGGAGAAGTTGTCATGTCGGTCTGGGCTAGATGGAAAAGACGGGAAACGTGAACGACTCCATCAGAAAGAACCTCTGCTGTAAGTCACCATCTATAACTGTGATGTGATCTCTATATGTCCTGCAGCACTGGTATCTACCACTATACGGTCCCTATATAGCTTTTCACTTTTCTGTAACATTTATAACACGTTTAAGACCATGAAAATCCGGATCATCATAAAATAGAAGGTGGGTTTCATGGGACGCCAATATAGATGCCCCATATGAGAGCGGTAGGGAATCTGACTCTTGGAATTCCTACCAATCGACAGATTTATGGGGCAATGACATCTCAGCATATATCATGTCCTTTACATTGTTATACATATGGTAGAGATACTACAGCCTATCACTATGTAAGTAAATAGGACTGACTGTTCGGCCATAGAAGACTATAAAATATCACATCTTGCCCTGTATTACTTTTTTCCCCAAGCAGTTTTTTTTGTCATTGCTTTATTCCCTCGTGAACAGCCATCTTAAAAATAAATGCCGAATATAAACTCATTGCAACAAAGTATAGACTGTATCCACAAATACACTATTGTGCCATGATCACAATAGAACACAGCCTTTAAATCCACTACACACACTATTTTGCCCATGATCATAATGGAATACAGCCTATAAATCCATGTACACACACCATTGCGCCATTATCACAATAGAGGAAATCCTATAAATCCACAAAAACATTATTTTGACATGATCAGAATAGAACACAGCCTATAAATCCACAGAGACACGCTAGTGTGCCATCATCAAAAGAACACAGCCTATAAGCAGCAAATGAAAACACACTATTTTGCTATGATCAGAGTAGAAAACGATAAATCCAGATACTACTGTGCAATCATAATACTATTGGGACATCATAATAGAGTAGACTAAGTATATCTATATATACACAAGTCCACAGCAAAAAGTTTTTGGCACCACTGCGCCACCTTTACCTCAAAACAATAATATGAGGTTAACCAGTAGCACAATGCAATTAAAAAATGTCCTCTTCTGTGACAGAAGATGTGTGGTGGCAGGAACACACATTATAGAATGTCCTTTATAAATAACTATCATTAAGCCCTAACCACTTTAGTAATTTGCTTTATTATACAATTCCCCACTGTAATCCTTATACAGTTAATCCCTATATCATGTGACTTTTCATTTAAGGGAAGTCTCAAAAAGGATCTCGCAGGAGGATGGCCCTGCATTCACTGCTCCACAGCGTCTGTCACGCTGCCCTGAAGCATGATGTCATCAGGGGTGGTGCTGCGGTCATTTTCCATACCTTCTGTCACCACCGTCCCCTGATGATGTCCCGAATCAATCGTGATGGATGTAAGGAGAAGTGACCGCAGCGTCTTTCAACGCTGCCTCACTTCTCCTGTCCCGGTCGCCCCACATCTTCAGTCCTCAGTGTCAGACAGCTTCTGTCCTCGCCGACTCATTCACAAACTAGACATCATCAGGGGGCGTCGATATAAGCAAGTGACCGCAACGCCGCCACCCAGCTTTCATCACCACTCTGAAACGTATCGTTATCAGGGGCACTACTGCTGTCACTCACCCTGCTTACATCGCCGCCCCCAGACGACATCTTGTTTGAGTGAAAGAGGCGGTGGGCAAAAATCGGCTGTGACAGAAGATGTGTGGTGGCAGGAACACAAACTGTAGTAACTTCTTCCTGCCCTCATCACAACAATTGATTCCAGACATCATCAGGGGGCGATGGTGACAGAAGCTGTGATAAGGGAACTCAGTGCCTCCTTCTGATGACATCCTGTTTCGGGGGGGTTGATAGAAACTGCAGAGGAGTGACTGCAGGTTCATCCTCCTGTGACATCCTGCTTGAGACTCCACTCAAACAAAACGTTACATGAAATAAAAAAGCAAGAAAAAAAAATAGATAAAGCAAATTACAAAAGTGGTAAGACCTTAAAAAAAATAGATATTTATAAAAAGACATCATATGAATTAAAAGGTAACTCGTCAGAAGATGGATAAACTATTTAAAAAGTAAATCAAGTGCAATCCTATGTATCCACTAGAGGGCAGTGTCAAACACGTTAATTTCCCAACGTTCTGTCTTTAGACCTCTCTAAGTTTTAAAGAAAACATAGCCTCCAGAAGTCAATGGGAGAATAGCCATGGGTAAATCAACAAGGATATCACTGGACAAGGTCTTCAAATTGGGGAACATGTCACTGACAATGAAGACACGGCTCGTACATAGTGTGTTGATTCTGTAGTAACATATGGATGTGAAACCTGGACGATAAAGAAAAAAGATAGAAGAAGAATCAACAGCTTTGAAATGTGGCGCTGGAGAAGGATGTTATCAATACCATGGATGACCAGAAGAACAAACAAATCAACCTTGGAACAAATCAAGCCAGAGATGTCACACGAAGCAAGGATCACCGAGCTACGACTTGCCTACTTTGGACATATACGAAGACAGCAATCACTGGAGAAGGACATCATGGTCGGAAGAATAGAAGGAACAAGGCGGAGGGGAAGACCAGCAATCCGATGGCTTGATACTATCAAGATAACAGTAGAGAAGAACCTGGTGGACTATCTAGGCTTAGATAAGACTGATCGTCCTACACATCGCTCATCCATTAAGTTGCCATGGCTTAAGATCGAGCCAAAAGCAGTTAAATAAAACAAATATTTAAAAAGAAATAAAAATAAACAAATCTAGTTAATGGAGCAGATCTAAAAGCTGGTTTCTAATAAGGAAAGTGTGTATAAAAGTCCTGGAGGAGGAGCCAGGGCTCAGTTTTTAGCCAAATAGCAGTTACTTCTTTGGACTCGACTTAGGACTATATTGCATAGTTGCTTCTTCATTTTAATAGGCACTATGTAATACTACCTGTAATGAGTGGCTGAATATGTGTCAGGAGGGTGACCCAGAATGGTCAGCTGACAGTGAGACTGCTTCCTTGCGGAGACAACGCCTTTATGGGGGTGGTATTGGCAGCTACTTGGTTTCGACAACTTCTATTGCTTTGCTAGCTCATCCAACAACCTGACTGATGTCCCAAAAGTAATAATTGGCACTGGCAGCATTAGGAAAATTGCACAATAGTGTGTGTGTGGATTTATAGACTGTGTTCTATTATGATCATGGCGCAATACCATGTATATTATTATTATTACACATTTATATAGCGCCATTTATTCCATGGCGCTTTACATATGAAAAGGGAAAATCTAGACAGGTACAATAAACATGTGCGAGACAAGGCACACACAAGTACAGAAGGAGAGAGGACCCTGCCCGCGAGGACTCACAGTCTACAGGGATGGGTGAGGATACACTAGGAAAGGGTAGAGCTGGTCGTGCGATGGTTCAGTAGACTGAGGATCATTGTAGGCTGTAGGCTTGTCGGAAGAGGTAGGTCATGTGGGTCATGTAGGTCATGTAGGTATATGTGGATTTATAGGCTGTGTTCAATTATGAGGATTGCACAATAACATAAAAAACATAAGACCAAAACAAAAATGAACATCTGCCCTGCTATAAGTAAGTAAAAAGCAATAGTGCATGTAAACATAAGGTACTTCATAAATACTGTTTTGAATTAAAAAAAAAGCATAAAAGCCATCCCACCATTGTCAAGGTGTACCCAGTTGGGATGGTCCTAACCTCTAGTATTAAACCTTACCATGTGTCAAAAATGACCTTACTAAGAGTGTTTACTAAGTACCCTATGTTACTTATATGCACTATTGCTTTTTACTTTCCTACAGCAGAGTATTTGTTCATTTTGTTTCTATCTTAGGTTTTGTCTGTTTAATTGCCAGTGTGAACTTACTGCTACACATTGCACTTATACTCCAGTTCATTTCTTTCGGTTTTGCACAATATGTATATTTTGATTTATAGGCTGTGTATGTGGATTTATAGGCTGTGTTCTATTATGATCTTGACGCAATAGTGTATGCGGATTTATAGGCCGTGTTCTATTATGATCTTGACGCAATAGTGTATGCGGATTTATAGGCCGTGTTCTATTATGATCTTGACGCAATAGTGTATGCGGATTTATAGGCCGTGTTCTATTATGATCTTGACGCAATAGTGTATGCGGATTTATAGGCTGTGTTCTATTATGATCTTGACGCAATAGTGTATGTGGATTTATAGGCTGTGTTCTATTATGATCTTGATGCAATAGTGTATGCGGATTTATAGGCTGTGTTCTATTATGATCTTGATGCAATAGTGTATGCGGATTTATAGGCTATGTTCTATTATGATCTTGATGCAATAGTGTATGCGGATTTATAGGCTATGTTCTATTATGATCTTGACGCAATAGTATGCAGATTTATAGGCTGTGTTCGATAATGATGATTGCACAATAGCATGTGTATGTGGTTTATAGGCTGTGTTCTATTATGACCATGATGCAATAGTGTGTACGTGGATTTATAAATACAAAACTATACAATTATAATCCATGTGGCAGATTAAGCAGTCGATATCCACTATATACATAGTGCAATATGCTTCTACATCAGCAGCATCATTTGCACTAAGTATCATTCATACTGAGCATTCAACATAAAAGCATTACTGTCTTGTTGCAAAATTAAGTATGTCACGGTAGAAAAAAAAAAAAAAGTCATAATTCCTGCACCTTGAGGTCTGATTCATCCCACTAAAGAAATCTAACCTGCATCACCTTCTCCATAGATGCTCACCTGAGGTGAAGGCTCAGACACCTCCAGAGATGATTGCTTTCCTAATCCTGGAAACAAACAGTAAAGCAGCCGTTACCAATGGGCAAACACCGCAGTAATAAAACTGAGCAAAATAATAACAAAATCCAGAGTAAATACCTGATGTGGAGTCATTGGGGCACTCAAAAAATTCTTGCTCTTCCTCCTGTTGACTTTTAACCCCAGTGTCCATTGACTTAGGTGCTGGAACAGACGCCAGCTTCTCCTCATCTGTAGCATGGCCTTCTCTCTTCTCAATGCTGGGAGAACCATCTTCTTGCTGTATGAAAAAAAAAAAAAAAGGAAAATTTCAGTTTAGAATGGATTTGACATGTTATTAGCTTTTGTAGCATCTACCTGGCATGGAGTATTGAGGGTTCAATTACTGGATCAACGCCACGCCATTCATTGTCTATAGGACGGCCAGGGAAAGTCTGCTTCCAGAGTCCCGTTCTTAGGATCACCGGAGGCCCCAGCAGTTGGACCCCCGGTAATTCGTACGTTATCCCTCACCCTATGGATAGTGGATGACCTAACAATGGACATTTTATGTATTTTCATAACAATTTACTAAGAACATTTGCCAAGTTGTCTCAAGATCGAAATGTATCACTTATAGGTAATACAATTCTAATTGTTGCAGTTTCCACTATTAGGACACCTAGAACAGGGTCTTTATCCCCCAATTTTTACTCCCTGCAAAACTGCATCCTTCAGCCCCATTTCAAGTATATGGGAATGATGGAGATAGAGAAATACAGTACTTGCATTTTATCGGCAGTCCCATAGAGAATGGATTTTGACTGGGCATTCCATAGCCCCTTTTTCGAAATTGGAGGGGATCCTAGTGGTCGCACCTCCACTGAGCTGCAAGATATTGCCTATTCTTTGGATAGGTGATAACTTAATGATGGGGATAACCTTTTAAGGGAACCCTCCATGTCCCCAAACACTATTAACCTACAGATACAGTAATCCGCAGCATAATAGAGTTACAATACTGCCCGGCCAGTGCACTGAAATCCCAGCTACTGGTAGGAAATGAACTTTATTCCTCCCAGGAGTCACCAGTTTTCAGTCAAAAAGGCATGCACAGACCAGCTTCAGCACTACAAGTGGCGGCTGTAAGCACACCCCGGCACACGGACAGCTTGCTCTGCACAGATGTGCTGCAGAGTGAGCTGTCAAAGTGCTGTACGTGCTTACAGCCACCACTCACTGTGTACCGAGGTGTAACAGCAGCCATTCCAGACACGGATCTATGACTGAAAGCCAGCGGCTCCAGGGATGAATAAAATTAATTTCCTCCCAGCAGCTGGACTTTCAGTGCCGCGGCCGGGCAGCACTGGAAAGTTATTGACCTGCAACTAACAAGTTAACCCAAATTCCAGACATATTAGGCTTACCCACCTGAGTGCAAACATCTAACACCAAACTTGATCCTTCATAACTCTGCACTTTACAGCTGTTCCTAAAAAAAAAAAAGTGAAAAAAAATTGTATTAATTATGGCTTCAATCACAAACAAAAAACAGATCTGTCACTAGTGTTCACAATACAAGCTGCATATATTGTTGAATAGATCTCCTAGAACTGATGAGGCTGGTGAACTTGCTTTGAAAATCCAAATAAGAATATTGATTTATTTTTTTTCAAATTCTACATATTTTCTTAACGTTCTCAGCTTCAGTTATGAAACGAGACATTTCTTAGTGATTTTGACCTCCTGAATTCAAATCTGACAAACGAACATTTTTAGTTGTCTCTTGTTTCGATGATAAACAGTTTTCCCTTTACTGCTACATATAATTAATGCATAAAAGTTTCAGTAGTTTGTGACATGCTGTAGCCGGGAACCTAAGAGCTCAGCCTTACTCTTGGGCAGATCCAAATCTCTAACAAGATCGTTCAGTTCACTTTGTGTTATAAGTTGTAGTCAGTTGAGGTTGCTGATAGAAAGTCTGGGTTGTGAGTCGATGATGCTTCATGGCACCAAGCGCCCTCTTCTTCCTCACTTTACTCAACTGAAAATGTTTCTGGTGCTTTTGGGACCGGCAGTTCTTCTGTATGCCTCTTCCCATGCAACCATGGGTAAGATGTGAGATGTGATGTACATGTAAACCGATTGCAGCATAAATGTGGAGCCCAACTCTTGTCCTGATCTCCTATTCTGCAGCCAAACTACAGGTTGTAGGCTTTCCTTATCATAGTATGATTCTATGACAGTTAGGGTGATCAATGAGTGGAACAGGCTGCCACGAGAGGTGGTGAGTTCTCCTTCAATGGAAGTCTTCAAACAGAGGCTGGACACACATCTGTCTGGGATGATTTAGTGAATCCTGCATTGAGCAGGGGGTTGGACCAGATGACCCAGGAGGTCCCTTCCAACTCTAACCTACTAGGATTCTGTAGAAGTCAAGTTTCGCCTTTGAGGCACATGAGGCAAAAACTATGCGCTTTGTTAATGCAAGAACAAGGCATATCTAAAAAAAACTTATAGAAACAAGTCAATCTGTTAAGAAACGAAGGTAAAAATCCTAAAAATGTATACCATACACAGAGAGCATTTATAAAGTAGGTGATGCAACTATAATGAGGGTTACGTCATCGGAGCGGAGTTGGCATTTTCTGATCGGTCAGCCTAACATGATAGAATACTGAAGGCTCCTCAGACTAAATAAATGATGTAATAGATGAGCTACTAACAATGCAATAATGATACGGAAATAAGGAATGCAATTTTTCTACAAGGTGCATGAAAGGTGTCATAAGTACTTACAACCTCCTTTGGATCTTGAAAATTAGAGCCAAAATTTTGTGGTGCTGAAAATTAATAAGTTCAACTGTTTTAGTCTCTGAATCAATTTGTCTGTATAACAGTGAAACTTTTCCACTGATAATAAAATGAGCACAGTGAGACTCATGAAATTTCCAAGTTAACAAGAGGAGAGTACAATCTTTTTGGCATGGATTTTCAAAGTACTGTAAGTATACCAGCCTCAACAGGTGTAGGAGACTTATGTTATTTATGTTATGTATGCAGTTTATATTATAAAATCTGGTGACAGATTCGCTTTAAAGAGAACCTGTCACGTCGTTTTGGTCTCCTGAACATCCCCCATTACTGTACTAGTTTTTCAACCTGTGTTCTCTACATGCTACCTTAAAGCTGAACTAATACTACATTTCTGCCCTCAAATTTTTTTTTTATTGTGTTTGCCCTTCTTATGTGAATTATCTGCTTCCAATCAAGTAGGAGGCACTAAATGCTGAGTGGTCAAGCTTCAGAGCCTCTGCTCATAAGCAACAGTGTTTGACTGATGGACACCCCAACTACCAGTTCCCTGGCATGCGCAGTGACACTGGGTGCACTTCCCTAACTTCACTGGTGAACTGCATAGGTAGGCTCTAAAGTTGACAGTTACCTCCTACTTGACCAAATCAAAACAGGTAATTAACGTAAGAGGCATGGACATAATAAAATTATTGGGAGTAGGTTTGAAGGCCAAAATAACGAGATAGGTTCCCTTAAAATAAACATTAGGGCAACAGGTTGACCCAACTATGCCCATGCATGTACTGTTAAGATGTCCTGCCATGCTTGGAGATCAGAGGTTCAGTACCATTGGGAAAATGATGACAGATTCGTCCAGAAAAACTTGGCTCATCAAGATGGAAAGTAATACAAGATGGTTGTGATGTAATACATAGGATAATAGGGGCGGTAAATGGGTTATAGGGGCAATACATACAAAAATAAAAAAAAAATCTTCATTTATGGAATGTTTTTATTCCAAAGCGAGGGGGTTCAATGAAAATAATTTCATGCTGGTTGGTTCCAAAGCTCATGCACTTTCAGGTAGGTGCTTTCCTGGCGATCAGTCATGGCAATGCCACTGTTCTATACTTTCCGGTCATTACAAACTGGTTGTACAGCTATCTCATATTTATACTTCGAATTCAAAGAGTAGAAGCCACGTGGAAAAAGCCAGAGCGTAGCAAAATACAACAAGAACTTTCAACGTATGGGTTATTCTGAATTAACTACATATTAAAAAGGAAAACGTCTCAATGCCAGGCAGCAACGAGAAAGTTCAAACAAAATTGTCAGCTACGAGAAGAAGGGTCTATAATTCGCATATCAAAACGTGTATAATAATGGAGAAAAGTTTAAAAAAAAAATACACAAAGGACAAACTTCTAAGAGATTCACACAAGAGGGGAACAAAAGAAAAGCCTTCAAAAAAGGACTGGGATTTACAAAATGCCAATCAAGATTTGGATTTCCAAAAGAACTTTCACTTTTAACAGATTAAAGGCCTCTTTGGAGAAGTTTAGGCGCAGTCATTTGTGGCTTCATTATCTGTGAGAGATAAGCAATCCATTTAATAGAGACTCCATACTCTTTCTTACTTCTTTCACTTATATGTTCCTCAAAAGCAAAGAAGAAAAAGATAGAAATCCACAAATTCATTTACTTTGAGAGCAACTAAAGAGGCAACATAAACCCCATGAAATGAAGATTGATGGGATGAGATGAATAATATAGCTGCCCAAGAGGCTTATAAATCATAGATGTAACTCATACAATGTCTACGAACAAGGGGGTGGTCCTTTCCTCATAAGCACAGACCAAGTCCAACTCTAGAGACACCAAAAGAGCAAGGAGGAACTGGCCTGAGGTATTTCGGACACCAGCAGGAAAAGTAACCAAATAAGCACCAGCCCCTTCCTGTTGAAGTTATGTGCTGCCCTTAACCAAGACCAGGGTAATGGCTTCAGTAAGATTTTTACTTTGATTCCCCTTTACATAACGCACACATAATCCTATTTTACGGATCTACCAACAGTATCCCATTGGTAATTATTTGGTAAGTCTTCAAGCTCAACGTACAGTCATGGCCAAAAGTTTTGAGAATGACACAAATATTATATTTTCACATGATCTGCTGCCCTCTGGTTTTATGTGTGTTTGACAGATGTTTTTATCACAGACAGAAATATAATTGCAAACATATGAGTAACAAAAGCTTATATTGACAGTTAGAATGAGTTAATGCAGCAAGTCAATATTTGCAGTGTTGACCCTTCTTCTTCAGGACCTCTGCAATTCTCCCTGGCATGCTCTCAATCAACTTCTGGACCAAATCCTGACTGATAGCAGTCCATTCTTGCACAATCAATGCTTTCATTTTGTCAGACTTTTTAGGTTTTTGTTTGTCCACCCGTCTCTTGATGATTGACCACAAGTTCTCAATGGGATTAAGATCTGGGGAGTTTCCAGGCCATGGACCCAAAATCTCTATGTTTTGTTCCCTGAGCCATTTAGTTATCACCTTTGCTTTATGGCAAGGTGCTCCATCATGCTGGAAAAGGCATTGTTGATCGCCAAACTGCTCTTGGAGGGTTGGGAGAAGTTGCTCTTGGAGGACATTCTGGTACCATTCTTTATTCATGGCTGTGTTTTTAGGCAAGACTGTGAGAGAGCCGATTCCCTTGGCTGAGAAGCAACCCCACACATGAATGGTTTCAGGATGCTTAACAGTTGGCATGAGACAAGACTGGTGGCAGCGCTCACCTTGTCTTCTCCGAATGAGGCGTTTTCCTGATGTCCCAAACAATCGAAAAGGGGATTCATCAGAGAAAATAACTTTACCCCAGTCCTCAGCAGTCCACTGCCTGTACCTTTTGCAGAATATCAGTATGTCCATGATGTTTTTTCTGGAGATAAGTGGCTTCTTTGCTGCCCTCCTTGAGACCAGGCCTTGCTCCAAGAGTCTCCGCCTCACAGTGCATGCAGATGCACTCACACCTGCCTGCTGCCATTCCTGAGCAAGCTCTGCACTGCTGGTAGCCCAATCCCGCAGCTGAAACACTTTTAAGAGACGGTCCTGGCGCTTGCTGGTCTTTCTTGGGCGCCCTGGAGCCTTTTTGGCAACAATGTAACCTCTCTCCTTGAAGTTCTTGATGATGCGATAGATTGTTGACTGAGGTGCAATCTTTCTAGCTGCGATACTCTTCCCTGTAAGGTACTGCCACACTAAACAATCCCGCTAGCGATCACGATAACGACGCATACTAATGCGATCGCTAGCGGGATTGTTTCTATATCGCTAAATGCGGCCACATTAGCGATATAGTTAACGACGCTATCGCCGTTAGCGATCTTCTTAACGACTTAGCGGTACAAAAGTACCGCTAAATCGCTAAGAAAAGGTGCCACACAGCGATTAGATACTCACCCAGCGGAGCGCCAGCGATGAAATAGGTCCGGAGCGATTCCAGCGACGAGCGAGATCACAGCAGGAAGCTCGTCGCTGGAAGCTGCCGCACTGAACAATATCGCTAACGGGATCGCTAAATAGTGACGTTTTTTAGCGATCTCGTTAGCGATATTGTTTAGTGTGGCATACCCTTTAGGCCATTTTGTGCATTGCAATGATGACTGCACGTGTTTATTTAGAGATAACCATGGTTAACAGAAGAGAAACAATGATGCAAGCACCAGCCTCCTTTTAAAGTGTCCAGTGGTGTCATTATACTTAATCATGACAGATTGATCTCCAGCCATGTCCTCATCAACACCCACACGTGTGTTAATGGAGCAATCACTGAAAAGAGGTTAGCTGGTCCTTTTAAGGCAGGGCTGCAATGATGTTGAAATGTGTTTTGGGGGATAAAGTTCATTTTCTAGCCAAATATTGACTTTGCAAGTAATTGCTGTTAAGCTGATCACTCTTTATAACATTCTGGAGTATATGCAAATTGCCATTAGAAAAAGTGAAGCAGTATAGACTTTGTAAAAATTAATATTTGTGTCATTCTCAAAACTTTTGGCCATGACTGTACATTTAGATGGTAAAAATGCTTGTTCTGGTTATCGGTCCACGTAAACAAGCCACAAATCATCCGACAAAGCAAGCAAAATGCTTTTTGTTGGGGAATTGATTATGTATACCAGCATTAAAAATCATCATTATTGGCAGCACATGACCTGGAGTAACCAGGAGATGTGCTACCGAGAACATGTTACTATAACAAACTTTCTATTTCTATCACTGCTGGGTGGCCTGTGGAAGGTGGCCAATAAATGAGCATCGATTGATTTAAACAAAGTCCATCAGCACTCAATGTCGATCTGTCTAAATGCACCTTAAAGGGGTTGTCCAGGCTTGGGGTGCAAGTCTACAGTGACTACACAAATGCAGACTTGTGAACCTTCACAGTGCACGGTCAGGATTCTTCGTTGCCGGGAGCAGGCAGGCACGTGACCACAAGAATACAATTTTCAGTGTGCAGTCACATGCCAATTAGACGTACACAGCCTCACTCAGAACAAGTGTGTTGAGAAAGGCCGGACAGGTCTAGTCGGAATGTTTCCAGAAAAATGCAAATCCTATACTTGCGGTCACATGAACTCCCGTTCCACAGAGTGACTGCAGACTTGTATCCCAAACAGACAACCTCTCTAAAGGTACTACTGGGTGGTCTGTGGAAATAGGTCAATAAACAAGAAACGATCGACTTCCACATGGTCGATCAGCGCACAATGTCGACCTGTTTAAATGCACCTTAAAATGAGTAGCCCAGGTTTGGAGTACAAATCTTCAGTCACTATGACTGCAGACTTGCAAATCCTAAAACGATTTGCATACATGTTGTCACATGCAGACTAGATGTACGCGTGTCACTCAGTACAAGTGTATTGAGTAAGGCCGGAAACATCTAGTCGCAATGTGGCCGGAAGAATGCAAATCACATACTTGTGGTCATATGGATGCCTGCTCCAAGCGCCGGCATCGAAGAATCTGGAGAGCACACACTGTGAGGATTCACAAGTGTGCAGTAAGAGTGACAGCAGACTTGTACCCCAGCCTGGACAACCCCTTTAAAAGGTCTACAAAGCAATAATACACTTCCACAACGCCTCACATGACTCAAACCAGTCTCTTGGCAAAGGGGTCTACAAATGAGGAACTTTGAGAGGGAACAGAAAGGTTGACATGAATAACAAAGCTTCAAGAGCTTCCCTCAAAAAACGTAGGGGGATCTCAGGGATGGTGGGTTTCTAAGATTAAAAATTTACAGTGAGCACATGGTGAGGAATTAAAACAAAAAATACTAGAAATATACAACTTTTTTATTGTACATCTATTAATAAGGGGTTGATCAGCTTAGAAAACACAATTTTATATACCCAATTAGAGTATTTTGGATTAATAGAAGGGGTCTTCTTCAGGATCCCGAAATCTTGGGAGTGGAAATCAGTTGATTAGATAAGTCTCTTGCTCTGGAGGACTTGTCCTGTCTTGTATTATACAGACAACCTAATGATTTCAATAGACACTGTGTAATACTTCGTTTCTCCCATGGGAGCGCTGCAGGAAAATCAAACACTTACTGACAGATATTCCCACAGATCACAGCGTCCCAGCCAGTGAAAAATTTGAGCTCTTATAGTAAAAATGACCCTTCTAGTAAAAGGGGGATTATCCAAGGCAGAGAAAAAAAAAGCTCAGTTTTATTTAACCCCTTACACAGAAAACACATGGTAAAGTCATGTCATTCTTTTTAGCTCCCACACATACGCAGAACAGTGATCATTATTATGGCTATGGTTTGGTCACAGTACTAGGCCCCTATTAAATCTGTTAGGGTGAGGGGAACTTTGATGTGAGATCAATATACAAAATAAATAGCTGGAATGTCTGGTATTTTAATCGCATGAGCTTCCCGTAAGGGAATCTGAAATGTCAAGGTCAAGTCTCAGTGCACATTGAAGAGTAGCGCAGTATTCGAAAAACTGCAAAAAAATTCAGATGTCTGTCTGATAAATGTGAAGTCCAGGGCTGTGGAGTCCGAGTCGTGGAGTCGGAGCCCATTTTTGTGGAGTCGGAGTTGGTGTCATGGAAACTGATGAGTTGGAGGTTTGACTTACCGACTCCACAGTCCTCGTATGAGGGAGTCAGAGTCGGAGTCATGGAGTCGGAGTTAGAGTCGGTGTCATGGAAATTGAGGAGACGGAGGTTTGGCTTACAGACTCCACAGCCCTGGTATGAGTGAGTCGGATGTTGGTGTCATGGAAATTGAGGAGTCGGAGGTTTGGCTTACCGACTCCACAGACCTGGGAGGGAGTCGGAGTCGTGGAGTCGGAGTTGGTGTCATGGAAATTGAGGAGTCGGAGGTTTGGCTTACCGACTCCACAGACCTGGGAGGGAGTCGGAGTCTGGAGTCGGAGTTGGTGTCATGGAAATTGAGGGGTCGGAAGTTTGGCTTACCGACTCCACAGCCCTGGTGAAGTCACCTACTTTTTTTTTCCACCTTGAAAAAAAAAAAAAAACCTTTATGCCATTAATCTTTTTTTTTTTTTTTATAGTTGTTCGTCCATGGGACCCTCGCAATTATATCTTCTTCTGTCCCATAAACATAATTGTATAATCCAAGAAAACGAATTTGCAAATAAAAAAATCTGTCAAGATTTAATGTGATCCATTTAAAAAAAAATGGATATGGCACAACTGTGCTAAATATACAATTTCTATGGACAATTTTGCTGATTTTTTAACCATTAGGTGACACTGCTGAACATTAGATATGTAGCCACAAACTACAAATTGTGAGGCAGCACCTTTCAGGCCATAACGGTGCCATGACAGATGTAATAATGCATGTCAAATATAAAAGAGGAGTCAAAAGAAACTTTGCGCTTTCTACAATTTGCATGCTATTCAGGCTCGTTAGCTCATTAATGAGTGCAGCCTACCATGCAAACCAGCCCGGTCAGCATGCTAATGGCTTCTCTAGTTCCACATTTGTGCTGCCTGCCAGTAGGAAACATTTGTGCGGTTTATGAGGGTTGGCACAGGGCGCTGCTTGGCATAAGTGATTACTCTGCACTTCTTGAAAAATAGAAAGGGGAAATGGCAGAACTGTTTTTGTTCCCTGTAATGAGCTTGTGGCACCAGGCACAGAAGATGCGATGACCTATGTAATACAAAGACTGATAGGAGTCTGACCAAATATTCAAGTTCGGAGCTGCTGCCTTCTAAAATCATTGTGGATAGATAACATTAAAGGGAGCAGTTCTAGCGACAACATTTACCATTTTTCACACAGACGATTTTCTCCTACGACTGCTATTCGTGGTTTTCATGGATAGGACTGGTACCTGTGATATTCTATAGGGCCATGCACATGTCCGACATGTCCAATTTTGAGGGTCGGATCAAAAATCGGCAAAAAACATATGACAAACCCAAAAAAACACATGACAAACGGACAACACTCTGTTGAAAGTCTGATTAGAGTAATCGGTCAGTTTTTCTTGTACGCGTAAAAATCAGATGTGTGAATGAGCCCTGATACACAGGATGGATGCAAATTGTATGATCAGTTGGGGGCTCCAAATGCTGGGAACCCTGCCAATGACAAGGAACGGGGCTTAAAGTGCATTGTAAATGGTGTGCGACCACGACGCCTATAGATGGCAGACATGGAGACGTGCTCACACATTCTCACTACAGCTCTATTCAGAATAGGGATTTTTGGATCCCCGGTGGGATCCCAGATGTCGGACCCATAGCAACCATACATTTATCAACTATCCCTACTGATACAACTGCAGATGGATGTAATATATCGGTATATCAGAATCAACCGTACCAGACACTAATACGTCCCTACGTTACAGCCATTTAATTAGCATTGGGTCTCTAGGTAAAGAAACAAATTACGACTCCAACAAATGGAGCAAGTGGTATTGCGAAACTAACATAATACAGCCGAAATTATCCCTGGGTTTTACACTGATCTAAAATTTTACTCAGGTGGAACGTAGGTGGTGCTGGGTAATATAGACCCCGATAGGCAGCCATATCACAATCATCTGAAAAAGGGCCTATAGTTGAAGCGGCCATAAACATCAGATAGCTGATGGCCCTCAATTAGCATTACCGACTTTCCCCATAAACATAGACGTTCAGCTGGGCCTCTATCTGTCCGGGCAGATCAAAGTGATAGTGGTTAAACTCAAGCAGCTTAAACCTTCCCCAACATCAGGAGCAGTTAACCATTTTATCTATTGACTTTTTCCTATCAAAATCGGTAGTTTCAGCCACCGTTCCTCTTCTGTATGTTGACCTTAACTGGAATTTTGCACAAAAAATAAATGATTATTACTTTGCTTGAAATTTAAAGCTTAAAATTATTACCATTAATGCATTGTTGTTGTTGAACAGTGAGGACTAGATCGCTCTGGTAAGTTTGTCCTACTGGCATACGAGTCTGCAGGCTAGCAACTCTCACATGGTGGGTCTACCCAGACTACAGTAAATGATGTGCATAGGGCATATTGCAGTGAAAAGCCATCTGCTCCATTGCCTTCATCAGAAAAGAGTTCACTATTGAGTCCACTAAAAAGGACTTATGGCGGACTGTGGCACCCTGAGCTGCTGAGTCTTTAGGCACTCTCTGCTTAAGACCCCCACACACATTAGATAAAGTTGGCCAAATCCACCAATTTCAGCAGGACTGGCTGACCATCGGATGTCTACGGGGGCCTCCTGACTCTTCCCAGACACATGAAGTTGAGGAAAAGAAGGAACAAGCCACTGAAATTAAATTGATGAATCCTTTTGTTTTCAGGGGAGATAAGCTGCTGCCAATTAGCGTCTTTCTCCTCTCATTCCATAAAAAAACATATGAACATTCAGCCAAGCCGACCGCCCATGGAATCGTGAGATATACAGGTCTGCCAAACAAATCTATGGCCAACTTTAGGCTCTGTTCACAAAATAGGAGAAGAACATCAAAATGTTACTGTAGTATTAGATCCATCATGAGACTGGCACCAGGGGAGCCCGACGGGCCCTAAAATAGATGCCCATCTTTTTTTTTTGGCCGGATTGGTGACAGAATTCTGAGCGGATCCTCCAGCAGAGAGGACTATACACTCAACTGTATAGTCTGCCCTTGCCCAATATCTCTTATGCTACAGTTCTTTTACGGTCAGAGTAGCATCTTGTAGTATTTTTTACAGCAAAAAAACTAAGACCAAGTGGAAACCTGACTGACCGTTTACTGTAGTCAGTCATTGAGGTAAAAATAATGGTTTAACCAAAGAGATCACATGGATCCATCATATTCATCAAGGCTTCTGTAAAAATGGATACCATAAAGTCAGTGTAAACATAAGCTAAAGGCCCCCATACACATTGGACTAACCCAAACTAATGAAAATGGGGTCTACGCCGATAGATGATGAGGGAAAGAAGGATCCAGCACGTCGGACTTACGATGAATGACTTTTTTTCTTGGGTAGAAAAGACACCAAAAGAGTTTGGAAACAGTTCTCTGGAATAGAACACAGGCGCATGGCTGAGCGTTACGGTGTATGGGGGAGTTTGGAAAGATAGCTGCTGGCTTGCAAATATTTATTGTGTGAGGGGGGCTTAAGTATTATTAGACCTCTCTCCACATAACATAACCTAACCTCGGCTTATCTTTTCCTTTAACTACTGATAACTTCTCTAACTTCTACCAATCCACCATGTATTGCTTCTACTATTGCTTCTCCCTATAACTCATCCTTTAGCTCAGGGGAGGATGCATCCTGGGGGGGGGGCGCACATGTGGTCCATGAGGCCATTCTGTATGGTCCCAACCACAGATATGTACGTTTGGGTCTGGTGGCAGCAAAAGGAGTTTCTCGTAATGAGGGAGCATACTAATGGTGCAGTGTTTGGCCATCTTTGGGACCACCAAATAGTTGCAAAATGGAGATATCCTGATCTCTGTGTGGTAAAGTAGTAAATAGTAGATGAGGTGGAGAGGCAACCATTCATTAATTCGGCTTTCATCAGTGAAACTGTGGGTTAAGCATCTCACATAAATCACAATAGAAAGAACCACAAGATTGCTTGGCCATTCATCCAGGTAGATCATGGGAGTCCTGAAAATGGAACTAGCACCATTTATGGAATATATTTTCTATATACTTAAAGAGGTTCTCTGTGTGATTTTTACATTGTTGACCTATCCTTAGGATAAGTTATCTATAGCTGATCGGTGGCGGTGCGACACCTGACAATCCTGCTGATCAGCCATTCTTGGGTTGGCCGAATGTGATCAGTTGTGGAGCAGCACAGAACATCTCCGTCAACTGTATAGTGGCCGCAGCCAAGTACTGTACATCCACACCGTATTCAGATAGGGTGCAGATGTGCAGTACTTGGCCGTGGTCACAGTACAGTTGACAGATGTGCTGTGCAGCTCCACAACTGATCACATCTGGCCAGCACTAGGAACAGCTGATCGGCGGGGTGCCAGGTGTCGCACCGACACTGATCAGATTTTCATGACCCATCCTAAGGAAAGGCCCAGAATATAAAATTCAAGGACAACCCCTTTAATTTTTTTTTATTATGGTCCTTTTGGTTAATAAAATATGGCAGTGAGGCACCAGGACCAAAACAGGCTGTGTGCCCATGTTTTTGCACCTCCTATTAGATAATAAACTCATTTTCCTTTACCTACTCCTCCACATGGCTTCTAACCACTCCAGTTATTCCGTATAACGTGACCCTATAATTATTACTTCTTCATACCACCTCTTCCAATGATATTCTTCAGACACCCTATTATTTATCCCATTCCACCAATATTCTCCTTTCTGGTCCATGTCTACACAGAACATGCTGAAAAATGACTCCATTCTCGTCACAAGGTACAGAGAATACTTACAACAGAAAACAGAGAAATTTCACTTGCTCAGAAGTCCTGAGGTAAATAAGGAAAGAAAAGAGAGGAGAGGACAAATGAACCAGAAGAGACTGAAGAATGGCGACATAGCAATCACCCGCTTGGTTCTTCGTAGACATATATAGACTTGGTATATTACTAGATGTAGTGATAGTAGACTTAGAGGTGTAAAAGGGGTACATGGTCCATTGAGCAATGGGATCCATAAACACTAGACCTTAAAGCGCATGCATGGAAAATACAAATAGTATTCTAGTCTAGGAGACATCGCGTCTCGTTATGGTGGCCATCAAGTCGTGAAGTGAGACTTATAGCTCAACAATGCAAACAAACTCTCCTTCAAGAAGAAGAAAGCCATCTCTCTAGTGGAGGCAACCACTCTAAGTCAACGTCAAAAAATTTAAAGGGGTTGTCCTTCTTTAGAGATTTGTAACTGGAGATAAAATTAATTTCAGCAATTGGGTTTCACTGTAAATTATGCAACATTTGCCTTCAATATGTGTTGTACTGTCTATTGCTGGCTGCTTCATGCGTTAATTGAGAATCTGTCAGTGAGCCACATAAGATTGCTTGACGGGCAGATTGTAATGCTTATCTCTCTTTTTCTGAACTCCTCTCAGGCGATTGATGACCACATGAATGTGCAAGGAAACAAGCGTATAAAAGCAAAACAGTGCTGCATTTTTAATGTAACCCAATTCCAAAAATAATTTTTAACCCCAAATACATATATTTAAGAAAAAAAAATGTCCCCAAAAGGTGGACAACCCATTAATAAGCTTTGCCGTGGCGAAAGCATTTTTTTCCTTTTTGGAAAAGACTGTCATTTGGCTAAATATCCTAAGTCATGGTAGAAAGGCTCTATGAATAGAAGACAAATGCAAACGTGGGGAAGACATGTAGATGAAGGGAATACTACTCTATGATATGAACAAGGAATATGAAGAGATAACAACTATGGTGTTATAGAGAGGTTATATGAAGTAACAGGAAACCGTAAAATCGGAAACTATATGAAAAAAACCCATGAAGGATACATTTCAAAACATAAAAGGGAATAGGTATGACACTTAGAGTTATTCTGTCTACAGGGTTGGACTGGCCCACCAGAGAACTGAAGAATCCTCCGGTGGGCCCTGGCTTCTCCTTCATGAGAGTTCATAGTGAAAACCTTGCAGCTGCTATGGAGCTCTTGAGTGGGGGAGAAAGGTGGGCCCTCAGAATTAAATCCTATTAAGATGGTTGCAATCATTGATAAATGTATTCCACAATACCATACCACACTTGGGATTACGAGATGTTGCAGTATTCAATAATGTTAATTTGTCTAAACTAATAGGTTTAATCTACCATTTAATTTGGGATATCTCAATTTTTTTCTGAAACAGCCCATTTAAAACCCTGAAACTCGTCAATGAAAGCTGAAATTCCCTATGGAACAAAAACATGGACATGTGGTCTTCAACAACATGTTCAAGGTGACAAGGTAGCCTATTTTTAGTCAGTTTGAAGCAAATCATTTTAATATATATTCTAGTATAATTATTCTAGCCCGATCATAAGAGAACAGTGGCATCAGGAGTTACAGGTATTGAGATACTTACGTAATTAGGCGTGATCTTCCCAACTTTGGAGAGGACCGGGGACTTCCAGTCCCTTTCCTTGGTTTAGGTTCCTGGGAAAGATCTGTTTCAGAGCTGGACAGAGTCTTTGATGGCTTATGATGGTCCAGAGGATCATCATCAAAGTCTTTGTTGAAGCCAGTTGGTGCTTTTGTGACAGTAGGAGAGACAGACAAGGTAGACTTTCCACCGAATGGGTTGAAATTGGGGTCATCCCACTGACCAGGATTAAAATTATAGGAAGATTTGGAAAGAGGAACCTCCTCTGGGTTGAAAGAGATATCTCCGTTCTTGGTTGTTGATTTCGGGCGGTTCTCTTTTGGTATCTTTGATGGAAGTTTACTGACAGATTTTCGAACTTTCCTTGTGGGATCGTTTTGAACATTTTCAGATGATTCCATTGAGTCTTGGTCAAAATTTTGCTCAAACGAATCTGTTGCTAAACCATTCTCTGACTGTACACCATTATTATTATTGAACTGGTCATCTTCTGTTAAATGTTTTCCCTCTACCATTTTTTGATGAGTATCATTGTCATCAGATGGAAAAAGAAGTTTAACTACATTTGGATCTTCTGGTGGCTGCACCACCACACTTTCAGGAATGGATTCTTGGACTGTACAATTCAATATCTTCATGGTAGGACCATCAGAGCAAACATCAGACACACTTGTCACTCTGTCCACCTTGGTTTCAAGGCCTACATCTAAGGTTCCATTATTTGTTATATTGTTGTTTGCATTAAGAGATAATTCAGACAGACGTTCGGTGACATTTTTCTTTGTTTCTGTCAAACCTACAAAATATGGGACGAAAAATAAATAAAATTTAAAAAAAATAATACAATACTTATGGGGATGTATTAAGACGTAAAACTCAAAAATCTATATTAAAAATATGTGGTCATTCATAAAATTTCAAATCTGGGGAGTGTCCTGTTCTGGGAAACACATTTTTCATAGACACACACAGTTAAGAAATTCCAGTTACTACATATGGATCCGATGTTCAGAGCCTCCATCTATTAGGCCAAATAATGTCTCTTTCTTTGGAAGAACCAAAAATCCATCCATTACAAGGACACCCCATTGTGCCATGACGTTATTCACCTGTAGGGGAATTGACCATTTGCTGCCAGGTTCCTTCACAAATTCCAACAGATCACTTTGGGTCTCACCCTGTTATCACTTTTGAGAAAAAATGTATTGTACTAAATAGAGAATTTAAGAAAGGACAGGATATGCCATAGATGTATGGTAGGTACAAATCCCACCTATGTGACTCATCCTTGATACCCGTTTGCTGTCTCCCAGCCAAAGCACATTTCACAAAGTTTGTGCATAGCCCTCCAAACTGAAGTCTATAAGAGTTATGTAAGGACCAAGCACTGTTTGCACGTGAACCTCCTTATTAGATACTACAAAGACAGTGGCAGCAGTTGATTGACAAATGGGGATCACAGACTTTCATAAAGTGAGGGTCTTGGCTTGGTTACTCTCACTCATCAGGCATTTATGAGATATCCAGACTTTGAAGATCTAAGCAGGGAAATACACTCAACATTAGGGATGAGCGAACATGAACTGTAAAGTTCGGGTTCGTACCAGACACCTAGTGTCTGGTACTGGACTCCAAACATGGACTTCTCCTGGAAATCTGTGTTACTGTTCGGATGTATAATAAAGCTTGTTTAAAGTCTGCAGAGCAGCCAATCAACAAGTTTTTAAGCTGTGGACACTTATCATAGAGAGCAAATCAGGAGGCTCATGCCGTTGTATGACTGCCGGATCACAGGTGGCAGTGCTGCTCAAGTGAGGGACTGTGCAAAATAAATTAAAAAAAACAACCTATTTGTAATGACCAGCATAGGGAAAGCAGACAGCTGCGAGCTGGTATTATTATGCTGGGAAGGGGCCAATATTCATGGACCCTTCAAGCTTATTAACATCAGTCCCTAGCTGTCTGCTTTGTCTCTGCTGTTTCTCAGCCGCTCCAGAAATAGCGTATTCATTAGATGCAGCAATTCTGGTGCTTAGCTTCAGCTCTTCCCGATTTTCCTAGTGTGGCAGCAATCGGGGTAATGGGATTGTGAGGTTGATGCCAGCAGCTGGCGCTGACCTAAAGCCCACGTGTTAGTATTGGAGAGGCGTCTGTCAGACACCCCCATTGCAAAAATAAATTAAATGAAAAAAATCTTTATTTGAAAGAAAATTCCTGAAAAACAGCAAAGTGAGATCTAAAACGTGACTTTTAATAAGTATAGAAAATATAAAAAATGCTGCCTAAAAAATGCCCATAGCTGCAAAGAAACCAGGAGGCATTTATATAGGCCTAATAATACAATCAGATACACCATATAAATGTTCTAATCATATAGGTAACTTGTATATATTGGAAAGGATGGACACTTATATTGATGGTGAAATGACCTACCAAGGTGTCTACGACCACACCAATATTTCAAATCCAATTCTGCAATATACAATGACTGGACAAAATATACTCATCTGCTATAGATAGCCAGCAATACAAGATTAGCTACACAATCTCAGTAAACAACAATGTGCCATATGTTAGCAGTGGTCAGAAATAGACAGATAGAGAAACGGTAGTCCTAACCATCAGGCTATAATCATTTACGCAGACAAAGTATAAGATAGGTGAGGAGTGGAATGTCAATGCTCCATTAGATACAAATATATGGATCGGTCTCACCCATTTGTAGAGGTAGTCAGGTCCAGGGAGAGCTTGAATCCTTGAAGTCCTTCCAGGAATAAAGAGACAGAAAAATAGCCCTATAAATCCCTAAAATGGCTAAAATATCCTGACTCCCCAAACTCCCACCCTGACAAGGGCAGTCCACAACCAGCCCTGTTAAGGAGGCCCTGAACTGTCAATCAGTGTGGCCCGACGCATTTCATCACACTAGACTCCTCAGGGGACCTATAGCACATGTTGGGTTCTTTCCATATTGGTGCCCATATTGTTCTCATGATGGAGGCACCGCCTTTTTTTAATGCAGAAATTAATGTAAAGTTTTAAATCCACAACTTGTGTCATCGCTGGAGGATTTCTTTTCTTTCCTTGCTGATTGCTAGCTACGCCTGGATCTGGGCGGCTCCGTGCGAGGTATACATTGTGAACACCACTACGGTCTTGTTGGTGACCTGACTCTCCCTCTCTCCATACATTGGATATACAATGGAGCAGCAGCCACTGCCGGGTCTCGGAGTACAGTGTGAGAGGCGGAAAGATGAGCGGTGACATGACCGCAAGTGACTTATGCAGCCTCGTTCTCGAAGCTGCATAGGTCACTTGCGGTCATTTCTCATGAGTTATGACGTTACTGACGACATCGCCGGTGAGATATGACCGCGAGCGACCTATGCAGCCTTGTTTGAAGCTGCATAAGTCACTCGCAGTCATGTCTTGCGGGCAATGACGTTACTGACAAGGCTGCATAAGTCACCGCTCATTATTCTGGCTCTCACGCAGTACTCCGCGAGACCCAGCGAAGTACGGTGTGAGACCCGACAGTGACTGCTGCTCCAATCTATGGAACCCTGTTCTCTGAATGAGGATGGATCGTCGTGAGACATCCAGGCGGACCGGCGTGGGAACTCCATTTTTACTACGGCGGACTAGTGTGGGGTTTTATTTTTTAATAAATGGGAGAAAGAGGGAAATTGCTGAAGCGTATTTGTTTCAAATAAAGATTTTTTTTCTGTGTTTTTTTTCTCCTTTTACTTACTGAGTTAGTAATAAGGGTGTCTGACAGAAGCCTCTCCATTACTAACCCGTGGGCTTGATATCAGCAGACATTACACAGCTGACATCAACCCCACAATCCAATTACCCCGATTGCCACTGCAGCAGGGCAATCGGGAAGAGCCAAGGCTAAGCGCCAGAATTGGTGCATATAATGGATGCGCCATTTTTGGGGTAGTTGAGGGCTGGTCTCATTAGACTGGGAAGGGGCCAATATCCATGGACCATCCCAGCCTATTAATATCAGCCCTAAGCTGTCTGCTTTCCCTTGGCTGGTTATTAAAAATAAGGAGGGACCCATGTCATTTTTTTCCATTTTTTTTTTATTTATTAACAAATATATGTTATGTTTCGGTAG